>OZ014474.1:30467095-30855095 GCA_963965965.1 Trididemnum nubilum
TGTTTTTTTTTGAAGTTTCTAACTCGAGTAGTTAATGAGATTATGGCAATTTTGTGATATAGGGGGGCACGCTTAGAATGCGGGGGGGGGGGGGGGGTGCGCGACCCCTAAATGTTAATTAAATTAAAAAAAAATTTACATGGATTATTTTTGCACCAAAACACACCTTTTAAGCCCCTTGGAGAAAAACATATCGGAAAAAAGTTTTTTTTTGGACCACCCAAAGCACCCTCACCTATTTCCGAGTTTTAATTTTTTTTGATGAATATTCATGTTCAGCATTTTCTAGTAAGCGATCAAATTTGATTGCTTATTTTTGCCAGTTTGAAAGTTTTTACTTATTAGTGTATTTTATTTCTGACAAATCAGTTTCCCCTGAATAATTGCTTCAAAAGATGCTTTAAATCATTTTGAGTCCATTCCAGGGCAAAAGACTGCATTCTCAGAAAGCTATAGCCATAACCCCATTGCCGTCGCCAGGGCAAACGAAGCGAAGGGACACTAGCCGAAAGTGGGAGGCACTAAAATAGACTAAACTTTCGCATATTAAAACCGATCTTCACATCTGGTACGGCTACAAATATATATTTAAAAATGCAGTATTCAGGTCTAAAAAAAGACGTATAAGGCCGGCAACGTTTCTTATCTCGTTTTCGTCTGTGGCCCCAAATAATGGTACAATAGATAGCTATGCCTACTAACCATGTTATAGCCCTGGCCAGATTTATATTGTGCGGGGCCCTTGGCACTTTAACAATTTTTGCAACATCTTCCTGTCAAATATAGGTGAAGACCAAAAAAAGTCTCACCATTTGAGCGCGGAATCCCTTGCTAGTACTGTGCCATATTATGGTCAATCCGGCCCTAGTTATTGCATTACGTTTCCAAAAGGTAAATGAAGGCCTTAGATAGGAACTTTTAAAACAAAACTCTCCATTTTTCCTGGGTTATATATGCATTTAAATTGGTTGGCTAAAACTGAATTGAGGAGACCTGGTTGTCGTTTATTCTTATTAATTACTTTTGTAAGCAAAAAATGCTAGAAACTGAAACTGAAGAAACAAGAAGCTTTTTTGTCACATTTTTGTCATTGGTGACATTTCAATTGGAGGCGGGGGGCGGGATCCCTGGCTACGCCTATGTGCTGGGCAGTTTGTTTTAGAAATAAGAAAGCTTTTAGCAACCTCTGAAGCTGAGTTCAATTTATTGGTTGGTGCGGGTATGGGTTCGAAACCATTCGGGACAAAAGCAGCGGTTATTTTTGCCTTTCGGGAATAAATTCAAATTTGGACGTGAAGAAGCAAGAAGGTTAAGCTAACCAGGGGCACCAGATGCATGTGCAGATAATTAAGTGAAAGAAGTATCGGTAGCATCAGAAGAAGCAGCTGGATTCGGACCGGGGTGAGGGTCTCTAACACTTCTCATGACGAACCTATCCATTACTGCCAAACAAGACAAAAGGCAGTGTACAACAGTTACTAAACTACTTTTTGGCCAAGGTCAAAGTGACCACGTACACTCATTGCTAATGCTAGCGTGCTACCATGGTGCTACCGCAACCGCACCTAACGTCAATTTTTTGATTGTAAAATAGTTGCTTTTGCAATATTCTTCAAAGATTTTACTTTTGTAGCTTGTCAGTTAAATCAAGCAAGGATTGCGATTATGCGTTAGGCTTATGCATACCAGGTGTCAGTGGCACCACAATCAATGTACTGATTATAAAAGTTTTGCGAAACGCAATATTTCGCATCAGTTCAAATCATTAATCAACAGCCTTACAATAGGCTACTTAGGCCTAACAATATTTTCTCCTATTGTCGCTTTGGGGTTTGGGCGGGCGAAATTTTTGTTTGGGGGCGCCGCCCCTCCTGGCCCCCCCCCCTGAGTTGTGGCCCTGCCGTAATCGCTTGAAAACTATATCTGCAGCAGTGAATGCTGCCCAACGCGCAACCAAGATTTTGCTAGAGAGGTGAAGCAAAAATTATTTTTGCACAAAAATTGTCTAATTTAGGCCTTTTGCTAAACAAACTGATGCAACTCGAGCGTGTCACAGACCGGGGCCTGGGGACGGAGCCACCCAACTACTGGGCAATGTTTGAGATTTTACAGCACAAAAATAGCAATTTTAACGGCATTTTAATCACCTTTCGCACTTTTTGAAGCGGCATCAATGATTAAATTGCTAAAAGTCAGAAGTCATTTCAAAGGCTTAAATTGCTTAACCCCTTTAGCCCTCTCCCCCTTACTTCAGGTCAAGTCTAAATACTTTTAAACGCTTATATTTTGACGTTAAATTTTCTAAGTGACTTGGCTAAGAGGGCCTAGGCCCTTTTACAATGGTGCTCCACTCACTGCGACCTAAAAATGTTAAGTGTGCCTCAAAGATCAAAAACAGATGCTGCTCTTTGAAAAAAATGTTTTCACCTATTGTTTATGTCATAATCACTAACAAAGTATCGGTAGCGATTCTGCAGTCTTATATTTCTCTTCCGCGACACATTTGCATAGGCGTGTTACAGTAAAAAGGCGGGTTATTCCGTCACATTTATGTCCACCAGTTGATTGCCAACAATTTGGCAAAAGATCTGAAAACGTCAAAGGAAAATTATGCTTAAAAGTTATTATTGCTATGTTTCCATGATTGACTATTGTCTTATCTTTCCGTGATGTTGCAAAAATAGCATTTTGAGTAAACTGAAATCGGGGGACATGGCCCCCTGTAGCGACGGCCTGCATCACTTCCCCGCCTACGCTACTGACCTTAGCGCAGATTTAGACGTATGAAAAGACGAAAATGAAATTTGACGACCATTACGCTTACGTATGGCCTACAGCAGCGGTTTTCAACCTGCGGGCCATAGGAGCATTTTGTGGTGGGCTAGAGCTATTTGGGTAATTGTAAATTCGGTTAAAAAACTGTCTTAATCATTAGGGCTGTGGGGCCCGTTAGAGAGTGAGCTAGCACAAAATTTGCGGGTTTTGGCGTGAATGCCATATCTTTTTTTTGTGGGGATCACCTGAAAATTGATAAATCGCGATTAAGCTAGCGATTTAGATGTGGGCAATGGAAAATTTTCGAATAGAAAATAGGTCACGGTGATGAAAAATTGGGAAGCACTGGCCCACAGTCTTGCTTTAATGGAGCTCGTTAGGTGAGCGTTTTCTCCCAATATTTATACAATAATATAATAAAATAGGCCTATTCGTATCAATAAATTTGAAGAATAAAAAAAAAACACCGTACGGAACTGTCATTTTGATTTGAAGTAGGCATTACGCGCCTTGAGGGAAAATTTATCTAAAGCAAAAATTAATGTTTCTCTGACACCAATGTGTAAATTGGTAAAATGGTTCAATTCAAAAGATTGACAGGAGCCTGGTAGCAAACAAATATTAACTCAAAATTCTCTGGTCAAAAGTACACAGCAGAGAATTCTCAACAGCAAGAAATTCGAATTTTCATTCTATGCAGTTGCAGTACAGCTACCTCCCCAACAACAATCTCGACAAGATCATTCATTCTACGTTGTTCCATACCCAGTGGCGGATTTAGGGGTGGGATGCATCCCCCCACCAGCCTAAACATAACATGCATTCTGCTTATGTGTAATATTAAGCTTACATATTTGAAAAAAAGCCGTCAGTGAATACTCGGTAGGCCGTGCGACTGTGACTTGATTTCTAAAGCCAATAGGGTAGGGGTGTAGAGGGGGGGGCAGGAAAATGTTATTTAAAAATGCTTATTGAAAATGTTTATTGAAAAAAAGATCGTTTATTGAAAAATGCTTAACACAGGTATCATCAAAAATATGTAAGCTCAGGAATATGGGAGGGGGCTATTCAGTATTACAGTACTGCAATTAATCACCAATCACTTCTCTCAAACTTCCTTCCATTAGCCCCCTTCCCCCCTATTTATATCTTTCTCTATAGAATATAGACGAAATAGATTACTCCTGGAGAGTTTTATTGAACTACGGGGATAGGATTTTATAATTTACAAGCTTGTAAATAAGAGAACTGAAATTCTAGCAATAGCTACCGGTACCTCCAACAAAGCCCATATATGTAACTAGTATAAACATGCTTTTGCAAATGCTAATTTTTATGCCGTGCTTTAAGAGCATAATTTTTATTAAAATAGGCCTAAAATTAAGTTATTTTTGCCAAAAAAATACAAAATTTTCTAGCGCTGGGGGCTCTGCCCCCAGGCCCCCGTGCCTCCAGCGGCTGGGGGCTTTTCTCCCAGACCCCCAGTCTCTGGCGGTTAAAGGCTACGCTACCACACCGCAAAATGCCACCGCCCACTGGAGGCCCGTACACAGCCACCTCATTGCAGATTTTTTGCCACGCGCCTGATCAAAAATATGCCAAGCAAATTTGCGCGACGTCAAGAAGATTAATCATAAACATCCTAAATTTTGAGATTAGGCCTATGGATAATCCGTGCTTATAAATTTTGTCATCCCCCCACCAAAATTTTCTGGATCCGCCACTGAATGCTGCGACAGGCTACTCTCCAAATTTCACTAGATTTTTGTGAAACACAAAAATTTTCACAACGCTTTGAGCTTTTAATTTAAAATTGAGTTAAAAACAAGACAATGAGACTGCTTTTTAGGTGATCTCAAAAAAATAAAAAATAAAAGAGTCTTCACTTGGTAAGTTACAAAAATTTCTCTAGATCGTTTCACTAGGACACTAAAACGGACCAAAATTCACTAGATGTATATAAAATTCACTCGGAGTGGCACCACCGATCGTAGTTTTTGCGTGAATTTTCAGGTGATCTCCCAAAAAAAGGTCTTCACGCCAGCGACGCACGGTTTTCGCGTAATTTTCTTGGTCCTCTCTAAAAACTAACAAAAGGTCTTTCAGGTTCATTAAATTTTTTTTTTTTTTCTATTCAATGATTGTCAACCTAAAACTATAGGTTTTCGTGTTTCGACCAGTAAGTTATTAGGCCACCTTCACGGCTAGCATTTAGAAGCATAAGTTATTCATCTATACAATTTACTATTGTAATATACAGCGCGAATGAGCTATCGCGACGCGTTTTGACCTTGCTCAAGGGTCTCATCAAGCGAAAAGAACAACACATTTAAACATGCAATGATATAAAACTGCAACCAAAAATTTGGAAGCAAACATTAGCAGCTTTCAGGTATTTGCACATTCTACAAAAACATTCACTAGATCGTAAAATTCACTAGGTCACTAGACCGGACCAAAATTCACCAGATTTAGTGAAAATTCACTAGGAGTGGCATTGCATTATGCGGTCAGGATTTGCTACAGGAAGACTCGTAGGTTTTAATTGTTACGTCACATGAAGGAATTACTTATCTTTTTGCTACCTTCGCATGAACTGCGAATGAAATGTTCTAAATTGTATGAAATGTGAATGGCAGGAATTGACATCATAATGAGCTTTCCGTAGAAGTGGCTTTCTCGGTAGGTTTCAACTAAAAGCTCTTTGAAGCTGGTTGCGGATACACGCCATTGCTGCTTTCTTGAGTGTTGGTAAGCTAAAGCGCGAAATCTTTTGCCGAGGAATGCAACAAGTGTTGTTTGACGTAGATTTTGGCTACGTACTTCGTACTACAGCTGCAGATTTAATTTTGTCGCGAACGCAAGACGAATTACACTATTTTTTTTTATAACAATAAATTTCAAAAAAACCCGAGGCTCATTGTTGCTCAGAATCTAAAAAAATGCCAGCCTCCATCAGTAACAAAAAGATTGGAAACAAAAAAGAATAAATTTCAAATCTTGAAAGCAACAAAATTCTGTGCTAGTTCAAAACGATGAAATTTTAGTAATTTTCCAGTATTTACAAGCAAAATATAGCAACGATTCTAAAATTACAGAGTGCTGCTTCAAACAGCGTAAGCAACTCATAAATATTTGGATGTTCTCAAGTAAAAAAAAAACTCCGCACTTTTTCGCTTTTGCAGTTTTACGATGCTGCAAAAAAGTCTTTGCTCAAGCTGACAGAGCATTCGGAATTGGACTCCAAAATAACTTTAAAAACATGGTCGTTTAAATTGACATGAACGTTTTCAGAATTCAAGGAATAATATTAAGAACAAATGAAGCAGCAAATTGGCAAAAAACTATGAGAAGCCAGCTCAACTTAAAATTTATTGGCTCTTCTAAAAAAAGTGTAACCTGGGTAAAAGTAAGCTTGCTTTGCCTCTGTGAACATGCTTGCATCGATTTTTAATTGCTAAGTTTCGTTACGCTTGAAGCACAACTTATGATAGCAAATTGACTAATAAGCTAGGTTATATTTCTCATTCCGCAAGCTAACTGTTATCGCAACGTTTCTTAATTTCACCTAAAAGTTTGTTCTGTTTACTAGAAATAAATAACCTATACATAGAATAATTTTTCGAATGAAAAATAGTTTCTAGAAAATGAATTTTTGTGGAAATGTAATTTCTGAAAAATAAGTTTTCGGGGAAATGTACTTTCGGCCAAACGTAAATTTTGTTTAGTAAAAATTCTGGAAAATAAGTTTTCGGGGAAATGTACTTTCGGCCAAATGTACATTGTGGCAAGTGTAAATTCTGGAAAATAAGTTTTCGGGGAAATGTACTTTCGGCCAAATGTACATTGTGGCAAGTGTAAATTCTGGAAAATAAGTTTTCGGGGAAATGTACTTTCGGCCAAATGTACATAGTGGCAAGTGTAAATTCTGGAAAATAAGTTTTCGGGGAAATGCACTTTCGGCCAAATGTACATTCTGCAAAATGAGCATTCGGGCTAACGTACATTCTGGCAAGTGCATGTTCAGGAAAGTATAATTTCTGGAAAGTGCACGTTTAGGAAAATGTATGTTCGGGATAATGTAGTTTCAGCCAAGTGTTTTTCGGGGAAATGTAATTTCTGGAAGGTGTTTTTCGGGGAGGTGTATAGGATCCGGTAACATGTTATTGCTGTACTTAAACATACATTTGGCGAACTCTATTTGATTATGTCTTCGAGCTTCAAAACTCTAAACCTGGAGTATAATAAATTCGTTTCATAACGACGGGGACGAAAAAGACAAGCTCGTAAAATTTTGTTTTGCAGAATTGAAAGTTTGTGAATATGGCTTTAAGCAGCACTCCCCCAATTTATTAAAGAGTATTAAATATGTGAGTGAAACATGCTACAATAAACTGTTTGAAGAGTTGATAAAGGAACGTAGAGACGTAATTTTACCAACAAGCATATAGCAGCTTTTTTAGTAGCTGATGGTTAATTTGTTGAGTTTCTTCCTTGCGTCAATTTTTTTTATTTCATTTGTTACCACAGATGGTAGATTTTTGATGTTGTTATGAGAAATATGTAAGTTTGTATCATCTGCAATTAGTGGAGTTTTTAAACTAGAAGCATTGGGCAGTCATTGACATGTAGTGAGAATAATAGCGGGCCTATGCCGAACCTTGCGGAACTCCATGTTCTATCTTGCATAATTTGGATATGTTGCACCCCTCTCCATGGTCGAGAATCCTCTTTCTGGTGACCTTGTTGTCAGACTTTGATCATAGTAATCTGAAAGAGGCTACAATGGCAAGTGCAGAAATTGCCCTCGTGTGTGGTTTGACGGTTCGGGTGGGCTGCCAGAATAGGCTATATGTGAATTCAGATGCTGATGAAACACTAGCCTAATGGGAAAGCAGATATGTGAAAGAAGTGCTATTTCACAGTTTGAAAAAAAAAAGCTTGTAAGGTCGATACATAAGATTTTTGAGTAGAACCAAAAATGAATCAACCATACAACAAATGAGGATGAATAAAAGCATAGTATAGTTTGAGAAGAGAAGTAGAAGGAAGAAAATGTTTCAAGTTTGAAAGAATGCCCACTAATCTAGCAATTTTATTTTCAGCACTTTTTATGTGGGGATTGAAGTTTAAGTGCAAATTAATAAACTGTACTGTTTATATTGTCGTTTTTAATTTGTACTATTGCAATTACAAAATAAAATCTGCAGGCTGGTCCAAAAAAATAACTTGACCATTGCTCAATTTTTATCACTTTTCCAAAAATTACCAACCAAGCAAAATCTCTGTTAAAAAGCACATGCTTTAAAGACTGAAATAATTACTTTACTGCTTTTCCTAACTGAAAGTCATCAACAGGGAAAGAGATGAGTTACATATATAGAGAATCACAAGTATCTACTCTGTCAACAATTTAAAGGTGCTAGTAATCTGTTTGCGAACAGCGTTTAGATAAAAACGAGCCATAGTTCATGGATGATTTGTCGAATATTATTACATTTAATGCCTCCTATTGAACCGAGCCGAAAAGTAAAACAAATCGTAAAGAGTAAAGAGGTTTTGTTTAATAGTTTGTGTGCTCTAAAAAAGCATACACAAAATGTATACTGTATCATTATATTTAGTTTATGAATAATTATTATTATCATTGATAAGCAGCGGTGCAAGTGAAACTGCTATCATTAGGTAAAGTCCACCTACACGTTGTGTAGGCCTCATTTGGGCCCAATTCATTTGTAGCTGCTATAGCTTCCTTTAAGAACGTGGCCAGTTTGTTTATGTTGCATTTCGCTACCACATTGTGAACAGTGGTCTTGGTGATTCCAAAATATTTAACACGAATATCTTGGTAAAGCTTGCTATTGCCTACATAATGATTTGATGTTTCATTCTCTAGGCTACATTGTGGACACAAAGAAGTCTCAGCGAGACTTGTAGGTTTCTTGTGTCGCTGTAGATTGCAATACCCAGTTAAAACTTGCATTACTCTATTTAATTGAGGCCTCTTAAGGTTAAGGAGACGTATTGTTCGTCGTGAAGACTTCCAACCTACAGACTCCTTCGTTCTCAAGCTGTCTTTTTGTTTATTCCATATAGATTTCCATCTATCTTTGGACCAGTCCTTAACCGTGCTAACACAACTGGCATACGGGACTGTAATAAAAGGTTCAGGACCATGCATTTCTGGTTTAGATCCTGATTTGGCTACATAGTCTACCACGTCGTTACCATATACCCCTGCATGTTCAGAAACCAGGCGATACTGACGTGGTTTTGTTTACCGAACTGATTTAGGTTTCTAATGCAGTTGAGCACTGTAATTGATGTTACAGTGCACTTTATGAGTGCTTTGAGAGCTGCCTGGCTATCTGCCAGCACAACAATACATTGATTCTGCATTTTTCCAAAACCAAATCCTTTTCCACTTCGGGAATTCTGTAACCATGATAATTCTAAATAATAAACAACAAAAAAATAGTAATGTTAAAAATAATAATGGCAGTTTGCTTTGTATCTGCTTAGCATGCTACAGGGAAGCTGCGAATGGACCCTGCGGTCATCGAGTCAAGCAACCACCCTACACGTCAGAGTTGAAAATCGCTAGTTTTGCCTGTAAATTTCAATTTGTGATAAAGCAAATTGTGACCATTATGAGTTTTTAATACTCGGGCAAGCAAAAGCAAAAACAGTCTCACGTCCTCAAAAGTTTCGATGACGAGAAACACCTCGATCACATTGCGCAGCGAATCTAATTGCAAATATTGTGCAAGCAAAAATTCTTTATAATAACAGTTTAAAATTTCTGAAAGAAAATGACCTAATTTCTTGAGGAATGGAATTCCAAATCTTAATTTCCTGATTTAATGCACATCTGCAATTTAGGTGTGCGGTAACGAGGAATGTTTAGTTGCTTATTGTCAGTAGGTTGTGGTGTAGCTCGATTTGAATGTTCCGTGGATTGCAGAAAAAAATAGCGAAACGAATTTCGATTTCTGTTGTAAATAGAGCTATGAACAAATTAAGCAATTTCATATATCTACAAACCATCAATTTGTAATATTGTCTTTCTCACATCTAATGCCTGTCAATAAATGATAGAGAACGTTTAGTCCGCCAAAAGTCACTTTGTTAAATTTAACATAAGGTATTTCAAAAAATATTCTGAGGATCCCACGGGGTCGTTGTAGGAAGTAAGCAAGGTATTGGAGATATTTGCCCAGAGCCCCCCTTTAAAGGGTCCGCAATTGTCGAAACGGAAAAACAATAAACCAATAATTTTTTCGAAACATGCCCAAATTTTTCACGGGAGCTCGCCTTTTCATCTAATATGACGTGGTGTAAAAAATTTAATAAGAGCAGTGCACATCTCTCCAGGCATTTGAACAGTTATTATGCTGTAGTTACTTTTTAACTTTACGCTTAATTTCTTAATAATTCTTCATGCAGCATTTTTTGTAATGCAATTGTATGTTATTTGGGATTCCTAGCGCCGATTTCCAACGCAGGAATTGTTTGGTGGATGTGCTGTTGCCTCCTAGACCAGGGGTCGGTAACCTTGTTCTTGCTGCAGACCGCTTAAAAACTGAAAACTTTGCTGATCAGCTTTAAAAAAGACAAAACGCACAAATGTTTAATCACGGAAATCTAAATGTTCTCAAATGGAAAACGGCATCAAATTCAAGTAGTTGTTATTAATTGATGATCTGCAGTATTTGCACTGTTGTTGTAACAGTCCTGAATTATTGTACTACTTTCAGTAAACATTATTTCAATACTATATGTGTTAAAGCTCATGTAAACGAATCTTTTTTCCGTAAAATGCCAAAATGCAACTATTGCTTTTAGCGTTACAAATACAATATATTCCAAAGTATTTTGCCAGTAAAGGTGTACGGCCCAGTAACGAACTGTCCACGGACCGGTGGTTGCCGACCACTGCCCAAGGCTGCTTGCCATTGATTGGAGTTGTTCTGACCTTTCTCAAAACAAATTCATCACGCTCGCATATTTTCAGATCAAGTTGTCGTTTTCAAGATACGTTTTGTTAGTTATATCGAGATATACTAACATTTTTATTGCAGTATAATATCAATACGCCACCCCTGGTAATACTGGATTACATTTCATTATCACACACATACTTTCTTCTAAATTCACTCGCAGAATTGGCTCAGTCATGTTTTAGCATTAGCAACTCAAAATTTATTTAGAACAACGTTCTAAGAAAATTATAAAAGGTTTGATTGTGCCTATCAGACTCTGGGTACTGTCTATAAGACTCTAAATACTGTCTATAGCTTATTATTATAACTCAAAATTTTAGTTCGGATCCCCGGATTCCTTGTTATGACTCTGTATTGCTTTGGCGTTTTGCAATTTGTACCGCGTGTACCGAAAGTGCAGAAACAAAAATATTCTACATTACTTTTTGCCCCCTCATTCTCCGATTAAAGCTTTCACACAATGCCATTTGAAAGAAGTTTCGGTATGACTTGGCTTAGTTGGCTATCACGTTGTATTATTTTTCAAATAAGGAAAGGAAACGAATTGACTGGCTAGAAGTTTATGTTGTCTTTTGTTTGGTTGTTTTCCTTTTCACCCAATCAAAATGATGTTTGATGTTATTCTCGACCGAGGACAGGACATTTTCGAGGACTTGTAGGGTTCGAGGCCAAGGTCAAGGAGTTGAGCTTCGAGGCCAAGGACTTGAAAATGTATCCCTGAGGACTCCACCTCTGTCAATAAACATATGGTTTCAGACGCGTTGAGTAATCGTCTGTGCGGTTTGTCTTCGTATTTTCCTGCACTTGATCCTCAGCCAAAGTCTAGTCTAGGCCTAATGAAAAAGCGCAGTTTTGCTACGCTTCTACTTATATAAATGAATTTGAAATTTCTAATGAAATGTTTCTATCCTGCATGATTAAACATCATGTCTCAAATATTCATCCGCAGTAAAGGCCTTTTCAAAAAAACCTTAATGTATCATCATCACATCAAAAAAATTTACATACCTTATTCCCCAATTCTTTTCAACAGTTTATGTTTGTAGAAATATTAACAAACTGTGATTGTTAACCACTTGCGATAGTAAGTGCCTCAGAGGGTCGATCTAGTTTGCGACGCGGATGTAGCATATTCGTTTGTGCACTCGTTTACAATTTTTTACACTGGAACGCAGTTTTGCGTTGGTTAAAAGATATTTCGATCGCATCCAAGTTTTGCGCACTCGCTCGGCATTGCTGTGCAGTTCAAACATATTTTGGTTGATTTAAAATTTTCTGCATTTGTTTAAAAAATGTTTCGATCAGTTTCAAGTTTTGTGTTTTTGTTTAAAGTTTTGTGCACTCGTTTAAAAACATTTTGATCGATATACAGTTTTGCGTTTTCTCTTGAAGTTTGTGTTTTCGTATAAAAATATTTCGATCAGTTTAAAGTTTTGTGCACTTGTTTAAAAATATTTTGTTTAGTTTAAAGTTTTGTGTTTTTGTACAAAAATATTTCGTTCAGATTAAAGTTTTGCATTTTCGTTTAAAATTTTGCGCACTAGTTAGTAGTGGACAAGGGTTGATTCTAAACAATTTCGGATTGCTGCGGCGGATTCACAAAATGTGGCGAAACTTTCTCTGCGGCGGACTGAATCCCTAGCGGAGGAATGCGGCACAAACCCCAAAACCCTAAAGTTTAAACTTGACTAGACTTGCCTGAGAACCAAACCACCGAAAGTGGTGAGTCTAAAGTTTAAAATACTTACCTGAGAACCAAACCACCGAATATGGTGAGTCTAAAGCTTAAAATACTTACCAGGGAACTGAACCACCGAAGGTGGTGAGTCTAAAGTTTAAAAGATTTGCCTAGGAACCGAACCACCGAAGGTGTTGAATCGAAATTAGTAAGGTTTGCCTGGGAACCGAATCACCAAAGGTGGTGAGTCTAAAGTTTAAAATTTATAAGGCTTACCTAAGAACCGAACCAGTGTAGGTGCAAATACAACCACCAAAAGTGGTGAATCTAAAGTTTAAAATCTATAAGGCTTACCTAAGAACCGAACCAGTGTAGGAGTAAATACATCCACCGAAGGTGGTGAGTCTTGACTTGGCTTGCCTGAGAGCCGAACCACCAAAGGTGGTGAGTCTAAAGTTTAAAATTTGTAAGGCTTACCTAAGAACCGAACCAGTGTAGGTGCAAATACAACCACCGAAGGTGGTGAGTCTTAAGTTTGTAAGGCTTATTTGAGAATCGAACCACCGCAGGTGTCAAGTTAAACTTTGAAATTTGTAAGACTTGCCTGAGAATCGAACCACCACAGGTGGTAAGTCTAAAGTGTAGAATTTGTAAGGCTTGCCTGAGAATCGAACCACCACAGGTGGCTAGTTAAAGTTTAAAATTTGCAAGGTTTGCCTGGCAATCGAACCACCCCAGGTGGTTAGTATAGTAGATCGATTTTTTGCTTTTCTTCGAATTTTGAATGACGTAATCTTGCAGTAGTTGCATTTTGGTGCAAAATGAACTCCTGCAAACTTTGAGTGCTCTGCATTAAAAAATGGCTTGCGGATTTTAGTTTAAATTTTTTTTGATACAATTATGATTTTTTTGCAAAACCGCTAGATGGTGCTTTCAAGCGCAGCAATTGGAATACCATTTTACCTGTTTAAAATAAACTGTAAGACAAGAAATACTACTATCACACTAAATAGCAACCAAGTCCACTTTCTTTTACTTGCAATGACGTCATAAAAAGCCTGCTTAACGGCATATAGTAACGCGTAAACATGCTTAAGACGTTGAACAAACACTTGAACAGCTCTTTAATAACAACATATCGCAAACTTACAAGAAAGTTATCGGTTCAGTTCAGTTACAAAATTGAATCGTAAGTTTGAGATTAGGAGCTTTTGGACGCAAACATAGGATGCATTTTTCCTCTAGTGATTTTGGCCATAATAGATTTGTGGCAGTTATCAAATCCATAATAACTAGGTGAAGCTTCTGTTACAAGTTTCACACTTCTACGCTCTTTGAGTGGATCGGAAGATCTGGAAGCCTAAGTAAACTGTCGTTTGCATGGCACAACAACAGATCTTCCGTAGGTATATCTTTCGAAAGCGGTGGCTCTGCACAGAGATACTCTTCATCCACAAGATTGTACCACTCTTTTGCTTCCCAGCTGATGGGAGGGATTTCTTTTCCTTGCCGATTCTGCGTGCAAAAGTTTATTTCCATGCCGATTCTGCGCGCAAAAGTAAAAATGTGAAATTATATCTGTCGCTATTTGCTATTGCGCAATAGGATTAAAAACTGAATCCTTAAACTTCAGTGCTTTTTGGTTCTGGTTTGCGTTTACTGGATATGGCATGTTGTTATTTAAATACTAATGTAAATACAGTAGTTCTACAAAAATTATGTCACATTTATCTCGTAAGTGCAGTATAAAAACTGCAAAATTTACCGATTCTTGCTCCTCATGTTTATGATTGTTTGCAGTACCAAGATTCTGACGATGGGATCTTCATCTTTTATCAATGCATGCAGAAAGTTTTCTGGTAATAAGCAAAAGGAGTTTCCTTGCAGGTTTTGCTTTGCTATATGGTTTTTAGGTCTTCAAATGAAAGTTGATCAATGCGAGACAAATTCTGAAAAAATATATTCTAGGAAATTCGTGCAGTTTAGATGAAGACTTTATCTCAAACCACAAATGCGCACAAATCTTTACTATGTACTGAACGAGTTTAATTAAATTCCCGCTTGGAGATTCTTCCCATGTACAGACAGCACGAAGTCTTATAGCAAGAGTAAGCCATCTTGCGTAATGCAGCTGACCAATTTTCCAGGAAGAGTACTTTTTGTTCACTTTTCCTGAACCGATTCCTTTGGTATATTTGTAAAGAAGACGCTGGTCAGTGCTCAAATTGCTGAAATCTTTTTTTCCATGCTATGTTGTAGAGGGTTTTCGATAGACTCAAACGCAATTTGTGGTTTACTGCGGACGTTCTCTTTACATTTTTTTCCCAAGTGGTTCACTGAAACTTTGCGGTCCTGTAATTACTCCATCCAATTTTTTTGATATGGCACGAAAAGGAAGTTCATTTTGGTGCGAAGCACAATTAACAGTAAGCAAATGCCGCCCTAGTTTGTAAACCAAGATTGCTCTAATGCTTTCCAAACTATTGAATTCCTCCAGAGCATTATAGACATGCTGAGCCATAACTTCACCAGTAGAGCCAGTCATTGAAAGCGTTTTATGGCTTAAATACTCTTCAGAGCATATTCCGGGTTCATACGTAATGGTGAGATGGTGTTGAGAACCGGTTACTGTACTTTTTTAAATTTTGTTTCTAATGTCATCTTTTATTGCTTTGTAGTCCAAAGTCCGGAAATAAAAAATTATTCCCTTTAAACAGAATTTAAATTCACAGATTTTTAATGCGATTGCATTATCGTTGTATCTATCGCTGTTATCGCTACATACTGCTTATTAAAACCTACTTTTGAATGTACTTAAGCACTGTCAGTGTCTGTGGAAGACTGGATTGAGGTGCAAGGGAAAGAGGAAGAAACAACTGTTGACCTCAGAAAACTTGCCGATGAAAGTAAAGCTCGTTTTACAGCAACTCGGTCCACAGATGCCATTTGAAACAAGCCTATGGGGCCTTTCTTCAAATGTTGATCTCTCAAGTATGCCCGATCTTCTATCGGAACTTTAAGAGCTGGGGAGCAAGAGCAAAATATGTGCTCTTGTTGGCAGTTATCAACATCATGTTCAACATCAACATATTCTTCTGTCTTCACACAGTAACACTTCCAAAGAACAGGAGCACCCCGCAATATCAAAAAGGCTGTCTAATTTGTTAGAAAAAAATCTTTTTTGAAGCAGCTTTATTGTGTTTTCGATTGATATCTTTTACCAACTGCAGCAAATCTCAACTTTTTTTCGATTAACAATTTAGATATGAAAGGAAATCGCGGGTTCACTGACTGCCAAATACCCATCAAATCTTCTTTTATGTGCTGGCAATATTGCGAAATTGAGCTTTGAGGATCAGTATTTTTTAAATGGTAATAGTAACGGATTAACTGCCTACAGGTGCTTGGCTCCATTTTGGATAACTCGCTAGGTCTTCGACTATATTTCGCGTCACTTTTTTGCCTCGTAAGCGGTGGTGTTTTTGCTTTCGGCATAGCTATTTCTTCCTTCTGCTTTTATTGCTAAAACTAACTTCGATTAAGCTTGAATCACGGGAAATACTGTAAACTCTTATCAGCCCAAAACGATAAAACTTTGTGCAAGAGCAAAAATTTATTGATAACGTAAGCAAGATTAATTGATTACAAACAAATTCCGTTTTATCATTTTATAAGTAGGCTACAAGGACTACAAACTGTTTTTGAAGTGGAATTTGGTCGTTGGTGATAGTCGTAAAATGGAGCATATAAGAGCGGATAATATTTCACTCCCAAAAAAAAGCTAAACTTTCGAGAGTTTTGGATATAATTTAATATACATTCTAATATTGTAAACAGTTGCTTTGACTTAGGCGAGTATTTATTTGTAACTTTGTACCATTTGCACTTACGGGTCGTTAATTTTAAGTTCAACCAAAATGAGAAGAACCTTTTCAAGCTTATTAAGAACAATGTACTGAGAAAATTAATAATAAGCTATAGACAGTATACAGAGTCTTATAGGCACAATCAAACCTTTAATTAACAGTCTAAGACATACTGTTTCGGAATCGACATTCGTCTTTTATTCCTCGTCAGTATAGCTAGGACTACAGATATGAACATGAGCGTAGAAAGGCAAAGAATCGCAAATTAACCAGATCATAACACAATTTTTTTCTTTTTTTTTCTCCTTTCAAAGATATAACGTAACCACAATACTACAAGAGATAATTCTAATAGTTCAATGCAAAATAATTTCCTATAGCATGCCTTAGACAGCTGTTTCGCCCAATCTCAGGGCTCATCAGTAAGGCTAGCAAGGCCAAAAAAGGACAAATATCACCAGTGATAAAAATCTTCAAAACAAGCATCTTTACCAATTTACCAAGCAATGAATAAATCTTTACCAATTACGTTTATAATACATAAATCTTTACCCATCATTCAGTCATTTTAGCCAAAATAGATAAATCTTAGCTGAAAAATCCTTACCCAATAAAACTAGAGCTACCAATTAAATCTTTACCGAATGAAAGTACTGCAATAAATCAAATCGTTACCGACTAAAGTACAAATCTTACCTTACGTCTATAGCTTATTAGTACTTTTCTAGCTTATTTTAGTAGAATATCATGTATTTAGTAAATGGATTATGGTGCACCATCTAGCGGAATGTAATAAAAAAGCAAATTTGGGCAAAAAAATAAAAACCATTTCCGCAAGCTGTTTCTTGACTTGGAGTGCTCAAATTTTGCAGAAAGTGTCTCTAGGCTACTACGCAACTACTGCAAAATAACGTTTTTCTACAGCAAAAATCGACCTACCCTACTGGTTAATCAAAGTTTGAAGTCTAAAATTTGGACTAAAGTTTAAAGGTCATGGACTGTTCTTTGGACTGGCGACTAGCTGTCGCAAAATCGCTTTGAAGTTTGCAGGGTGTTGTAGAATTGCGTAATTTAGTTATTCACCAGGTTTTTATTTGTGCCTTCTCAACGTTAATTTGCATTTACGTTGTACGCTTCCATGCACGCTTTGAATTGCAAGCGCTTCGAAGTTGCGATGGTTCAATGCTGATAAAGGACTTCTAGTTCTAGCAGAGTAGTATTGAGTACTTTATGTTGCTATATAGATTATGTTCAGTTTCTATTCAGTGCAGCTTATTATGCTCTTTACCGCTTTTGTTTAGATCTTGCCAAAGGTACGGTACGTTGGTACGCTACGCTTCAAAAATTGAACTTAAGTACGGTACGCTGGTACAATATGGTTCAAGGTTCAAGTACGTAGTACGCAAATTCTGAACGTACCGTATCGTACCGCCATCATTGAACATAAGACAAAAAAAGTAATTTTTCAATTAAAACTAAACACTAGATCTTATCAATTTCGTGGAGCTATTCGACTCGAAGACTCTTCAAAGGTTACTTCACGGCTACTTTGTACCCGAACAAAAAAAAAAAGCGAAGAAAAAATTCCGCGATTTAATCTAAAATTCTTATCAATTTCGTGGAGCTGTTCGACTCGAAGACCAATCAAAGGTTACTTCACACCTCCTTTATTCCCAAAGAAAAAAAAACAAAGGTTGTTTCAAGAGAAATTTTTGACCGGTATGACTTTATACCATTTCAAAAAAGAAGTCCCTCATGCGATTCGCTGTGACATAAAGACGAAGTTTATGAAAAGTTCAAGTTTCAGACAAGTTTTTGGATTGTTTGTAGTTGTAATTTTCTCTCAAGACAAAAAAATTGTAAGGTTTCATTATATTTTATTGAATTTATCCCTGAAAACAAAATGCACTGTGAAACTTCTATTTGAGCGACATGTGGTTCTACAGTATTTTTCAACCCTTTCCCTATAGCAGCGTTTATTTAGGGGCGGTGATCAATTAGAGGGTGGCGCTCTATTTTTTGACTATCTGGTCAGAAGTTGGGGAAGATAAATTCAATTAATGAAAAGAAAAAACGTCTAACAAAGTTAACATCCAACATCTAAGGAAGACGAAAAAGCATCTACCGTAACACAATTTACTGGTCGGTAATTAAAAATTCACTGGTGAAATTCAAGTGACACGTCGCTGTGTAGACGTCCCCGACATTTTTGTGCTGGGGTTGATACACCGGTAAGAGGGCAATTATTATTTTGTGATGTAGAAAACCATTTGATTACTAATAAGCATAATGAATTTCAGGGTGGTGTTCCATTAGAGGTGGTGTTCAATTAGAGGGTGGCGCTCTATTTTTGAAACCCCTGTATTGGCGTTCTATTTAGAAGTAGCCTTCGAATAAAGGTAGCACTCAAATAGTTGTTACGATAGTTATTAAAAACTACAGTTTAAGAAAGTGTTTCATGTTTTTAATAAAATTATTATTCAAGACAATAAAATTGCAAAACTTGGAATTGTTTTTGATCAAACTATTCTTTGAATACAAGAAAATCAATAAAAATTTACAACGTTAGGGTACGCTTTTAAGGCACAAACATTATTCGAGACAAAGAAACACAGCAATTTTGAATATTTTGATCGAATTATTCTGATGTAAACTAGAAAATCAAAATTAATTAACTTTCAAGCACGTGTTTCGATTACTTACGATACATTTTTCACTCAAGGCAAAGAAATTACAAGGAATGAAGAGATTTTGATCAATTTATTCCTATAAAAACAATATTACATTATATAAAAAAACAGATTTTAGAGAAATTTTGATTAAAAGTTGTCAAATGATATTCATCTTAAGGTTAAATTCTTGTTTTAAACAAAGAAATTGTAAGACCTCAACTATTTTTCACAAAACTATCTTTATATGAACAAGATTATTCGAAATCTTATAAGGTTTTAAGTAAGTTTTCGTTTTTTTAGATAAAATTTGTATTCAAGGAAAAAGAAATTAATTGTGAGGTTTTTAATGCTTTTGACCAACTTTTTCTGCAAAATCAAGGCAAAGGTTAAAAACTTTACGATATTAAGTAAGTTTTTTAAGGCAAAGCTATCTTCAAGATAAAGAAGCACAAGACTGTAAACATTTTTTTAGAGATTGCTTTATGTACACAAAAATACTCCAAAAAAAGTTTAAGATTTTAAGTAAGTTTTCGATGTTTAAGATAAAATCCCTTTTCAAGTCAAAAAATTGTAGGGCTTTGAGTTTTTTTGATCGAACTATTCTCATGTAAACAAGAAAATAAAAATATTTGATATTTTAGACAGACGCTTTTGTTTTCGATCAAGACAAAGAAATTGTAAGGCTTTGAGATAGTTTATTGAATTTATCCCTACAAAACAATACAAAACGACTGAAAGTCAAGATTTTAGAAAAATGTTAATTAAAAGTTATCGAATGATATTCATTTTTAGGGTACAATTATTGTTTTTAACAAAAAAATCGCAAGACTTTAATTAATTTTTTACAACACTACCTCTACGTAAGCAAAACTACTCAAAAGACTTGTATAGGATTTTATTTGATACAAACAAATTGTATGACTTTGAGATATCTTTAAACAAAATCAACTCTGCGCAGACAAGAAAATTGCTAAAATATTTTGATTAGAAAATTTTTTAATCAAAGTACGAAAAAAGATGTCTATTTTTTTTCAAGTAAATTTATGACCGAGATCACGAAAAGAGGTTTAATATCGAGCAATTTTGCGAAATAATTATAAAAAGTATTGTTGTCAAATAACAATTCAAGGTAAAATTTTAGATGTTTTACAAAATTATTCCATGTTAAATATTTAATAAAAATTTTAGGCAAATTTTGGGTTTTTTAGATAAAACTCTTGTTCAAATAAAACAAAAACGCAAGCCTTTGAATGTATTTGATCAAACAGTTCACATGAAAACAAGAAAACGGTTAAAAATTCTTCGATGTTATGGGTAAGTTTTTAAAGTAAAAGTAATAATTAATCAAGATAAAGGAACTCAAGAGTTTAACCAAAGTATTGCAATTCAAAGAAGAAAGTTAATAACTAGTGCAAGTTTTGGGCAAGTTTTTGGATTTATTTACGTTACAATTTTCACTCACGTCCAATAAATCGTAAGGTTTTAAGATATTTTGACAAATTTACCCCAATAAAACAAGATCAAGTAATAAAAAACACAAGTTTTTTAAAAAATTTTGATTAAAAGTTGTCAAATAATATTCGTTTTAAGGTTGAGTTGTCGTTTTAATCAAAAAAATTGTAAGATTTTGAGACACTTTTGCATAAAAATCTTGATACAAACAAGAAAAATTCTAATACTAACGTAACTTTTATAACTCGAGACTATAAGACAAGGTTTAATATAAAACAACACCAAAAAATCTACAAAAGATCTTGTTTTACACTAAAAGTTAAACAGCAGGATAGAGAAGTTGAATAATATTTTATGGTATTTTTGTAAAAAGAACGATATAAAATAAAACAGTGATAAAAAAATAAGGATTTCAGGTAAACTTTTTTATTTCAGGGTAAAAAAAAGATTATTTACGTAATACTTCAATTTAAAATGAAGAAAAGTAAGATTTTTTATATTTTGTTAGACAATTATCGCTACGAAAACAAAGAAGTTTAAACTCTTTGATTAAAAATAATAAACATCATCCTTTTTCAACTAAATGATTTGCTAGACATTTTATTATTTTAGAAAATTTTCGACCAAATGTTGGTAAAATTTACGGCCTAATAAATTAATAAATGTGTTTGCTTAAAACTGTTACGGATTACCGTTTACAAGGAAAAAATTCAATTCAAAACAAACCATGAAACAAACCAAAACAAAAGAATTTATCATTTGTTTACAAAAAAGACTTGCATTGAAGCATGTATAGAGCAATAAAAAATTAAGATGTTAAACAGTTTTAACGATAATAATTAGCTAAAAAAACTACTTTGAAGACAAAGAAATTATACGATTTTATGATAGTTTGGACAAAATTATTCTTAACGAACGCAAGAAAATTAATCAAAAGTTACGATTTTGTAGAATCTTTTTGTTTCAAGTATAAAACAATAGCCGCTTTTTAGGTTAAAACAATGGGGCGCCGTTTGTGCACCCTAATTTGTGCAATGCTTTTTTGCATATTTAATTAAATAGTCATTTTAATTAAATGTACAAAAATATATAGTCAAAGTCGAAATAAATAGTCAAAAAACTGCGCAAAGTAAACTGTTCCAAAAATAATTAGTCAAAAAAACTGCGCACCATTAAAGCGTTGCTATGGAGCGCCGTTTGTGTACCCTAATTTGTGTAACGTTTTTTTGCATATTTAATTAAATAGTCATTTTAATTAAATATACAAAAATATATGCTGCAAAATAAATCGCTGCAAAAATAAAAAGGCAAAAGTTGTTACACAAAAATTTTTTGCACAAAAGTTTTTGACACAAAAACTGTTGTTACAAAAATAAATCCACAAAAAGTTTTGTGGATTTATTTTTGCAACATCATTTTTTGCATCAAAATTTTTTGCATTACAATTGTTTGTGTCACAAATATTTGTACATTTATTTTTGATAGCAAAGAAACAACACACGCCGAAATAAATGTGCAAAATTTTGTGACGCAAAAAATGTTGATGCAAAATTTCTTGTCGCATAAAAACGCTTGCAAAAATAAATCGTCAAAAATATTTGACTATTTAGTTCATGTCCATAATGATGAAAGATCGGAATTATGCAGGCGGGAAGACACGAGTGAATAAACCTTTATTTTCCAGCCCAACGAGGGGTCTCATAAGCGGGCTATTACCTTACTATAGGCTGCCGTACATCCCAAAGCTTTCGTCTTGAACTTCCATTTGTATACCTTGCAGGTACCTTCCTGCTGCATAATTTCGACCTTTCATCCAGCAGCGTAGCCAGGGGGGAGGGGGGCTATAGCCCCCTCCAATGGCCTGTCAACCAAAATGCAGAATAAGAAAAATACACGTTTTTAGCTATTTTGAGACTGTTTTTTTGCGCTAGAATTGACTAAAAAGTGATTTAAAGCATATTTTTTGAAACATATTTTCGGGGGGGGGGGCTAATTGCCAAAAATTAAAGTCACAAATCAATGAAAACTGTAAAAAATGCCCAAAAACAAACAATCAAATTTGATAGCTAATGTAAAAATTCCAAACATAGGTTTTATCTACAAATATATTATAAACTCAGGAATAAGGGGAGGGGGGCTATTCAAAGTTAGTTAATTACCAATCACTTCTCTCAAATATCTTTCCATTAGCCCCGCCACAATTATTTTCTTTATAAAATATAGATGAAATAGATTACTCCGTGTGAGTTTTATTGAATAATAGGATTTTATGATTTACCAGCATGTAAACAAGAGAACTGCAATGTTATCATCAGCCACTTCCCATATAGCTCATTAATGCAACCAGTTGAATCATGTTGCACTGCCAATTTCTATGCCACGTTTTAAAAGCATTATTTTTTATTAAAATAGCCTTAAAATTAAGTTATTTTTGCAAAAAAAATTGCTACATTCAGACCCCCAAACAGCCACCCCTCCATTGCGAATTTCTGGCTACGCGCCTGCTTTCATCATTATGGACACGAACTAAATAGTCAAATATTTTTGACGATTTATTTTTGTACCCGTTTTTTATGCGACAAGAAATTTTGCATCAACATTTTTTGAGTCACAAAATTTTGCACATTTATTTTGGCATGTGTTCTTTCTTTGCTATCAAAAATAAATGTACAAATATTTGTAACACAAGCAATTGTAATGCAAAAAATTTTGATGCAAAAAATGATAGTGCAAAAATAAATCCACAAAACTTTTTGTGAATTTATTTTTGCAACAACAGTTTTTGTGTCAAAAACTTTTGTGCAAAAAATTTTTGTGTAACAACTTTTAGACTATTTATTTTTGCAGCGATTTATTTTGCGGCATGTATTTTTGTATATTTAATTAAAATGACTATTTAATTAAATATGCAAAAAAACGTTACGCAAATTATGGTGTAAAAAAATGTTCAAAAATTTTTGCATATTTATTTTTGCTCGTGTTATTTTGTATATTTAATTAAAATGACTATTTAATTAAATCTGCAAAAAACATTGCACAAATTATGTTACACAAACGTCGTCACATAAGTTGCAAAAATGCGCTGCTGACTTTTTTGTATATTTGGTAGTGGAGCGTGATTAAGCGCTCTCGGCTGCTCTTGGAGCGCATTAAAGAGCAGACGAGAGCACTTTGTCACGCTCCACTACCAAATACACAAAAAAGTCTACAGCCCATTTTTGCAACGCTTGATTTTGAGCAGAGTTTTTTTTACTATTTACAGTATTTTGACTGCGGCTATATATTTTTGTGCATTTAATTAAAATGACTATTTAATTAAATATGCAAAAAAATATTGCACAAATTAGAGTACACAAACGGCGCTCCATATAAAACTGTTAATCATGTCCCAGAAACTGAATCGGAAAAATAACGACAAAAATCAACTCTTAAAATTTTACATATTTGTGTATCTAAGGACCAAAAAACGGTACTAGGAAACTTACAGAAGGATTTAAATGTTTGGTTTTTATCTTTGAGGATCGGCTTTGTTGTAACACGTCATCAAGTGAAAATCAAATTGGAACGACTAGTTTTTCAGGTTAAGACATGCGATTCGCTCTGTAATTACCGTATTTTTCTAAGTGTTAAACGTTTGAGAAATGATTTCGCATCGCATAATTCGCAGGAAAAAACATTCTCACGTTAGTCGGGCAATTCCCACTTTCCCAAGTCGAAGCTACGACTATGCAATTCGAGATTTTATAAAGTTCGAAATCTTTTGCCACTTTGATTTGAATATCTTTCGAAGCGTTCAAAATTTGCTTTTTCAACGCTCGGAGGCGGGACAAAGTCGGTTCAACACAACGTGAAACAACGCGTATGGTGCGTTTATTTGCAATAAATAGCGATATGTTCAGTCACAGTATAAATATCGTACAGTAATATTACTCAATTGTAACGTGTGTCCGCATTTTTTGATAGGTAAAAGCAGAGCTGGTTTTTTTGACGCCATAATAGTGACATGGTGAGCGGATGAGGATAACGCCAAAAGATAGGAATTGTTTTGAAATTTTACGTGTGTTTTCTTGGCTTGACGACTTTACCGTCTTCATCCTTTTTTGCGCCCCTAAACGTTAGAGGGCAGCATTTTTCCTCTCTGCATAGTCCAGATATGTCTCGTTCTAGCTCCTTACGTAGAGTTTGCATGGGATCAGAATGAGTCTCGATGGAACCGTCAAAGCTCGGGCTTTAACTGGCTATAATTTTGACGTCACTTTCTTATGACGTCACAAAGTAGTACGTTTAACAAAAATGGAAATTTTCTTACATAAGCATTAAGCAACCTTTAGTTACTTGGGGTTTTGCTCGCAGCAGGAGCCCAACATTAAAAATTTGTCCACACTTGGTTCGAATCGTTAACTAACTATCCTGCAAATTTCGTTTCAGTAACTTAACGTTTAACGGCAATATCCTTGATTGTTTGCTTCGTCGTTGTAAAATTCGTCTTGAATTGCAGTTATATGCAGTGATTGTGTTATTGCTTAGACCCATAGGCGTAAAAAGGGGGGGGCTAGGGGGCCCGGGTCCACCCCAATCAAAATACCACTTACGACAAAAAATTATGACAACACAGCCTAGCGATGTTTAGTTGCAGTTTTTTTTTCCGTAATTACACACGTAACAGCAATTAACAATAATATTAATGACAACAAGGGAGTCCCGGGGCTCCTAACTAACAATCAGGGGGCCCTTACTAACAACTAAGGGGCCCTTAACCGACAACCATAGGGCCCGGGACCCCTAACTGAAAACCAGGGGGCCCCCTAACTGACAACTAGGGGGCCCCGGGCCCCTAACCGACAACCAGGGGGTCAGGGGCCCTTAACCAACAACCAGGGGGCCATTAATTGACAAACAGAGAGCCTTGCTGCCATTAACTGATTACCAGTGGCCCCAGGGCCCCTGACTCACAACCAGGGGGCTCTAGGGCCCCTAACCGACAACGAGGGGACCCTGGGGCCCCTAACCGACAACCAGGGGGTCTCGAAACCCCTAACCAACAACCAGGGGGCCTCAGGGCCCCTAACTAACAACCAGAGGGCCCCGCAGTGCCTAACCGACAACCAAGGTCCTCGGGGCCCCTAACTAACAACCAGGGGGCCCTTGGGCCCCTAACCGACAACCAGGGGGCCCCACTAACTGGCGACCGGGGGGTCTCGGAGACCCTAATTAACGAACAGGGGGTCCTGGAGCCTCTAACCAACAACCAGAGGGTCTTGGAGTCCCTAACTGATGACCAGGGGGCCCCGGGGCCCTTAACTCACGACCAGAGAGCCCAGGGCCCCTAATTAACGACCAGGGGTCCCGGGGCTCCTAACCGAAAACCAAAGGGCCCCAGGGCCTTTAACTGGCAACCAGGGAGCCCTAGGTCCCTTGACTGACGACCAAGGTTCCCGGGCCAGGGGTTCCTTAATTCAAATTTTTAACAATTTATATACAAAACCTAGCTGTGAGAAATCTAAGATTTTTGTCCTAAAAGTTGCCACCCAAGGCCTTCGTTTAACGTTATTATGAACTTAATGTTACAACACAGCCGGTAATGCAAACCCCCAATTGAAATACTACCAATGTTAAATATAAAGAGAGCATAACGAGTATGTTGTCCTTGTCCGGACTTGCAGTTTCTTTAATTTAGGATTTAAGCGTACAAAAGTAAGCAATACTATTGAGGACCACATGTCAACGTCATAATAATGTCATGTAATTTTTGGACGTTTCAAAAAACTGTCAAGTGACTTGACTCGAGTCCTCCTCGTTTTGAAAAAAAGTTATTTTAATTTTGATTTAAATGTTCTTTTTTATGAAAGAACTTATTAGGGGAGCGATCTTGTCTCAAAATCCTTGGCGTAGCCATGGGGTGGCCAAGGGGACCCGGGCCCCTTTAATCAAAATGCTACCAATGACAAAAATTTGTCAAAAAACCTTGTTTCTTCTTTTTCAGTTTCTTTTAGCATCTTTGCGTACATCAGTACACGCGTACAACAGTAATTAACATTAAATAATATTGACGACCAGGGGGGCCGGGCGCACCCCATTAATTCAATTTTTTCCTACCAATTTAAACGTATAACCAGGGTGAAATCAACATTTTTTGTCCTAAAAGTTGCTGCCTCAGGCCTTCATCTAAACTTTTTATGAACTTAGTACAATAACCAGCGCCGTATTTGCCATATGACTGAGTGCCAGGGCCCTGCCCTCAGATAGTAGGACTTTTTTTGGTCTTCACTTATATTTGGCAGGAAGATGTTGCAAAAATCCTCAAGGGCCAGGGGCCCTGCGCAATGTAAATCTGGCCCGGGAATAACATGTTTAGTAAGCGTAACCATCTACTGTGCCATTTTTCAAAAACGATTCACCTCCATCCATCTCGCAAGTTTTTACGCACAAAATACTTTAAAAAGAATAGCTAGGGAAAATGCTCATTGAACAAACTACTGAATTTCAGTTGAAGGGGCGTGGGCCCTTTGGCCGTACATGTACTTCTATAACTGGTAAATTTCATGACCAAACAAAAGTCTCTAAGGAAAATCTTCAAGTGAATTAGTATTTACTGCTGAAGTATTGCAGGAGGCAATGTGTGCCTTACTTCCCCTTATAGACCAAATTACTTACAATTAAAATTTTACACCACAATGCGAGATTCTAAACGTGTTTTGGGATTTAATTGCAAAAGGAGGATTGAACAACTAAATTTTTTCGGTTAGCTTTGAAATGTTAAAAATCTAGTTCTTTGAAATGGCTCTGAACTCGTGCGAAATGTGATCCAACGGGATTTAAATAGCTTTTTTTCCTAAAACTTACAAAAATTGCCCAGCGACAGGGGCTTTGCCCCCATACCCCCATAGCCACCGGCGGCTGGGGGATCCGCCCCCAGACCCCCGTCTGTGATACGTTTGAGTACACTAGCTTACTCAATACGTCTCCTAAGTTAGACATTTACACTTATTAACTATTAGTTTTCGCCCTCTCCCTTTATCAAAATCCTGGCAAAGTGCCATCAAACTACGGCTTCAGATCTTCCATTCTACGATATCTTTGCCCCACAAAAACTTCCTTTTTTGAAAATTTCTGATGACGTCATTGCATGTGATTTGTGGTTTGGTCCCCCCCTCAAATCAAAAATCCTGGCTACGCCTATGCTTAGGCCTATCACCAAAATAAACTGTGACATCACTATGAAGTAGTAATCGTTAACCATTACACCTTCTGATCAAAAAAAAGCTTTCATAGATCGTATGAGTTATCATTTCTCGTTACAGATGTAGTGTGTCATGATAAAAGTTTAATTTAGCTGCAATATTTTTGCCCAATGCTGGTTATTTTCTCCAAAGAGTAGAGATATTGAACAAATGTCAGTTATTGCATGTTTAACTGGGTTTGCTGTAAGTCACTTTTTTAAAGTCTTGTCCCGCTTGGATAGTTATTGGTCTTCATCTCAAATCCGCGAAAAATTGTGGTTTACATTTTACCTATGATGAAGATGTAGACCTTTGTTTAAATTTTTTTATTTAAGTTCATCTCATATCCGCAAAAAATTGCAATTTTTCTAAAATGAATAAACATCTTTTTTTCTGTGTTTTTTTTTAACTCAAATTCAGAAAATGCGGTTATCTAATAATTCTGTTTTGCGTTTCTACTTGGAAAATATGGCAACCGTTTATTTGAGCAAAAATAGAGCGGCGCAGCGAGAATTTTGCTGAGAAAAAGGGGGGCTTGAACCCAAGTTTAAAACAAATTGGATCAAAACCATCTCATTTTCGCGACGCGCTGAACTGATGCAACTAAGCGATTCTCATTTAAACTGGAGCAAATAAGCATGTCACATACAGGGTGGTAGGTGGTAGGCAGTCGCCGCCTGAGGCCATGGGGTCACTTTGTGCGGTGTTTGTGATTTTTCGCAAAAAATAGCTATTTTAAAGCCATTTGAATACAATTTTGTATATTTTTAGAATAATTTGAAAGAAAAAAAGGTCTTCACCAAATTTTAAGGTAGTTTTTGGCCGAATTGTAGTTGAGGACCTTAAGAAAAAAAAGGTTTCGTCAAATGTTTGGGTAGTTTCAGAGCAGAATTTGGTTGAGTGGCCGACGATTTCCAGAAGTCACATTAGGGATCTCGGATAGATCTTTGAGATCGCGGGCCGGATACGGCCCAAGGGATATAGCTTGCCGACTCCTGTTACAGTGGCGTATACAGGATTTTTGAAAGGGGGGAAAGGGGAGGAGCGTAGCCAGAAATTTGGAAAGGAAGATGAAAACCAGATGAGAAAGATAAATACCAAAGAAAAGGTCTTCACTCAGATTCAGCCCGATTTCCTGCCCAGATTTTCTGCCCAAATTCCAAAGGGTAGTGCCACGGTTCAATTTTGAGTTCTATTCTGAGGTATTCGAACATTACTGGCGACCCAAGGGGGTTGGGGGCTATGGCACAATGCCCCCCTAAATACGCCCCTGCCCTGTTCTACGCAATAGTTAGCAACAGGTACAGGCATAGTCAAGAATTTATAATGAAGTGTTAAACCGATATCAGAGCTTATAGTGATTACTGCTTGATCAGAGAGCGTAGCTAATCATACGGGTCCAGTGCCACGGGGGGGGGCATTTTGGGGCCGTGTCCCCCAAATGACTGCTTGTGCCCCCCAAACGAGAATTGTGTCCCGAAAAAATTAACCAGCTCGGGGCTACTGGAGTGCAAATCGAGTCCTGAGACTCCCAAAATAGTGCTTATTGCCCTAGAATTCGTGAGCAAAAGCTGTTTTTTCGTAACTGTTGTGAACTCACACCGGATTTCATGAAACTTTGCGTATATTTTGGGATGAAGGCTTTTTTTTTGGCCTTCACTTTAGAATTCCTAAAAAATTGCAAGATTTTTGAGATGACAACCCGAATTTGTGGAAATTTTCGAACTGAAGACCTTTTTTTTTGGTTTTTACCTTTTTCGTTTGATCCATACTCTGGAATTCATATAAATAAAGTTCTTGTACCCCCCAAAAGTTTATTTATACCCCCCCCCCCCCCAGTCACGCTATTTTGGCGCCGGGCCTGTCATTATAGCCGTTGGAAGTCAATGAAAAATATTAAAACTCACGTTAAAGGAGATATTATTTACAACCAAGCAGAGTTGTAAACGGGCCAACTACTTCAGGCCTAAACCCGACCCGAACCTAAAAACATAAGCCCAAACCCCGTCCAAACCTGAAAACTAACTTGAAGCCCAAATCGTGCCCAAATAAACCCGAAAGTTAAGGTTGGTCTGAAAAACTTAGCAATGTTGTTAAGTTATTTTGATTACATTTTTGTGCACCTAAGACAAAAAGCACGTCTCAGCTGAGACTAGACCCGAATTAAGCCCAAAATTTTGTCAACTGTAGGCCCGAACCCGACATGAAAAATCCGGCTCGACCTACAAGTCTGCTACTACGCGGTAATTTACTCTTTACGCCCATGGAACTTTTTTTTAAATCGCTAGTTGTAATGAATATTTTTAGGCGGGTTAATCATTAGGTTAACTAAAAACTTTCATAATGCTGTCACAGTCTATTTGGTGATAGGCCTGAGCAATAACACAATCACTGCATATAACTGCAATTCAAGACGAATTTTACAACGACGAAGCAAACAATCAAGGATATTGCCGTTAAACGTTAAGTTACTGAAACGAAATTTGCAGGATAGTTAGTTAACGATTCGAACCAAGTGTGGACAAATTTTTAATGTTGGGCTCCTGCTGCGAGCAAAACCCCAAGTAACTAAAGGTTGCTTAATGCTTATGTAAGAAAATTTCCATTTTTGTTAAACGTACTACTTTGTGACGTCATAAGAAAGTGACGTCAAAATTATAGCCAGTTAAAGCCCGAGCTTTGACGGTTCCATCGAGACTCATTCTGATCCCATGCAAACTCTACGTAAGGAGCTAGAACGAGACATATCTGGACTATGCAGAGAGGAAAAATGCTGCCCTCTAACGTTTAGGGGCGCAAAAAAGGATGAAGACGGTAAAGTCGTCAAGCCAAGAAAACACACGTAAAATTTCAAAACAATTCCTATCTTTTGGCGTTATCCTCATCCGCTCACCATGTCACTATTATGGCGTCAAAAAAACCAGCTCTGCTTTTACCTATCAAAAAATGCGGACACACGTTACAATTGAGTAATATTACTGTACGATATTTATACTGTGACTGAACATATCGCTATTTATTGCAAATAAACGCACCATACGCGTTGTTTCACGTTGTGTTGAACCGACTTTGTCCCGCCTCCGAGCGTTGAAAAAGCAAATTTTGAACGCTTCGAAAGATATTCAAATCAAAGTGGCAAAAGATTTCGAACTTTATAAAATCTCGAATTGCATAGTCGTAGCTTCGACTTGGGAAAGTGGGAATTGCCCGACTAACGTGAGAATGTTTTTTCCTGCGAATTATGCGATGCGAAATCATTTCTCAAACGTTTAACACTTAGAAAAATACGGTCATTGCAGAGCGAATCGCATGAGGGACTTCTTTTTGAAATGGTATAAAGTCATACCGGTCAAAAATTTCTGCTAATTAAAACAACCTTTGTTGTTTTTTTCTTTGGGAACAAAGGAGGTGTGAAGTAACCTTTGATTGGTCTTCGAGTTGAACAGCTCCACGAAATTAATAAGAATTTTAGATTGAATCGCGAAATTTTTTTCTTCATTTTTTTTTTTTTTTTTGACGAAGTAGCTGTGAAGTAACCTTTGAGGAGTCTTCGAGTCGAACAGCTCCACAATATTGATAGTAATTTTTAGTTTTAATTACGTTTTTTTTTTTACATTTTTTTTTTTAATTACGTTTTTTTTTTTAATTATGAGAAATTACGTTTTTTTTTTGTCTTAGGTTTTTTCTTCGAGAACATTTGAAAGATACTTGCGGCGATGCAAGCTTTAGATCTCGGGTAAAAAGATTTATCCTTCGGGTAAAAGTTGAAGGCGTCTGCCATGCGTTAAATCCTGCAAAACTGAAGACCTCTGCTGGTATGGAAGTTTTCATTTAATCTTGATAGATTTACCCGTTTGGGATGACATGATAGACGCCTGTAATGATGTTATTAAGTTTCTAACCTCGGTCAAATATAGCTTTCCTCCTTCGAGGTTAAATCGAAGCCGTGTGAGGCGCAATAAGACCGTTAAAATTCAAGATCTTTTGCGGCAATGCAAGTTTTAACCTTCGGTCAAATGGGTTTAACCCCTTCGCGTTGAAATGGTGGATATTTGCGCCGATTGCAGCTTTCAATCTCGGCCAATAGATTTTTTTAACTTAAAGCTTTTTTAGTTTAAATATAAAGTTTTTTAGCTTAAATATCGCTAAAATTGTTTAACATCTTAATCTTTTTATTGCAATGCAAGTCTTTTTTATAAAAAAAAGTTAAATTCTTTTGCTTTAAAGTTACGGCGTTGTAGACTTTCATTCTCGGTCAAACAAATTTACAAACTTCTTTAAAACTGACCTGCGGCGTTGCAGACTTTTATTCTTGGTCATATAAATTTACAAACATTTTTAAACTCAAGGTACCCATTATGAGGAATATTGAGAAAGTCGTGCCATACTTTTAATTTTGTCAAATAAATTTACAAATTTTTTAAAACCTTTGGAGCAATATTAAAAAAGGCGTTCCATACTCTTAATTTTGGTAGGTTGAGTGTTTGGAGGTTGTTGTTCTGCTAGGAATTGAACCGCTTGCCCTGGGCATTGAACCGGTACTGCGTGTTCGTTTAAGTTTAGTATTTGCAATTTTTTAGATGGGGGTTTGCATAAATGGTTATTTTTCTTCTAGGTAGAGTGAAATTGAACATGACATTGGTGGTAACAGCGACAGGTGCGTTATGTCGGTCAAGGACTGGTTTTCTTTTAAGTTTCTCTTACATTTTTTGCACTCTAATTTCAAACCGTTTATGTAGTTCTCTGTTGTGACGTAGTATATCACTATTTCGAGTAAAGGTTTTCTGACAATAGGTACATACGTTCGTTCATTTTGATAGAATGACTAAAGTGTTAAAACTCTCGAGAATGTATTGCAGCTAACAAACTTGCTAGTCCTTGAGACACCAAGGTGATCGGAAATTGAACAAATTGGATTATTTTACGTCATGCAAGAAAACAGCGTTAGCAAAGTTTAATCTGGTTAGTGAAAATAGTCGAAAAGATTTTTTGAAGGCGAGTTTGCGACAGGCCATCTGAGGTTTACAGATGTGGCTGCAACAGCTAATGACTAGCCTCTCGCTATTTTAAAGCAAAATTCAAAGATACAGTATTGTGCAAAATTAATTGACGTACTTGAAAATTTTCGACATTTGTAGTTTCGATGCATAAATAAGGTATTGATATGATAGAAATGCTTGTACATAAGAATTGTTTTCTGATTAGCCATTGTTCCAGATTATCCCACAATTATGTTACAATTACCTTTATGACGTCATAACTGGCTAACTATAACGACTGCATCAACATACACTTGAATGGCTAATTCTTTCTGGTATTTAACATTGATATAAACTGAGTTATTTGTTGCTGCAATGTCATGTATACGGCCAGAAAATATCCAGTTATCCTCGCCTTACATCAGTACAACCAGAAATCATCAAGAATCGTTCGATTTAAGTGCTGAGGAACCTAATTTCAAAATCCTTGGACCAGGGACATATTCCAAAACACAATGCCTGTGACTCCCAAAACGAAGAAAACTGCGTTTTCAAAATGAAAATAACTCTGAATTTCCACCTGTTGGTGATGGAAAATATTTAATAAAATTCCACATGGGAAATTGTGGAAATTAAACACAATGTAGTTCAAGCTGGAGTCGAAATTGATGTATCCCTATTAACAAAGTGATCGGTTTCATATGAGAAATCAGCAAACATCGGCTAAAGCTGTTGTTTACAGTGAAATAAAGCGTAGTACATGAAACATTATTATCAGAAATTTATCAATATTAAGCCGAATTTAGGTGAAAAATTGTTAAATTATTGAATGAGAGTCATTCTATGGCAATACGGACATCTGTAATGAGGAATCAAGAAGAAACGGTGAGTAAGCAACGTGACGGAGACAGCAGAAAACTCCCATAAAAGTATGTTTTGATGATTTGTGAGCACTAACAGCCTAGGTTGCCATAACGAACTTTTTTGATGTGAACCCACAATACTGATCCTAAAAGACTGCCAAATCGTCTTCTAATAGGGATTTATAGTCATGGTTCGCGTACTTCTTTGTAACCATTTCTTCTTACTGTGGTTTTTTCGCCATAAAATAACTCTCATTCAATAATTTAACAATTTTTCGCCTAAATTCGGCTTGATATTGATAAATTTCTGATAATAATGCTCCATGTACTACGCTTTATTTCACTGTAAACAACAGCTTTAGCCGATGTTTGCTGATTTCTCATATGAAACCGATCACTTTGTTAATAGGGATACATCAATTTCGACTCCAGCTTGAACTACATTGTGTTTAATTTCCACAATTTCCCATGTGGAATTTTATTAAATATTTTCCATCACCAACAGGTGGAAATTCAGAGTTATTTTCATTTTGAAAACGCAGTTTTCTTCGTTTTGGGAGTCACAGGCATTGTGTTTTGGAATATGTCCAAGGCAGTGGCGTAGCGTGACATTTCAAATAAGGCATGCAATTATGATGATGTCATCAGCTTTGATAACGTCAATGATTATCAGGCAGTAGAATAAAAAAACAACTTACACTAATAAATGTCTAGTATTGCTACTAGGCCTCCTCTCCCACTACACATTAGTGTGTACATTTACTGTCCAAGTACAAGTCTTTCTTGAATCTTGTGTTAATACAGTTTTAAATGTTTTATTTTCTAGCACTTTTATACGTGCCAGTAGCTGGTACCATAGGTGGGCAAGTTAATGCAAAACGTTAGCTTCGTTAACCATTAGTCCGTTAACAAACTTCACACCTCCGTTAACGTTAATCCGTTATTTTCAGCTTTAATTAACGGAAGTTAATAAAGCCCGTTAATCCGTTAACATTTTGCGTGTAATTCACATTTCTTTTTATTCACTCGCTTCTAGAACACGTATTGACGCTGTTGAGCTGATTGTGAGGAAATATTTATTGCTATGGTGGTCTTTTTGTGTTTTGGAAGTTACATTTTACAGTTTAATCTAATTTCAAAATAAAAATAAGTTCAAATGCACTAACGAAGCTGCGATCGGAAAATCTTTGGAAATTGTTAACAGCAACAATAAATAGACCTATGAGGCTGCAGGTTATTATTTGTCACAAAAAAGGCTCCTTTCTTCGCTCTCTTCTATAAAACTTGTGCGAATACGAACAGGTGTTACCAGTGCAAACTGGTTTGTACCGGTCCGATGAATGAATGGTGCAAAATATTAACGATAAAAACCTTAACGGAAGTTAACAAAACTTAACGGAAGTTAATTTAGTCCGTTAACAGAACTTAACGAAAATTAATTTAGTCCGTTAACATGATAAAACTTTTTAACGGATTAACGAGTTGAAGAAAAAGTTAGCTTCGTTATTAACTGATCAACGATTAACGGACTTGTGTCCACTTATGGCTGGTACCATACTTGGCTTACACTAACAGTGAAGTAGGCTAGGCCTAATAACACTGAAGTAAAAACATTAATTGAAGAACTAAGCTGAGCCAACTTGCTGAATAGCAAATACATGGTCTATTTTCATAGCCTCTTCCTCATGTCATTATAATATATCGTAGCCTGGTAACAGCCAGCGATGCTATACAATATTAAGCAGGCTGGTGGGCTCAAGGCTAGTCCAATGAAGTATGGTTAGGCCTGGCCTTGTTTAGTTTATTTAACAACCAGTAAAGCACAAAGCAGCTAAACAACCAACCGGTAGTTAATTGATAGTCTCTTAAAAACTTTTTTGCAAACTTAGTGCAAACTTTACAACCTGCCTATAGGCCTACTAAGTACTTACTGAACCAAACTGCAGGTAACTCCCGGTTTAAATGGATTTCACATCTTGCTTTCACTCTTATAGCTCAACATTTAGCCTAAATAGTGCGAACAGTACCACCTCAAAAACTCACTCTGACTTACATTACTTAATGCCAACACCGACCGGCCTTCACGGCTTGGTTTCGCCGCTGAGTTATTCGCTTTTAGCATATTGCTAAATTACATAAAATAAATGGCAACACGCATGCAATATTTCAAATTGCATGCTTTGGCTCATAACTTGTGGCCTGTCTTAAAGCTAATTTACTGTTACGATCAGTGGTCGAGTGGATAGAGCGTCTGCTACTGAAGCGGTAGACACGGGTTCGATTCCCGGTCGAGTCAAACCAAAGACTATAAAAATTGGTATTCACAGCTTCCCTGCTTGACGTTCAGCAGTTAAAGGGACAGTGTGAAGCCTCTATCGAGTGTGGTAGACAGATGGGCAGGTGGCAGCTTGACTCGAAGACCGAGAGGTCCCTTCGCTGTCTCCTGGCCAAGGCAACTTGGTGAATAAAATGTAATTACAATTACAATTACAATAATTACAATTACAAATCTAAAATCAAAATAGAGGCTATATTTCACGAAACCAAGAAACTAGACGTATAAAAGAACTTTTGCAGCAAACAATGCTTCAAGCAAAGTTTTCAAACCTATTTGATTTTATTCGTAATCGTATTGAATCAAAGCGATCTCTTAAGCCGTTAAATGCAATTTGAAAATTGAATGCATGTTGCCATTATTTTTTGTAATTTAGCGATATGCTGACAACAGTACTTCAGGTAGGCTAGCCTACTGTTCTTCCGGTAAAAGGACACACGATTAGCATAACGCTAATTTATTCCCTTAATTATTAGCGTTATTTAGCGTTATGCTAATAATGTTATTTAGCGTTATGCTTAATTAGCGTTATGCTAATCGTGTGTCCTTTTACCGGAAGAACAGTAGGCTAGCCTACCTGTAATATTGATTTTCATGCCCGGTAGACCAGATGGTTCTAGAAACCACTCTTATTCAGTTTTTGAATGCTGACAACAGGCTAAAACTGCAATCAATAAATTAAGCGAGGCTATTTATTGCTACTTTGACTTGAAAGTGAATACCTGTAACTGTGGAAACTTAGTTTGATTTTGTTGTAAGTTCTGACATGTACTTGCTTAAATCATTATTATCTTTTTTGGTTAAATGACTAGGCATGCAATGCATGCCTTGCATGCATGAAGAATACGCCCCTGGTCCAAGGATTTTGAAATTAGGTTCCTCAGCACTTAAATCGAACGATTCTTGATGATTTCTGGTTGTACTGATGTAAGGCGAGGATAACTGGATATTTTCTGGCCGTATACATGACATTGCAGCAACAAATAACTCAGTTTATATCAATGTTAAATACCAGAAAGAATTAGCCATTCAAGTGTATGTTGATGCAGTCGTTATAGTTAGCCAGTTATGACGTCATAAAGGTAATTGTAACATAATTGTGGGATAATCTGGAACAATGGCTAATCAGAAAACAATTCTTATGTACAAGCATTTCTACCATATCAATACCTTATTTATGCATCGAAACTACAAATGTCGAAAATGTTCAAGTGAGTCGATTAATTTGAATAATACTGTAAATTCACCTTTCCATATCGACTCACATAATATTGTAGCAGTCACTGTTGCAATATTTTAATGCATAAGTCAAAGAATAATATCGATCAACTTGTTTTTAAGTTCGCTGTCATCTTGCTGAAACATAATAACGCAGTTATTCGAACCAGGGCCTACGAGAGGGGGGCAGGGGTAGCAATAACCCTGAGGCCCATGGACTCTAGGGGGCCCATCACAGGGGCCCAGCAGAAGGCCTATCAAAATGACACTGAGAAATCAGCGTGTGGTAGACTGAAGACGTTTTTTTTTTGTTTTTTTGGAGGTTACCTCAAAATCCTGAGAAAATTGTGGCATTTTTCCTTGAAGACCTTTTTTTTTTTTTGAGATCACATCAAAATTCGGACAAAACTGTGGCATTTTCCCCGTCTGTTTTGGGGTTCACAAAACCGAAACTCCGTAATATTTGAGCTAGCCCCGGGCCCACGTTTGGCTGTCGGCGCCCCTGATTCGAACTCCAAAGTTAATATGCAACCTTATTTCAAACATGTTTCTACGTTATCAACTAAATGCCTTTAAATTTTATTTGTTTTCATATTTTTGATTTTTTTAGATTGAAAGTATTGAGTTGTTGGAACCCTGCAAAGTTCAAAGCGATTTTGCGACAGCTGGCCGCCAGTCCAAAGAACGGTCCATGACCTTTAAACTTTTGTCCAAATTTTAAACTTTAGACTCTAGCTAACCACCTGCGGTGGTTCGATTGCCAGGCAAGCCTTGCAAAATTTAAACTTCAACTAGCCACCTGTGGTGGTTCGATTCTCAGGCAAGCCTTACAAATTCTACACTTTAGACTTACCACCTGCGGTGGTTCGATTCTCAGGAAAGCCTTACAAATTCTCAAACAAGCCTTAAAAATTCTACACTTTAGACTTACCACCTGCGGTGGTTCGATTCTCAGGAAAGCCTTACAAATTCTCAAACAAGCCTTACAAATTCTACACTTTAGACTTAACACCTGCGGTGGTTCGATTCTCAGGAAAGCCTTACAAATTCTCAAATAAGCCTTACAAATTCTACACTTTAGACTTAACATCTGCGGTGGTTCGATTCTCAGGCAAGTCTTACAAATTTTAAACTTTACCTTAACTCCTTCGGCGGTTCGGCTCTCAGGCAAGCCTTACAAACTTTAGACTCACCACCTTTAACGGTTCGGCTCTCAGGCAAGCCAAGTCAATTTTAAACTTAAGACTCACCACCTTCGGTAGATGTATTTGCACCTACACTGGTTCGGTTCTTAGGTAAGCCTTATAAATTTTAAACTTTAGACTCACCACCTTTGGTGACTCGGTTCCCAGGCAAACCTTACTAATAATTTCAGACTCAACACCTTGGGTGGTTCGGTTCCTAGGCAAATCTTTTAAACTTTAGACTCACCACCTTCGGTGGTTTGGTTCCCAGGTAAATATTTTAAGCTTTAGACGCGCCATCTTCGGTAGTTCGGTCCCCAGGTAAGTATTTTAAACTTTAGACTCGCCACTTTCGGTGGTTTGGTTCTCAGGCAAGTCTAGTCAAGTTTAAACTTTAGGGTTTTGGGGTTTGTGCCGCATTCCTCCGCTAGGAATTCAGTCCGCCGCAGAGAAAGTTTCGCCGCATATTGTGAATCTGGCGCCGCATTAGAAACTCCGCCGCCGCTGCAATCCGCGATTGCCTAGAATCAACCCTTGCCTACTACTCTCGTTTAAAAATATTTCGATCCGTTTCAAGTTTGGTGTACTCGTTTAAAAATGTTTCGATCAGTTTAAAGTTTTGTGTTTAAAAATATTTCGATCCGTTTCAAGTTTGGTGTACTCGTTTATAAATGTTTCGATCAGTTTAAAGTTTTGTGTTTTTGTTTAAAATTGCGTGCACTCGTTTAAAATATTTCGATCAGTCTAAGGTTTTGTGTTTTTGTTTAAAAGTATTTCGATCAGTTTACAGTTTTGTGTTTTCGTTCAAAAAATATTTTGTTTAGTTTAAAGTTTTGCGTTTTCGTTTAAAGTTTCGTACACTCTTTTAAAGATATTTTGATCTATTTAAAGTTTTGTGTTTTCGTTTAAAAGCAGGAATGGCAATCGCATCGCATCGAAAATCGCATCCCACGTTTTTTTCGGAAAAATATCGCATCTAATTATCGCATCAAAACAACCAAAAAAATCGCATCGGTTATCGCATTGCAGAATTTGACAAAAAAATCTGCGATTTTTTCGATTATTTTGATTTTTTTGTCTTTAATTCTGTTAGTTTCTTTTGTTTGGTCATAAGTAAACTGTTTCGTCATTGTGATCGATTTTGACTGACACTTGCTTTTTAAGTTGTGCTTAAAGTTGCTTTTCAGTTTTTGGTATTGACGCGTGTGAGCATGGAGCACCGTGTGAGCATGCGGTGATCCTAGTTATGACGCAATAGTTTTTGCTTAGTTTTTTTTGCTAAGGCGGCATCTCGGAATTAAAATCTCGCACTGGCTGAGCTTCCAGACTACGTTAGTTGTTTCAGTTGCGAACGGAGGTAGAGTCGAGGACACAAGGCTCAAGGCCAAGGACACAAAAAAAATTCGAGGCCAAGAACAGCTCTTTCGAGGACAGGCCCTCTCGAGGACAAGGACCAAGGACACAGCCGCAAGTGTTCTCCAAATTAAAAAAAAAGGTCTTCAAAAAAAGTTTTTCAGGCAATCTTCAATTCATGGGCGTAGCCAGAATTTTTGATTGGGGGGTCAAATTACAAATTACATGCAATGACGTCATCAAAAATTTTCAAAAGAGGAACTTTTTGTCGGACAAAGATATCGCAGGATGGAAAATCTGAAACCGTTGCTTGTTGGCACTTAACCAGAATTTTGTAAAGAGAGAGGGCTTAAACTAATAGTTGAAAAGTGCAAATATCTAACTTTAAAGACGTTTTGAGAAAGCTAATGTTACTCAAACGTATCACAAACGAGGGTCTGGGGGCGGGGCCCCCGCCGCCAGAGACTTTAGCAGCCGCTGGGCGATTTAAAAAAAATTTTTTAAGTATTTTGTGCGTAAAAACTGGGGAGTTTAAGGCGAATTACTGAATTGTTACTGAAAAATGGTACAATAGATGGTTACGCCTACTAACCATGCTATTGCCGGGCCGGATTTACATCGCGCCGGGCCCCTGGCAGTTTGGGGATTTTTGCGCAACATCATTCTGCCAAGTGCAGGGGAAGACCAAAAAAACTCTTGCGATTTCAGCGCAGGGCTCCTAGCTGGTACTGCACCATATTATAATCAATCTGGCCCTGGTTAATGCATTACGTTCATAAAAAGGCTATATGAGGGTCTGAGATAGCAACTTTTTGGACAAAAACTCTCCATTTCTTCCGGGTTATACGTTTGAATTAGCTGGCAAAAATTGAATTGAGGGGGACCCGGGGCCCCTGGTCTTCCATATTGTTGTTCGTTGCTGTTGCAAATGAAAAATTCTAAAAAGAAACTGAAACTGAAGAAACATTAGGCTTTTTTTGGCACATTCTTGTTATTGGTGAAATTTCAATTGGGAGGGGGGCGGGTTCCTCGGTCCCCCCTCCCTTTGGCTACGTCTATGCTTCAATTGAGGAACACAAACAAGGTGTTCGCAAATTTTCGGCGAGGTTTCTGGCGTTTTCCAACAAAATTTTAACGGTTCAAAAAATAGTGCTGTCCTCGAGCCGAGGACAGGGCAATTTTCGAGGACTTGAGGCTTCGAGGCCAAGGCCTTCAAAATATGTCCTCGAGGACGTCCTCGAGGCCAAGGACGTTCTCGAGGACTCCACCTCTGGTTGCGAAAACGTCTAGCTTTGCAACAGGAAAATCGTATCAAAGTTGGATAATGATTTCCGCGAGTATTTCGAAAAGAAGGAAGAAGGAGAGAAAGTTCTTGCTAAGTGCAAGTCTTGTAAGTTTGCAGCGACGCCTGTGCCTAACAAGACAGGCAAATCCTATTTTCACTCAGACAACCTAATGCAGCATCTTAAACGCAAACACCTCCGAACAGCATGAAACGTTGATCAAATCAAAAGGTCGGTCTTCATCTGCTGCGTCTTCAAGTGCCACCTTAGATGCCTTCGTTACTGTAATGCGACCAGCCAAGAAAGGCCATGTCGATTATACCATCGACGTTTTAGATTTCAAGAAAGCAGTTGTGGAAGCAGTAACACTTAATGGGCTTCCACTGTCGGTATTTGAAGCATCAGGCATCTAGAAGATACTGCGGCAACTTTTAGTTTTATGCCGATTTGCAAATGTGGTTAAATAAAAGCTTCTGCTTGTAAACGGAGTGCTTAATTTTAGGCAACAAACTTAAATTTCAAAATAGTTTAAAAAATCAATAATCGCACAAATAATCGCAAAGTAGCTGCGATATTATCGCATCGAAAAAATTTCGAATTATCGCAAAAAAAAATTGTATATGTTATTCTACTTTGCATCGCATCGCAAAATCGCATCGCAGTTTTTCTCCGTAACAAATATCGAAGAAAATCATCGATGCGATGCGATTGCCATCCCTGTTTAAAAGTATTTCTATCAGTTTAAACTTTTGTGCAATCGTTCAAAAATAAGCTGTAGACAGTATACAGAGTCTTATAGGCACAATCAAATCTTTGATTAACAGTCTAATTTGTATATTGTTCTTAATAAAACGTTCAAAAATATTTCCACTGATAGCGATTGATGGTTGTGTTTTGCACTTCCGGGCTTCCGTACTTCCGACCGCTTTAAGGTAGAAATTAGATATAAAAAAATTTTAAGCCTCTCCCGTGAAAATACTGCTCTGTGAAATACGTTGGTTAAATATCTTGCGTACAAAAAAGATAATTACGACATGAAGACCCACACTAGACTGCAAAACGTTCAATTTTAATATGATTCGAGTATGATTGAACAAATTGTACGAGTGATATTAATTCCAAGACACTAACATCCACCAGTTTGTTGCTGCTTCTAGGGATTATAATAGGACCGGTAAGTGGATTGTGATTGAATGGAAATGTAATAGTAGATAGCCAAACCAGTTAATCCCAATCCGACGAACAAACATACGCTCAAAACAATATTTGCAGTGGTTGGTTTTGAATTTTCTTCGGACGAGCCTAACTTCCGCTTGCACTGCCGGCAATAAGTAGTAGACGTCTTCATGCCATCAAAGCAAAACGGGATGCAGATGCAAAGAGGACTTGCAAAGCAGCACAGGAGAAAAGCCCATACGAAAGCACTCGATCTGTACTTCTGCTCCTGCCTCGTGTGTTGATGTGTGCAGCAGCTGTTGTTCATGTCAACCATCATTTCCCAGTTTACACTAGGTTGTTGGGAGATGGAAGCTGCTGCAGGTGGTGAAAGGGGGTTTACCGTTGAATCATGTTTGACTTGCGGCATTGTGGTATTACTTTATTTTCAAAGCAGTTACCAACGCAGAACCTCTGTAAAATATTGTAATATACTTAAGCTAAAGCAAATTTCATGCTTTGAAGTCTTATTTACGGATTCTAGGTTTGAAGAGAAGAATTTTTCATGAAGATATTCCATTAATATGATTCAGAAGTAACAATATTATAGTGTAGGGTTTCCCAAAGGGGCCATTTGGCTTCTTAATGAACCATGGAGCGGATTCCGTGTGGGGCTACGTTTGAGGTGGATTTGCACAGTGAAATCCTAACAGCTGAGTATTTGTTTCAATTTATTCATGTCATGCAATTGTTAATTGAATATACGATTAGGAGCAAAAATATCAAGTTGGCCTTACTCAGCCAAAAAACGTTTCCGCACCAAAGTGCAAAAAACAAATTTGAAAATCTCATTTGCCACTCCAAAGGTGCAAATGCACTCCAAACGTTAAAAACTGTTTTTGCAAATGTTTATTCTAACAACGATTTTCGTCTTAAGATTAAAAAATGCAACACGTTCAATTTTACAACGTTTCGTATGCTGTAAATATCCAAGATGGAAGTAGAAACGATTTATTTTTCACGTTTTCACGTCCACATCCGCGCTGCCTAAGTATTTACAAATAAATATTTAAACAGTGGCGCAACCAGAAGAGGGGACTAAGGTGGCATCATGCCTCCCCCCTTTAGCCAAGTCAATTAAAAAATTAAACCCAAACCAATCGTTAAAACATGTTTTTAACTTGACCAGTAAGTGAGAGAAGTGGGGCTAAAAGGGCTGGGCATGTAAGTCTTTAAAATGACTTTCAATATTTAGCAATTAAGTTCCTTTCAAACAGCTGTAACAACGTGCAAAATGTGATTTAAAATAGTGTTGAAATGGATAGTTTTTCCAAAATATCACAAAAATTGCCCAATGACTGGGCGCTGGGCATAGGCGTAGCCAGAATTTTTGATTGGGGGGGAGCCCAAAACCACAAATCGCGTGCAATGACGTCATCAAACATTTTCGAAAGAGGAACTTATTGTAGGGTAAAGATATCCTAACATGGAAGATCAGAAGCCGCGGCCTGGTTTGGCACTTAACAAGGATTTTGCTAAACGGAGAGGGTTTAAACCAATAGTTAAAAAGTGGCAATGTCGAAATTGGGAGACGTGTTGAGTAAACTAATGTAACCTAAACATAGCACAGACGTGGGTCTGGGGGCGAAGCCTCCAGCCGCTGGGGGATTTTTTGTAATTTTGTGGAAAAAAAGCTTTTGTAAAGTCGCTTATGTTTTTCTTGTTTATGCCTGGTTTAGAACACTCGCTTTGCTGCATTTAGCTTTTCGCCTATATTTGACTGCTGAGATTTTCCAATGATGTAATGTAACACAACGCACGTGATGACAATTGATTAAGCGATTTATCGCGCCTTTTCTACTGCATGCAAATTAACTGTTGCGCAATCATTTGAAACTGTTTTCTTGAATTTTCGCGAAATAACTCCTTTGTTAAGCGCATAGGCGTAGCCAGAGGGGGGCCCAGGGGGCCCTGGCCCCCCCAATTGAAGTGCTACCAATGATAAAAATGTCACAAAAAATACTATTGTTTTTTCAGTTTCAGTTTTTTTTAGCATCTTCGCTTACAACAGTACACGCATAAAGCAGTAATTAACAATAATATTGATCCAGGCCCAGGCCCCCTCAATTCAATTTTTGCCAACCTATTTAATTGGGCCCCCTAGAATAATATTTAAATGGCCCCCAATTTGAATGGGCCCCCAACAATGGTATTGATCCAGGGGGCCCGGGCCCCCTCAATTTAGTTCTTGCCAACCAATTTAAATGGGCCCCTATATTAATATTTAAATGGGCCCCCAACAATAATATTGTTCCAGGAGGTCCGGGCCCCTCACATAGGCATAGCCAGTGAGATCCAGGAAGCCTGGACCCCCAATTGAAATGCTACGAATGATAAAAATGTCACAAAAAAGACAATTGTTTTTCAATGTCAGTTTCTTTTGGCATCTTGGCATACAACAGTAATTAACAATAGTATTGATTCAGGGGGCCCGGGCCCTCCAATTTAATTTTTACCAATCAATTCAAATGGCCCCCTAGAATAATATTTAAATGGCCCCCGATTTAAATGGGCCCCCCAAAATAATATTCATCCAGGGGGCCCCGGCCCCTTCAATTTAATTTTTGCCAAACAATTTAAATGGGCCCTCTGCAATAGAATTTAAATGGCCCCTAATTTAAATGGGCCCCCTACAATAATATTTAAATGGGCCCCCAACAATAATATTGATTCAGGGGCCCGGGATTCTCAATTTAATGTTTGCCAAACAATTTAAGCGTATAACCCGAGTGAAATTAAGGATTTTTATTCTAAAAGTTGCTAACTCAGGCTCTCATGTAACCTTTTTATGAACGTAATGCAATAACCAAGGACGGATTTGACATATGGCACAGTGCCAGTAGCCCCGCGCTCATACAAGACTTTTTTTGGTCTTCATCTGTATTTGGCAGAAAAATATTGCAAAAATCCCAAAGTGCCGGGGGCCCAACTCAATGTAAATCCGACCCGAGCAATAACATGGTTAGTAGGCGTAACCATCTATTGTACATTTTTCAACTACAATTCACCTCCACCTCGCCAGTTTTCATGCAACAAAATACTTTTGAAAAAAAATTAACTACAGTAAGGGGAATGCTCATTGAACAAAATTTTGATGGCCCCCTGGCCGTATACGTATGTACTCCTATAACTGATTGTTTTCATGACAAAACAAAAATCTCTAAGGAAAACTTTCAAGTCGATTGTTATATACTGCTAAAATATTGCAGTAGGCAATGTACTTTACTTTCCTCGACCTGGGCCTAATCACTTACAAAATTTAACCCCAAAATGCAATATTTTAAACGTGTTTTGGACTTAAATAGCAAGCAAAAAAAGAACTGAACAACTTAATTTTTTCAATTGGCATTCAAATGGCTTTGAATACGTGCGAAACTTGATCTAATGGTGTCAAAACAGCTTTTTTGTTCAAAAAATTACGAAAAATCGCCCAGCACCTGGGGGCTTCGCCCCCTGACCCCCGTCTGTGATACCTTTGAGTTACACCACACTTCTTTACTCAACACGTCTCCCAATTTTGACATTTTTACTAGTGGTTTAAGCCCTCCCCCCTAGAACGAGTTCATAGTTACGTGCCGACACCAGGACATGGCTTCGGATCTTCAATTCTACGACATCTTTGCCCTCACAAAAAATTCCTTTTTCGAAGTTTCTGATGACGTCATTGCAAGTGATTTGTGGTTGGGCCCCCCCCAATTAAAAATCCTGGCTACGCCTATGGTTATAAGCGTCAGTCAAAATTGGTTGTAGTCGAGGAAGGACGTTAAATTTTAACTCTCAGAATCACCAAGAATCCTTGAAATTTGAAATCGTTAAGAATCAGATTGTATTCAGAAATTAGCAAGTTTACTCGGATATTTGCAGAATTGCAGTCCTTCCTCGAGACCTCAAGCTTACCCTGGGTGGGTCTCATCTTATTTAAATTTTGGACTTTTGTCCTCTGAGCTGTTGCTCAACTTTAAGAATAATTTATTACAGAACTATTGTCCCCCCTTTCAAGTTGTTTCTGTACAGTTTCCCGGGGGATCACTTTAGAGGTTGCGTTCGTAGAAGACGTCGATATTGGAGTTACAGCTTACTGTATGGCTGCAGACGAAACCATCGGTGAGTTTGGTTATTTATAGCAATTATTTGGTTAGTATTATCAGTCTGATTAATAATTTGTAATTATACTGCATTTGTTGCTTTCTATATGGATATTTGACGTACTGTATGTGTTCAAATTGTGTGAGTTATTTGGCGCAGCGCAGTAATATTTACGTTCGTTTTTGATATTTGAATTTGCTAATTGGCGTACTTTTCTACAGAAACCGTTGACAACATAAATATTCAAGACAAGCAGCTAACGCGTGTAGAGATGGTCATACGGTAGACAGAAGAGATTTTCCGTCGTCTACAGCTATGCTAATGCCATTAGATCACATTTCGTACGTGTTTAAAGCCTTTTGAAAGAAATAGATTTTTAACATTTGAAAGCTACGGTAATTGAAAAAATTCAGTTGTTCAATCCTCCTTTTACTTGCAATTAAAGTCCAAAACACGTTTAAAATCTCACATTTTGGAGTTAAATTTTGTAAGTGATTTGCTCGAGTAGTGGAAAGTAAGTACATCGTCTTTCGCAATATTTTAGAGTAAATATTGATCCACGCGAAGATTTTGCGTAGAGATTTTTGTTTTGTCATGAAAACAACAGTTACAGGAGTACATGTACGGCCAGGGGGCCCAGACCCCTCAATTCAAATTCAATAGTTGGTTCAATGAAAAATGGTAGGCTACAATAAGTGGTTACGCCTACTGCTCGAATTGTTACATCGCATTTTATTGTTTTGAGGTATGTTGTATTACTTTGGACATAGTGATAAACAACTGTGTTGAATTTTGGAAACCTTTCGTCTTTCGTTCTTATCAAGCCGGAGAATTCATTACTTCTTCTTTTGGCGTATTGTTTTGACAAGCTAACTTTCTCTATAACTCACTGATAAGAGTCAGTGGCGTACGCAGGATTTTTCAATTGGGGGGGTTTTGAAAAGTGACATCAAAAATTTTTTCGCGATCTATACTTTGGCGAATAAATAACTTAGCGTAATGTAACAAGATGGAGTCAAAGTCACACAGTGCGTAATGCAAATAAAACTTTAAAAACAATTAAGCATACATCTATTAAAAAACAATTAAGCATACATCTATAGTTAACATCATAAGGTTTGCAACTGAACGATCAAGGAAACATTGTTCAAAGCAAAAGCCTACAAAAACCCATATGATTATAAACAGGGGGCAAAGCGTGGTAGGCACGAAGCCAGAAATTCGCAATTGAGGGGGCTGTTTTGGGGGGTGTGGGGGCGGAGCCCCCGGCCGCTGGAGGCTATTGGTGGTCTGGGGGCAAAGCCCCCAGTCGCCGGAGGCACGGGGGTTTGGGGGCGGAGCCCCCAGCGCTTGAAAATTTTGCAAATTTTTTTAAATAACTTAATTTTAGGGCTATATTGATGAAAAATAATGCTTTTAAAACGCGGCATAGAAATTGGTAGTGCAATTAATTGCTTAAACTGATTAAACTGTTTGCATAAATGAGCTATGTGGAAGGTGGCTAATGGCAAAATTTTAGCTCTCTTGTTTACATGCTGGTAAATTATAAAATCCTATAGTTCAAGAAACACAGAGTAATCTATTTCGTCTATATTTTATAGAGAAAATTAATTGGCGGGGGGAGCTAACGGAAAAAATTTTGAGACAAATGATTGGTAATTAACTAATACTAAGTACCCCCCCTATTCCTAAGTTTACAATATGTTAGCTGATGAAACCTATGTTTAGCATTTTTACTCTAGCGATCAAATTTGATTTCTTGTTTTTTTTCAGTTTTCATTGATTTGTGGGTCTTATTTTTGCCAAATTACCCCCCTAAATTTACGTTACAAAAGATGTTTTGAATCACTTTTTAGTCCTTTCCAGCGCAAAAAAAACAGTCTCAGTAGTGCTAAAAATGTGTTATTGTTTTTTTATTCTGCATTTTGGTTGAAAGGCCAATGGGGGTCTATAACCCCCCCCCCCCCCCCCCGCCTACTCTACTTAAAGTTACTCTGACTCGTAACACGACATTCCAGAGTTTCAGAATTACACTTAGTCGCTTACAATGTTGCATTAAATAACAAAAAAATTATTTACAGTAATTAAACATTTTGTATTAATATGAGAGTAAAGAAGGAGCTTGTTTGTTTTGCGCAATAAGGCGATATTTTGAATGATATAGGCCTACGTCGGATCAATAGGGAGGATGGTTTAAACCCCCCCCCCCCCCCCCCTGTGTGCGCCTTTGCCCATAAGTGAGCTATGTGGGCGGTGGCTAATGGTAACATTTCAGTCCTCTAATTTACAAGCTGGTAAATCATAAAGTCATAATTTGAAAAAACTCACGAGCATTTATATTCTGTAGTTTATAGAGTGAAACAGTTGAGGAAAGGGGGGTGGAGGGGGGCAAATGGAACGAGATTTGAGTGAATCAATAATTAACTGATACTGAAACCCCATCTCCTATTTTGATGAAGCCAACGTTAAGCATTTTTAGCGGTTAAATTTGCAGATTTTGGCAATTTTTTGAAGTTGTTATTGATTTATAAGCCATATCTTTGACAAATTAACCCCCCCTAAGAAACTCTAAATGCTTCAAAAGTTGCTTCAAATCATGTTGGAGTCCGTGCCATTGCAAAAAAAGCAGGCTCAGAAGTGCTAAAAACGTGATATTTTCTTTATTGTGCATTTTAGTCGACAGACCAATGGGGGGGTTTGAACCCCCAAAACCCCCCCTGCGTACGCCCTTGATAAGAGTCCTGTGCTTTCAAGGTTGATATTTCTTTACGAGCGTCAGATGAGATTTCTTAGTAAGAGAAGCGGCCGTTTTTGCTTTGTGTCAATTTGTGAGCTAAGTTGCCGTAATGAGAAATAAGTTTTGGCAGTTTACTGTACCTTTAGTAATTACTAATTACTGTATTAATATTCCTTTTGTTTCTACTTGAATAAGATACGTTAATTTGATTTTACTGTTTGTAAATTTTTAAGCTGCTATGTTGAAGACTCACGAATTATTTGTACTTTAATTCAAGAACTGGTGCTAAAATATTCGGTAAGATTTGTTAATATTTGATATTTGATTTTCGTGCTAATTGATGCGTATTTTGCTATAGTTAGCTAATGTAAGTTTTTTGTGAATGTTAATTGCGTAATGTGTTACGGCTTTCAGTAGTCTTGCATGCTTCTTTGTACGTTTTAGTTTGCCGAATGCTAGCTTTTTGCTTTGTTTTTGGTTAACTGACGCTGTGTTTTTCTATTCCAGAAAACCACAGCCTGCGAGTTCTATACTCAACAAATAAAGGTGTGCGTTTCGAATCAAAATCCCTAGTGTCTGGTCTGGCGTTCACCAGTCGCGCTACATAAAGGACCTTACACTAATCATGTTATTACCTGGGCCGGATTTACATTGCGCGGCGCTCCTGGCATTTTGGGAATTTTCGCAACATCTTCCTGCCAGATATAAGTGAAAACCAAAAAAAATCTTGCCATCTGAGCTCATTGCCCCTAGCACTGTGTCATATGGTAAATCCGGCCCTGGTTATTGCATTACGTACATAAAAGAGTAAAATGAGAGCCTGAGGTAGCAACTTTTAGGACAAAAACCATTCATTTCATCAGAATTATACGTTTAAACTGCTTGGCAAAAAATGAATTGAGGGGGCTAGGGCCCCCTGGTTGTCAATATTATAGTTAATTACTGTTATACGCTTATACTGTTGCACAAGAAGATACAAAAAGAAAAACTGCAGCTGCAGAAACAATGACTTTTTAGTCATATTTTTATCATTGGTGGCATTTCGACTGGGGGAGTCCCGGGCTCCCTGCCCCCCCACCCCTGGCTACGCCCATGGTGCTGGGGGATCCGTCACCAGATTACCGTTTGTGATACACTTGATTAGCATCAGTTTGCTCCCTACGCCGTCTAAATAAGACATTTTTCTTACAAAAATTTATGACTTTTGTTCAAGCCTTGCCCTCTCAGCAAAATCCTGGTTGCGCGCCCGTATTCATTAATTAACTAGAAGAAAATTTGCCATCAAATCCAATGAACGACCGACGTATGCTAAATATTCTGAATAAAAATATACTGGTACCCAAAAACTACGCCAAAACATTATTTTGCCTTTTGTTTATAGGCAAAACAAAATTAGCTCTCCAGCTCAAGTCGTTCAAAACATTCTTTTTTAGGGGGAGGGGGCGTTGGAGCGTGCGGCCGGCAGTTAGTTGCATCCCCAAACCATGTCAAACTATTTGTCATTTAAGTATCTACAGATATCAAAATAACTAACTCTCTTCCTGAACTAAGCGGTTTACCAAATTTGATTTTTGAGGATTTTATTTTGGAGGGTGTCCTGGGGGTGGCATTCCTAAACCATAACAAATTATTTATCTCATAAATATTCATGGGTATCAATAATAAGCAGTTTAAAAATTAAGTTTGGAGAGTCCACTTTGCGGGTTTCTTGTGGGATAACACCAAAGCAATTTCACGAAACAAAGCTGAGTGTTTAGTTCAACAAATTTCCTCAAAAAATAGATTTTAGTGTTTACCGCTCAGGAGAAAAAAAAGCGTATACAAGATTTAGGATGAAAAATAGGAAAAAATAAAAGAAGAAAAAAAGGAAAAGGAAAAAATTCAGAAGAAAAAATCATTGCCGCCGAAAATGGGTTAAAGGGTATCCGGAAATATACAGCCGCGTGAAAATTTTGTTGACGTACTTAAGCCGTTTTTGAACGAGACCTATTTTTGCCAAACTTTTTGGTCGCTTTTCTGGCCCGAAAACGAAAGTTACGTGACCTATTTATTGCCTTACTGTAAAACTTAATAGAAAAGATCGTATTTATCTCAAAATGCTTTTTACACTTGAAGTTGCTAGACCTAACTGTTGTCTACAGTACTGATATTCAAAGTTCTGAAATTTCGTACTTGCTATTAATAGTTGCAAATGGCCGCGAGGCTACCGTCGGTCGTTCCAATTATGCTGCTTCTATCGACAAAACCTAAGGCCTAATATTTTAAGTGATTTTAAACCCCAATTATAGTAACTATGGTGACTGAGTTTGCTGTTTACCAGTAATTGAAATCATGTTACCTAGCTATGATCTTATAGTCTGCTTCTTCTTGCATTTCTTATTAAGTTTACAGCATATTTTCTGTACATCTTAACTAAACTTTCTCAAAAACTCAAATATTTTACAGAGATGTTAAAATTTGAAGCAGTTTAAAAAGCAAGTTTGAAAACATGTATTGCGTTGTGAAAAAAAAACATTACAAAAAAGGATCTTACTTAAATTGTTTTAAGACGTATTTTCTAAACTCTTCAACGCATTGTAAAATCCAGGTCAAAAGGTCGCGTGCCAATGTGGTCTATAAGCTTAGTTGACCATCCTACCACCAACTCTTCAGCTTGAGCTAATAACCTAAGCATCCGATTAAACTTTCACTTGTAGCTAAGTTGTAGTGTGACGCTGCAGTACTTGCAATCCTATGCTCAGTGAGCACTGCTGCTGTATCGTGTCAATGAGACACCTCGACTGAATAATTTTGAGTTTTTGCCGTACTTTGCCATTACACATTTGATAAGTTATATTGATTATGTGTTGATGAGTGTTTTTATGCATACACATTTTTTCATTTTGTATTTGAATGGTTCCTGCTGGCAGTTCTTCAACGCAGGCAGGCGTTTAGACATCCTCGCTTCTTTTCTTAACTTTTTAAGAAAGTTTGCGTATTGAAATATATTTCGGCTATTTGTAATGCAGTTTTGTATGTGCTTTTATTGCCTCGCATTGTGTACAGTGCTTGCATAGTTATGAATATGTAAATCGGATGATTATGCAAAATCGTTAAAACTGTGGTTTTAATATGGAACTTAACAAAGCATTCGCTTACATTAAAGCAGAGGTGTAAAAAGTAAAAGGGACCGACTAGTACAGGTCCGAACTCGAAAACATAAGCCCGAAATCGAAAAGTGATTTGAAGCCAAAACCAGAAAGTTAAGTACTGTAAGTTCTGGAAAATGTTTACAGTTATTGCTCGTATGCCGTTACAACCGTTAAGTAAAAATCACTTAATGCTGATCAATTGTGAAGCAATAGTTTTAATTGAATTGTAATGCAATAATGGCATTGATGATTAATCATGGGAAAGAATGACATCTTATGTTCAGGTTAAAATTATTTCCTGCTCATTCGAGCTGTAGCAGTTCTTTCTCATAATTAGCCACCAATTGTAAACACATGCGGCAAACTTAATGCCGTTGCTGGAATAATTGAAAATGAGCACCCTTCATCTGCTAATGAAAACAATCGAAAAATAGCCGTTAGACTCGAAAACTTCACGTCACTTCACGGCTTCCTCATATTGCAAGTCTTTCTTTCTTTCTGAGTTTTATTTTGAATGCAAAGTCACAACGTTGACCCCAAAAAAGGAGGCGCAAGAAAAACGCAATCTTGCGTTATAACATGACAAAAACAAAATCTCAACAATAAAATACAATATACATGCAATAGAGTTAGAGACTCCCATGCTCACGCCACCAGGCTATCAAAACAGGCAAAACAACAAATAAACAAAAACGAACATTCTGTACACAGTTGAAACTAAAAAATAAATTATATTCAGGCTTTGTTTGAGATTACCTAAGATTGACACTGACGCAGGTGCTGTAATAAGAATCAGAACTATCAAATATTAGCCACAATTTGCAGTGTAATACAATTTTGGTAATCGTTTATCAAAATAATACAATTTTGATTCAAAAATTGGTTGCCAAAAGAACAAGGATCATAAATGCCATTGGCTGCTAATTAAACTTTTGATCAAGTGATATAAAACAAACGAAATAACTCTTTATGTTAGAGTTTTTAATTAAGCAATATTTAAAGATAGAAGTGTTTTGATTTATTTAAATGACTGATAGCACTTTTCAAGTTCCCAAGAGATAATATGTAGTCAGTTATATAAGCTTTAATTATTGTGTTTAAAAAAATTCTATAAAAAAGTTTTAAGGACTTGGACTTGGACTTGGACATTGGGGACCTAGAGATTTGGACATTAGTTTTTTTTAAAGTTGGATGATTTATCGATTATAAACAAATTACACACATTATTTATACAGTTTTGGATAGTGTCACGGGTTGCTAGTAGTGACTCTAGTAATAGGGTGGAGTGAAAATGGCAAGAAAAAATGTTTTTGAATTTTGATTTGTAATAGCAAAAAAAATGTGTGGTTACAACTTAGTAACAACATATTGAAAGCTTTCTGCGAAATTTTAACAACTTAGGTTACCACATTGCATGTGAATTTTTACACGCCAGAAATATGCATTTATTATATAAATTGGTATACTTTGCAACGATCATTTTGCACATTTAAGCACTTGTGCTCGGGTTAAATAATTGCGACAAGCTGTCCAATCGAAATCATAGCAGAGTACCAAAAATTTGCCTGAAAAAGGGGTTCTACGCATTAGTGTAGGAGGATGAACCACGAACCAAATCAGCAAATTTTCAAACTGTGCACACAAAAAAGCAATTTTCAGCTTACTGTTGCTTTAAAATATCCAAAACAAATAAGAAAAATAGGGAACATGCTTCCATGGTTCGTAAATGCGATACTTGTCAAAACGTTCATTCAAGATAACTGCAATCAATGAAATAAAATCACATAAGATCGCTTTTCATTTAAACGCAATATTGAGTTTTTGTTTCAAAGTATGGCATGCTTTGACGCGAGCTAGGGGGTCATAACATGCTCTTCGTTATTTATCGGATGTTCGTTTTTCAAAAACTAGCGAAAAATGGTATTGCATGCTCCAAAAATAACGAGTGACCGGTAATAATCTTTCGGAAATTGTCATAAAAAATTCCATTACTATCAGATGTTCGCTAGTCGTAATTTCGTATTATTTGCTCCTCGTTATTCGTTATTTGGTATTATTTGTTACTCGTTATGCGTTATTTGGTATTACATGCTCAAAGTATATGAATAACGAATAGCGAATATTCGATAACTATGTCATTTTTTTGAAAACATTTCGAATTCTATAAACCATTCGTTAACTTTATTTTTATCAGTGTTAACACAATATTTGATTGTCAATCAGTATAAAAAGTTGCGAAAAGGCAAATACTGGTACGTTTTTATCGTTTTTGTATGTTTTTGTCTTAGACAAGAAATTGATTGATCTTCTTGGAAAACCATGCTGCCAATAATATGGTTTACCAAAAATTTTACGAAATAAAAATTGCTGATACTACAAACGTTGAATTGAGCAAGTTTATGTCTCTCGATTACTAAAAATTTTATCTGAAAAGTATTTGCGACATAATAGCCTAGTTGCCTACTATGCACGCTAATTAATAATTTCATCAAATGCGGTTACGGTAAACTAAAGCTATATTATTTCCTAACTCAAACTGAACTGAGTAAGAATTTGATCAAATTTTACAATGTAACCTTTGGCACAGTATTCTTATAAATGACATAAGAAAGAATTCAAAACGCATTTAACTAGATGGGAGTTTGCCAGCAAACCCAGTGAACGACCGACGCGTAACTAATCCTGTGACGCTCAAAAGTACTTTTCGTCTACCGTAAAATCAGCAATTATTCAAAAATATCTGATTGTGGAACCTCCAGAAAAGAGAAACCCCAAACAATGTCAAAATATATCAACGTCATCGTTTTTTGTTTAAAAAAAACAAAACCTTCAGGTTAAGACAGCGTTTCTCAAAGCATGGATCGCTACCCAAATGTAGGTCGCCAAAGCTTTATGAATGAGTTGCTGATACAAGTAGAGCCCTCAGTACTTTGATTATCTTTAATTTGTAGTTAAGCAAACGAATATCCATTATTCCATGAAGAAGCCTTCAAAATTATAATCTCTTTTCCAAGTTCATATTTACGTGAGATGGGATTTTCTGCTCTGGCTCTTATAAAAGAGAAATATAGAAACAGTCTGGGTTAAGAGCATCAAATGCGTTTAGCGTTGAGCCACGATTTTAAAAATTGTTGAAGCGAAATGGTGATAAATGTTGTGAAATAAAAGTACTGCTTTCTTGTGTTCTGTTTTTTTTGTAACTACTTAGTAAGGTCGTTGCTGTTCTTGCAGATAGCGTGTTTAAACGAATTTGGGTCGCAGAAAAAAAATGGTTGAGAAACACTGCGTTAAGCCATTGAAAAGTCAATTGTTAGTGTGACGTTGCGTCAGCACTCTTTAAGTAGAAATATCCACCCGACGTCGTTTTGCAAAATACTTTTAAAAGATCAAAGATCGCATATTTGGCTTAAATCTTTTCAGCGACTTGGTTAACAAGAGAGCTTTAGCCCTCTTAGTCTCCCCTAACTGTGTCACTGATTAAAGCATATTCTATTTTCTCATAAATGATCAATAATAAGTGAAATGTTTAGTTTGCTGCTAAGAAATCTGAGTTGCAAGTAATGTAAAAATGCAAGATTCTATACTATAACTGCTGTTCAGTAGCCCATTGCAGATGCTAAATAAGCTTATTAAAATTGCTTTACCACCAGCCAAAGTGTGTTTTAACCAGGCGCGTCGATTCCCGGGGGGGGGTCGGATGGGGTCCGGACCCCCAAAGATATGCATTGGGGGGTCCAAAGAGTAAAGGACCCCCAATAAAAACAAACACGTTTGCTATTTATCATGGATACTAACAAAGTAAAATTGCTGTCTTGACTGATATTTCTTGCTCAAAATCTTGAAAACTGCATATCACAGCTCTAGAGCTAGATTATACAGCAATAATCTTAATACGAGTATGTTTATCACCTTGCCAAAATATTGCACAAGTTTTATTTGTGTACGTCGCAAACTCATTATTGTGACTGTGTGTCTGTCAGTGAAGTCTAGATGAAGGAAAGTCCTCACTGTTACAGCAGGGCACTGGGGAGCGAGGGCATACTGATACTCGCAGCGTCAGAGCATATCAGAATAGTCACTCAATATTACACTGATGCCATCAGGGCGGAGACTTAATGGATGGTGCCATCACAGGCGAGCCAGGATTTTTGATTGAGGGGGGCCAAATCACATGCAATGACGTCTTCAAACATTTTTGAAATGAGGCACTTTTTACGGGACAACGATATCGTAAAATGGAAGATCAGAAGCCGTGGCCTGGTTTGGCACGCAACTAGGATTTTGCTGAAGGGGGAGAGTTTGAAGTAAATGTTTAAAAGTTAAAATGTGTGATTTGGGAGACATGGTGAGTAATCTAGTATAACTCAAAGGTATCACAAGCGGGGGTGTGGGAGCGAGCCCCTAACCGCTAAGCAACTTTTTGTAAAATGCCATTGGATCACATTTCGCGCGTTTTTAGAGTAATTCGATAGAACCACATCTTTAACATTTAGAACCATAGTAGTAAGTCGGACCGGGCTTGGCGGGTCGGGTTCGGGCTTAAAGTTGACAAAAATTTCGGGCTTAATTCGGGCTTGAGACGTGCTTTTTGTCTTAGGTGTACCAAAATAAAATCAAAATAACAAGATTGCTAAATTTTTCAGACCTAACTAAACTTTTGTTTTTTTTCGGGCACGATTTGTGCTTCAAATTAGTTTTTGGATGCGGGCTTATATTTTCGGGTTCGGGCCTGAACTAGTCGGCCCGTTTACAACCCAGCTTAGAAAGCCAATTGAAAAATTAATTTGTTCAATTCTCTTTTACCTACAATTCAAGTACAAAACACGTTTAAAATCTTGCAGTTTGGGGTTATATTTTGTATGTGATTTGGCCCAGGTAGGCGGAAGTAAGTTACATTGCCTTTTAAAATAATTAGCAGTAGATCATGAAAATAACCAATTGTAGGAGTACATGTAATGACCTAGGGGCCCAGACCCCCTTAATTTAAATTCAATAATTTGTTCAATGCGCATTTTTGCTTGCTAATTCTTTTTTTTTCAAAAGCATTTTGTCGCGTAAAAACTGGCGAGTTGGAGGTGAATTGTTATTGAAAGTTAATTGGTACAAAAGATCGTTATTGGTAAGGCCTATATAACTAATCATGTTTTTGTCCAGGCTGGATTTACATTGCGCCGGGCCCCTTGCACTTTGGGGATTTTCGCTGCAATTTCCAGTCAATATAGGTGAGATAAAAAAACTCTTAGGCCCACCATTTAAACGCGGGACCTCCTGGCACTGCTCCATTTGGTAAATCCGCTCGTGTTTATTGTATTACGTTCAAAAAAAGGTTAGATAAGCGCCTGAGGTTGCAGTTTTTAAGACAAAACTCTTCAATTCTCCCGGGCTATACGCTTAAATTGGTTGGCAAAATTTCGAGTTGGGGGGCTCGGGTTCTTTGGTGATCCATAATAACATCATTGCTAATTACAGTTGATCGCGTGCACTTTTGTATGGAGAAATGCTAAAAGAAACTGAGGAAACTGCAGACTCTGTTTTAGTATTTTCATCATTGAGGGCGATTTAATTTGAAGCTAAAAAGTTTCTAATTAAAATGGCTACAGCCCCCTTGGCCACGCCTATCCGTGTCATCCCTTAAAGTAGTGTAGACAGGCTTGGCGGAGCGATTTTCAAAGTTTTCAAAGTCGTAACATTGGAATTAACGCCCAAAAAACGCCCCAAAACTTTGACGTGAAAGAGGTCGCATTTAAAAAATACCGCCAAAATATATTTCACACGATTTTATATCTCAAGATACCCTTTCATCTCTACCAACCCACTTTTGGAAGCGATAAGTTTTTTTTCCTTTTTCTTCCAAAATACCGTACGCTTATTTCCTTAACGACTCAACACCAAAAAAAAAAAAACTGCATCAAATGTGCTATTGCGAAGTACGAACATTGCAAACAAAGTCTACGATGTACAAACAATGCAAACAAAATTCGCGAGATTTGGTCAAAAAAGTTCTGGTTATTAAGTTGGACCTCCCCAAAGATTTCGACAATTCGACGCGCCTGCTTTTAACGTACTACACAAGCTTCCAACTTTTAAGATAACTCTGCACTATTCTGTTCTACACCCGGTCTATATCAAGTACTAGTGACGATCGGTGAGGGTCATCGGGGTATTCTTTGAACACCCAACAAAATCGTCTGATGTACCTTGATTTAAAGCAACATGCCTTTTTCCAAATTATGTATATTTTGAATAAATTCCTACGTTGTTGCTACAGGGGAAACGCTTTACATGCATATTTTGTCACATGGCGCATGCTAACGGCAGTGAAATAATGGAGTTTCCGGCATTTTGGCGCTAGAAAGTTCGCTTGTAACTTCTTTGCTCTGAAATTAGCGTGTAAGCTGTGACGTATTCTCAGACACCAAGTGAAACGCCGTAGCTTTGCGAAATAAGAAAACATATAGCGCTCTGCACACGCACTAACCAATCACGTTTTGACGAACGCAGAACGTCACGACCGATGGGAATCAGTTCAGGCACTAAGCGAGAATCCTGCAAAGCATCTGGTTTGGTAAAAGTGTATTTGGCGTAGTAAGTTTTGTTTACACAAAGGGAACTTTTTTCACTAAATGGCGATCTGTCTCTTTTTAGAGTCAAGCTCTGTTTTGCTCAGAAGTTTACGATCGGATATGATATAAGCTTATCCATTACTCAATGTCAACGGATACATGCTGTACATAAACAGGTTTCTGTCAGCAATACTGTAGGTTGAACAAATAGAAAAATCTTAATAGCACAGTGAAAATCCTATCATATCAAATTATGTGCTAAACCAACATCTTAAGTGATTAACAGCAAATTGTTTGTCAACGCTTCTACCATCAGTAAGCTACTATAAATACATATATCGTAGCTCAAGCGTAAATTCAAAATGTGTAAAAAACTATCGTGTAATGTCTAGTACATTGGTCCCAAATGTATGTTTTTGCCTTTATCACAACAATTCTAAACTTCTGTCTCCAACAGACGACTATTTGTATTTTTAATTCTTTGTCTTACAAATATCTACTAAAAAACTGTTTTAGTTCAAATGAAAAGTAAAGATTTAGGGAATCTATGTATTTGGGGGGCTCCCGGGCAGGGGTGTTACCTCTTAACCATGCCAAAATATTCATTTTTTACAGACTTAATATTAAAAACAATTAGGTCTCTAACAAGTGATTTAGAGAAATTGATTTAGGAGTGGTCCAATTTTCGGTTTCCCGAGGGAGTGGTACCCTTAAACTATGTCAAACAATTTGTTTAATATTACTAAAAACAATTAGCTTCCCAGCTTTAGCTATTCGAAAAATTGAATTTCGAGGGGTTTATTTGGGGAGGGAAGTTTTTGGAGAGGTACCCCCAAACTATGTCAAAGTATTTGTCAAGTAACTTTCTGCTGGTATCATAAAACACTGGCACCCTAAGTCAAGCCGTTCAAAAATTCATTTTTGGGGGATGCATTTGGGGGATCCCGGGGGGGGGGGGGTGGCTCCCCCAAACTACGCCAAAATATTTGTCCGTTCAATAGCTGCTGATATCAAAACAAACTGGTACCCTAGCTTGAGCTGTTCAAAAAATTGATTTTTTGGAGGGTCCATTTGGGGGGTCCTCGGGGGAGTGGCACCCCCAAACTATGTCAAAATATTTGTCAGTTAAATATCTGCTGATATCATAAAACACTGAAACTCTAAGTTAAGCCGTTCAAAAATTAATTTTTGGGGGGGTCCATTTGGGGAGTCCCCGGGGGGTGGTACCCCCAAACTATGTCAAAATATTTGTCTGTTAATTATCTACTGATAGCAAAAAAAGTAGCACTCTAGCTTGAGCCGTTCAAAAAATTGATTTTTTGGGGCCCCATTTTTGGGGGGTTCCCGATGGAGTTGCCCCAAAAAATTTCGGGAGAAAAAATTGCGTTTGCAGCTCAACAACTTCACACAAAAATTAGATTTCGATGTGTTGTGGTTTAGAAGAAGAAGAGCGTACAAAAATTAGGAAGAAAAAAAAGGAAAAAAAGGAAATAAAAGGAAAAAAAAAAGAAAAAAAAAAGGAAAAAAAGGAAAAAAAAGAAAAAAAAAGAAATAAACCTCATTGCGGCCAAAAGTGAGTTGGTTGGGATGAAAGGGTATTTTAAGACATAGCACCATATGAAATATTTTTTGCCGAACTTAAGGCGTTTTTGACTGAGACCGCTTTTTACGCCAAACTTGCGGGGCGGTTTTCGGGCTCTAAAACCAAAGTCACGTTACCAATTGCCTCGAAATTTGGTACACACATATAACTCACAATCTCAAACTGCTGTCAAAATTTTATGTAGCTAGACCTATCCGTTCTCGAGTTATAAGCAAAAGTCTGAAATTTCGCACTCGCTAGTTGGAAAATGGTCGAGTAAAAACAAAGAAACACGCGACGCGAGCGTCGGTCGTTCCAATAAACAATTGCAAAACTACATGTCACTAAATAAAATTTGATCGCCATTCAAAAAAAAAAACAAGAATACGCAAGGTTTTTAAATCGCCAAAATTTCTTCATGTTACATCTGCATTAACAGATTCAGGGGCGGCTCGCCTATGTGTGCTGCGGTGCTGCAGCACCCCCAACCAAAAAAATAAACTTTATGTTTTCAAAGTTATATTAAAAAAATAAAAAATGTAAAAATTTCAAACCCATTTTGCTCTATTGCTGACAAAAAAACGGGTTATGCAATCCAGTTTAAGGACGTGACAACACTGCTAGCCGTGCTGCTGCTTTCGCAGCTCTCCCTGCATATCAAAAATAAACTCAAAAAGCTTTAGAGCTTGGGAATTTCGAATTCGTACGTAGCAAAGGAGTATGTGCAGCTTTCTCGGCAGCACAAACTTTTCTTTCACCGCGACAGTTATATCGTGCTCGAGATTTTCACTCTTCGCTGAAGTCGTGCGTTACCAAGCTGATAGAGAAGCTATCTCGTTCTTGTGTAACGGGCTGAAAAAGTGAATGAAAGAGAGTGATCGGTTGAATACAACAAATTGATAAGAAACTATTAAAACAAAAAAAATTTGCAAATTTAATTCAAAACCGTCAAATCATTAAAAATAGTCGAAAGATTTGCATTCTAGCCTCACTATTATATTTGCTACAACAGACGATATGAGAAAAAACACACGTCAAAACTCAGAAGTCAAGTAAGCCAATCGCCATAGATAATCTCATTTCTCTTCAAAAATAGGAATATTTACGCAACATTGAATGCTTCAAATCTGAACTTAACTGAGGAACGAGATTCTCGTCGTTAGCGCACAAAATGCAAAAAAAAAGAGAGAAAGTATTAACTAAAATAGTATAACACCAGGTTGTAGGTGTAATTTTTGAATAAGTGTACGAGTATAAAATTTTGGTAGTGACTATTTCGCCGAAAATTTTAAAGTTGAAAAGAATAAAACGAAAATGAGAAACATTCATCCGTGCTTTTTTCATTTGCTTTTTTAGGGGTTAAGATTAGGGTTTTGGTAAGGGTTCGATTTGAGGATAGTTTTATAGTAAGCATTTGAGTTTGGGTTAGATTTGAGTCAAAATTAATAAAAATGTAGATAAAAATTTCCGATGAAATAAAGCCTTTCTAAAATTTTGCGAAATAATTGAATTCCAGCAAAAAAACTGCTAAAAATGCTCAAATTTTTATGGCAATATTGCTTATTAATTCAAATTAAAATAAAGTTTGTTTGTTTTCATTATCCTTATTTGCAGCACCTCCGAATTTTCAAGTCACGGGCCGCCACTGAACAGATTGAACACCCTCGTTCTACAATATGCTATTAGTTTTTGTAGGATTAATGCTCCGGTGAAAAAGAGTAGTTCTTACCATCAAATCGATAACTATCTAAGTTTCGGTGCTCGACCCTTTTTACTTTTCTCTCGTTTGTTTTGTGTTTATATTTAAGACTGCCTTCGGTTATTGAAATTTATACCAGTAATTTTTTTCTTGCTTAAGAATAAATGACCGAAGCTCATTAATTGACAGCAGTCGAAGAGGTGCGATAATTATAATGTATATTGCATAGCAATTCCAACCAGTTATAATTGATTGCAACGGCTAGAACTAACGTGTACAATTATGACGTTACAATCGGAACAAAGTTAACGAAGTGATTTCATTCTTTTTGAATGAATTTTTCTGTTATGAACGGAGCGTGTGATAGCACTCGATTTCTTATTCGTTACAGCACAAAAAAGTGTTATTCGAAAAAAGCTTTGAATACCGCATATGAATAACGAATAATGCATATGAATAACGAATTACGAATACCGAATATGAATAACGAAATACCATAACGAATAAACGAATGTTCGGTAAATAACGAAGAGCATGTAATGACCCCCCTGATTCGTGTACGGATAAACCCATCCCGATGTTTCTGTCCGCAAGCTGCCCCCGCTGCATCGCTCACTAACTTTACACATCTTTCAACAGCTTGCGTATAACATGTTTAGTTTTCTAATTTAGTTGCAGGTGTGTTGTTGTGTTTGATGTATTTCATCAATTCTTTTTCGGCAATATCGCTTGTCAGGGGGGGTTCTGTTATATTTTCTGCAGACCAATTAATCATTTCCGTGTAGTCTGCGGAAGCAAAATTTGAGGTTGGTAGTCTAAATTGTCGCACAGACCTTGTTGTTGAAGTATGGCGTGCTTTTAAATTTCTTCGCAGCCCAAGCTCACGGGCATGCTCTCTGTCATCATTGATCACAGCGATGAGGATATTCTCTGGGTGTGCGAAAAAAGAATTTTCTTGAATAACTGGATCGAAAATTTCTTTCAGATCTGTTGATAAATACCTAGACCTGCTAATCAACTTGAAAATATTCTACGTTCCATCTTTATTGCAAGAATTAACTTTTATTGCGAACCACATTGGAGCATATACAGACATAATAAACGTTGCAATACTTTTTAGTTCATGAGAAGATTGATCCGGGGCCACGTACAGTCGAAGGACACTCTTAGCTCTGTCAGCCATCTTAAGTGATTCAGAAGACGGGGATTTCGGAGGAAGAGATCAATGGAACATTTTCTTTTTATCACTGCATCGCATAGTTTGTATAGATAACGTTGATCTGTGTTCAGCTCTTAGGGATTTAAATCTGGAAGATTGCAAGTTTTGGAATGAAATTGTTTGATATGCAGCTTTAACAAGTTGCCAATGTTCTTCCTAGAGGCCCTGAATAACCTATAGGCACACTCAGGCGCGTATCCAGGATTTGGAAAAGGGGGGGGGCTTTTTTGAAAGAGTGAGAAAAGTGCAAACGGCCTTGACCCGAATTTTCATTGTTGTTGAATCAGTTTCACACGGTTTGTCCAAAAATTGAGACGAAATTTCTCGGAAAGCTCGGAATTTCAAACATTTTTTCAGCCCAAAAACAGGCGGTCTCCAAAAAAAAGGTCTTCACCGAAATTGAGCCTGATTTTTCGGCCAAAATCGGAAATTCAAACGTTTTTTCAGCCCAAAAACAGGTGGTCTCCAAAAAGAAAAAAAAAAGGTCTTCACCGAAATTTAGATCGAGTTTACGGCCAAAATTCAATCGCCTTTTCACACCGCTTCACAACTTCGGCACCCAATTTCCTTTGGGGGGGCTGTTTTCAATTTTTCACCAAAAATCGGCCTAAAAAGCAACAAAAACGTGCGATTTTGAATACTTCACAAGCCAATGGAGGGCTCGAGCCCCGCCCCGCCCCCCCCTGGCTACGCTACTGGGCACACTTATGGCTCAATCCGAAGACTTAAATAAATGTCGCAATGGCAGTTGATTTGCATGCAGCAATCACACAAACCACTGCAATGGCCGCGACATATGCAACTCCAACTAGCGAATAACTCCTCCAATATGACCTGCACTAACTGCTGTTCCGTCATATCTGATAGCTTTTAGGTGAGGCAAATCTATTTTCTGTTCATATATTTATCATGTATATATTTTCTGTTCATTCTTGACTCTAATCTCATAGGCAAGAACGCTGATCTAATACTACTGTGGACAACAACAGTGAGTGTCATCCAGCTTCAACAACAAAGCAATCTATTATAGGCCTTTTTGGTAAAACTAAAAGACCCGTCGGCCTTCGTGCATTAATATTGATAACTTTGCGCTGGACTGTTCGCAACTGACAATATTATTCAGTTCTTTTGACGGAAACTTGTAAAATCAAATCGTAAACTAAAATGTGACTTCGCGAAAGTATCTAACTTTACTGAACTAAAGAACTTTACAATTGTGCTAATCGTGTTTATGGTTGTTGATAGTCAGACCTGAAATACTCTGCTTTCGAATTTCATAATGTTGCATTATCTTGATCAGGTTTGTGGTTAACAGCTTTCAAAATTTTGCGTTAAATTTCCATTACTACTTTTTACAATCAAAAACAAGATTAATTAGTAAAGTACTAAAAACTATAGGATACCTGTAAATTAACACAATAATATTGTCTGCCGCTAACAAGCTATTCTTGCCGTCAACTAATGCGTCTTATCTGCTCGAACTTGGATTGGTTATGTGTCTGTTCAGACAAAAGATACAAATTGTTGCCTATTTACAATCATGTTGACAGATGAGGGCATAAAAATGACAGCAAAGAGAAAAAGCTTCCAGCATAAAACTATCAATTTAGTAAATTCTCAGACAAGAATGACAATTGGAAAACCATAATGCTTACATAAGCTATACACTAAAAAATTTGAATGCGATTAGCTTTCTGGACCCATTTGGCATGGTCTCTTGAATGTGGTCCACCAAATTTTGTTACCTTTAATCTCGGATTCGTATTAACCTATCCAATAAATTTAATTTGTTTAGCTTTTGTAGTGAATGAGGGAAGGTGGTAACATAATTGTAGGACCCCTATAGTATGGCATTCCCAAAATTTTTTCATGCTATCTTTTTACTTATGTTAAAATATATCATTTTTCTTTGTGCTTGAGTGGTTAAAAATTTTGAAAGACATATTTGAGGAGGACAACCCAATTGTGGCGACTGAACTTAGTCATAACTTTAACTTTCCTTTCTGTTCTGAATCTTTCTTATGCCTAGCTTAAATTGTTAAAAAGTTAAAATTTTTGAGGACCTAATTGAGGGACCCCAGTTTGGTACCCTGAAATTTTGTCATGTATAACTTTCAGTTATATTTGGCTATTCTGAAAATTACATGAGTTTAGATTCAGTGGATAAAAACTATTAATTTTGGCAGTGCTGTTTGAGGAGGACCTCCCCATTGTAGTACCCCAAAGTTTTGTCAAATTTTATCTTTTCTTCGCATTTGTTTATCCTGAAAATTTCATGTGTCTAGCTTAAGCAATTAAAAAGTTTAAATTTTGGCATCCTCATTTGAGGAGGACCCCCTATTGTGGTACCTCCAAATTTTCGCATATGATATATCTTTTGCATATATTTACCTATTCTGAAAATTTTATCAGTCTTACAAGCGTGGTTTAAAAGTTTGAATTTTGGCAGCCCCGTTTGAAGGGGACCCCTTCATTTTTTGCATTCCCAAATTTTTTCAAATTTTTTCTTTTGCTTATGTTTGCCTACCCTGAAAACTTCACTAGTCTAGCTTAACCCTATATCAACAGGGCTAGTTTTACACCCTACTTGTACCGGGGAGGCAAATTTGCTACCCCCTCCCCCCCTTATCTAAAAACTGCCTGGTAAGTGAGAGAAGTAAAATTTTTTGCATGCTGGAGCTATTTTCTGTTAAATTTTTAAACATAAATATTTTGAGATTGTGACGTCACGCAAACGACGATGACGGCATCAAAACCAGTAAATCCTTACAACAGCTTGCAAATTTGTCTAACTGTTGAGAAATATTATTTTTAGTTTGGACTTTTGTTGTTTCAAAGACATCTCTGATAAAGTCACCGCAGATGATGGCGTCACATGCATGATGACGTCACATGCATCATGACCTCATCTTTAATATATTGTGTTGATTATTATCTGTAATTTTCTGTAACTGTCATATACCATAATCCACAAAATTTTAGAATACTGCAGTATTTTTTTCATTAAATCATTCAACAGCTGATGAAAATGAAAATTATTTTTATGCAAACGCAGTTTATTTCGAGAAACAGCACAAAAAGCAATATTTTTGAATTATGATGTCATCAATGACATAATAACGAAGCAATGCATTTCTCAGTAAATAAAATATTTTATTCCAGCTAAAGATTAGCATCGATAATGAATACGCAATACGCAGAACAATGAATAGAATAAGCGCACTGATAAGCATACATTGTGCTCAAAACTGTATGAAACTCCTTAGGTGCCTCTGACAAACGCAAAAATGACGTCTTTTCCAGTTGTCTGGCTGACCCCAAACTTTCTGAAAATGTGTGTTAACAAATTTGATTCAAAGTCAGGGTGCATCAAAGCAAAACTGTTTTAGTTTGGGAGCTATATTAAAATAACTAAGAGGGAGCAAATTTGTCCCCCTACCCCGGTACAAAAGGGGTAAAAGGTTAAAAAGTTTAAATTTTGGCGGCCTTGTTTGAGGGGGACCCCTTTATTTTGGTACCTCCAAATTTTGTCAAATTTCATCTTTCCTTATATGTACTTACCTTAAAAATTTTATTGGTCAAGCTTTAAAGATAAAAAAGTTTGAATTTTGAAGGGTCCGTTTTGAGGGAGACCTCCCATCGTTGCATCCCCGATTTCAGGCGGGCATCAGCACTTTTGAATGTCGATAATAGCTCATAGTATGATCCATGTGCGTTTTGTGGTTTAAAAGTAGATAGTGATAGAAAAAAAAAGAAAAAATAAACAAAAATTTTATCCAAGGAAAAATAAATGAATATGACCATGTTAAAGGTCGTAAGTAATATGTTCAAGAAACACAAACTTTTTTTTATTATTGTCGGTAGTTACTGAGATATGCCGGTTTAAAATTGTCCACTTTTTGCCAAGTTTTGGCTTCTGAAATCGCGATCACGTGACTGAGCGCCCTAAACTTGGTGTGCATACAGTCTCTATCTGCACCCAAGTTGTGTTCAAATTAAAGCGTTTCACGTTCAGCAAATTTATAGCTATAAGCGAATTGAAAGATTTTCGAGACAAAAATGGTAGTTTTTTCTCAAATTTAGAGTTTCTAAATTACGATCACGTGACCTAGGTTCCTCAAAATTGGCCTATATGATGGTTTTAATTATTGTCATGTTATATCAAAAATTCAACTTTCTATGTTTAACCGTTTTTTAGTTATAAGTAAATCAATAAATTTTGCTGCTCATCTATCAAAATGGCCGAGAAAAAAGAAAGGTCCAACTCGCGCGCGAGCGAAGTCCCAGTAATGTCATAAACGAAAGCTCAAACGGTAGTTGTTGAAACACAATCATGTATGTCTCCAACAATAATGACGTCATAAAGGTGTGCGTAAATTTGCCACATTTAATACTAAAGAATGCAATACGCTAACTAATAAAAAATGGAAATTTTCAAGTGCATTGTGGCAACCTGGCCGATTGGGTATAGGCGTCGTTTTTATGACGACCTTGATCGAATGATTGTTGGCAGCGTAGCCGATTGGGGAAAGGCGTCGTTTTTACGACGACCCTGATTGAATGATCTAGGTTCAACCCGCACCCTAGTCACGTTGTTGCGTCCTTGGATAAGACGCTTTACGATGATTATCTCTGCTTGGTGGCTTCGAAAAAGCAGCAAATTCAGTGGACAAGAATTCGAAAAAATCCACAGGAACATTGCATCATCGGAAACTCCTAAGCAGGTGCGGATTCCTCCAATCACGAAGTAGTCCTGGTAATGGAAAGTGTGCGGATCGTCCAACAAGTTAGCATCTGACGCTGTCCGGTGACAGGAGGATAAATATGCGCTACAACAACAACCAAAGATGTCAATATTTTTTCTTCGATTTTTTTTATGCAAGATTATTTCACTACATATTTTTTGCATTATTACGAAAGATTTTCTTAAACCTAATTATTTCACTCCACCCTGACCAGTAATTATTATTAAAAATGAAACAGCTTCAACTGCTGCCTTTGTTGATTATTGGTCACAAGCTAAGATAAGTTTTTTTTCATTTTTGTTGCAAATATTTTCGTGGAAGTGCTTTTTTTAATGTTATTGAATAACTTTATCCAACACTTTGGACCTGCAAATTTAATAGACTGTTGGGAAGTAGTAAATTTACAGTAATTCATTATGATCTTACTGCTACGTCTAGTTTTGATTTGAGAATAGTTCATTTTAAAAATGTTTTGCAGTTGATAAGGTAGTATATTTTTGTGATATTTGTACATCAAAACTGCTAATTCCAGTTCATAAATTTGGCTGATGGTTAGTAAATTATGATTAGTCATTATATGTTTCACATTGTCGGTGCGTCTTAAGTTAAATATAAGACGGACAAATTTATTACATATAGCTAGCAATTTCATTACTAAAGTTTTGTTTCCAAAACATCAGTTAACCGTGCCGTAACGAAGATGGCTTTCGATCAGGGTGTGGTAGAGCAGCTGTAGCGTCTCTCGATTGAGATAAGGTTTTATTCTTACTGCTGTCCCATAACTGGCTCGCAATTTACGCATTAGATCAACCATGTGCAGTTTCCGTAATAAATTTCTTGAATTTTGACCCCCAGAAATTAAATGTAAGAAACTCTTTTTATTAATTGACCACCAATTTTTATGGATAAGCTTCGGTCATAATTTCTGTCATTACTAGGATTAAACAAAATATATTTTGCTTTAGTTTTGATTATGGTTAATTTATTTGCTGTCATTTATATGAGTCTTGTTGGCTTACATTTATGTACTATTTATATTATTGCGTTTGATTGTATTGTAGCAATATCTCAAACTAAAAACTGTCTGTTGGTCCAAAAAAAGCATCACCGTTGCTTAATTTTTATCACTTTTTCCAATCAGGCACGTAGTAGGAACGGATTGTCTGTGGGGGCAAGCAAAAAGTGAAGGAGACAATGGCCTGGCGCTGGGAACGATCTGTAAAAAAAAAGATCTTAACAGAATGAAGAGCTGATTTTGCCCCCAAATTTTAGTGAAGACCTACAGAAAAAAAAGGTCTTCATGGAGTTAAAAGCTGATTTCACACGCAGTTGGCAGACTGAGGATATTTTGTTGCGAAATCATTTGGGGAAGGAGGGCAAAGTAAATTTTTGGGTGGGCAAAGTAACGTATTTAAGTACTGCACATGCATGTTATTATTAATGGCAGCGTGCAAGCGAATCTGCTACCGCTAGGTAAAGTCCCTCTACACGTTGGGTAGGCCTGCACAATCACATGCATAATATGTTGCATGAAGTTTTGCTAAAAATGACGTTCAACTGAAATTATTTGGGGAGGAGGCAAAGTAAAATTTTGGAGGAGCATTTGTCCCCCCCCCCCCCCCCCCCCCTTCTGCCATATGGATACGTGCCTGTTTCCAATAACTAACAATCAAGCAAAAACTCTATTTAAAACACATGCTATATAAAAGTTACTTAAATGCTTTTCCAAACTGATATTCATCAAGAGGAAAGAGATAAGCTACAAAAATAGAGCACCACAAATTGATTCATTGAGTTATCTTCCACTCACGATGGAGCGACGGTGGCGCTTTTATTCTAAAAGAATTCTCACCCGTTTAGGAGTTGACCATTTTCAATTATCTACTCTTTCAAAACTTCGAACGTGCCAGCAATCTACCAGCAAACCGCATTTAGACAAAACTAATCCAAAATTTATGGATGATTCATTGATTATTATTACATCTAATTTATTCCTCCTATCGAGCATAGGCGTAGCCAAAAGGGAGGGCCAAGGGTCTCGTCCCCCAATTGAAATGCCACAAAAAAGCAAATTGTTTTTTCAGTTTCAGTTTCTTTTAGCATTTTTCGCGTACAACAGTACACGCGCGCAACAGTAATAACCAATAATATTGACGACCAGGGGGCCCGGGCTCCATCAAGTTTTCCCAACCAATTTAAATGTATAACCCGGGTGAAATTAATGGTTTTTGTCCTAAAAGTTACTACCACAGGCCCATATCTAACCTTTTTATGAACGTAATGCAATAACCAGGACCGGATTTACCATATGGTAGCATGCCAGGGGCCCCGTGCTCAGATGGTTAAGATTTTTTTTGGTCTTCACTTATTTTTGGATGGAAGATGTTTCAAAAATTCCTTAAGTGCCAGGGTCCCGGGCAAAAACATAGTCAGTAGACGTATTCATCTATTGTGCTATTTCTCAATAAAAACAATTCACATCCACCTTGCCAGTTTTTACGCGACAAAATACTTTTGAAAAAAAAGCTAGGGGAAATGCTCATTGAGCAAATTATTGAATTTTAATGAGGGAGCCTTGGCCCCCTGGCCGTAAATGAACTCCTGCAACTGGTTATTTTCATGAAAAACAAAGATCTCTAAGAAAAATCTTCGAGTGGATCATTATTAATGCTAAAATATTGCAGGAGGCAATGTACCTAGCTTCCACCCATCTGGACTAAACCACGTACAAAATTTAACCTCAAAATGCAAGATTTTTTAATGGTGTTTTGGACTTAAACTGTAAGTAAAAGGAGGATTGAAGAATTTAATTTTTTTTAAATTAGCTTTCAAATGTTAAAAATCTAGTTATTTCAAATGGCTCTGAACACAAGCAAAATGTGATCCAATGGCATTAAAACTGCTTTTCTTTTCCAAAAAATTTCTAAAAGTCGCGCAGCGGCAGGGTCTTCGCCCCCAGACCCCGATAGCAACCGGCGGCTGGGAGCTCCTCTCCCAGACCACAGTTTGTGATCCGTTTGAATTACACTAATTCACTCAACACATCTCCCGATTCAGGCGTTTTCACTTTTTATTTATTGGTTTAAGACATCTCCCTTTCGCAAAATTCTGTTTAACTGCGAAACTTCCATACTACGATATCTTTGTCCCACAAAAAATTCCTCTTTCGAAAATTTTTGATGACTTCATTGCATATGATTTGTGGTTTGCCCCCCCTCCCAGCAAAAATTCTTGCTACGTTTATGCCATCGAGCCAAGTTGGAAAATAAAACAAACCGTGAAGAGTAAACAAGTTCGTTTCAATAGTTTGTGCGCTCTGAAAAATCATATGCAAAAATATGTATACAGTATCGTTATATTTAGTTTATGGATAATACTTATGGTAATTATTGTATAGCATTTCGACAAGGTAACTATACTCAAGCACAAAAGCACCTAATCTCAAACCAATGAAATGTACCCTTAAAACAGTGTGCGCATTTGTTGCGTTGCCTTCAATTGACTTCAACTCATGGTTGCATTGCTGATAATAAGTAGTAGTGGTCTTCTACCCATCAAAGCAAAAAGGACCCATACACAGAGCGAACTTGCAGAATAGCATGGACAATATAGCTTAAATGTAAGCTGTTTTATTAAATTTCTTTGTATCTCTAATGTTTTGATGATTGCATTGATTTTGGATTACAACCAACAGCCTGCTTACTTAAGCTTCTTTGCTCTGCCGTGGAAGTGAGGGATCCATATCTGGATAGTGGGTAACTTTATTCTTTTGACTGAGTGCTAATAAACGGCATTTTATATACCAAGCAATAAAGCGTAGAGCTATAGCCACTACTTAAATTGTAAAATTTTGCATGGGGGGACGCTTTTGCAGTCCTGACCAAACGCATTTGGCATGCGAAAGAACTTTAGTGAAGATTACGTAATTCCGTAGCCGAAATTGAATGAACACCAAAAAAAAGGTCTTCGCCGAAAATTGAAGTGGTTTTTCGCCAAAATTAGGTGAAGAATTACGTCTTTCTTGTCTTATCATCCAGCGCTTAAATCTCGATGAGGGGACACCTAAATCTCGATGGGGGGACGCTAACTCTCGATGGGGGGACGCGTCCCCCCTACAATTTAAGTACTGGCTATAGCATATATTGCTTAAATTCCTTGTGTAAAATTTCACACTTAACTTATAATAAAGAAAAAAAATTATACAAACATAATTCATACATGAATGACGTCATTATCAAATTCAATTATTCCTGAAGTAAAATAGGCAGAACTGATTTAGTAGTTCACAGAGACATCAGGGCCCACATGACAGAACGTGTTAGCAAACTCGTAAAGGCCATTTTTGCTCGCTGAAAGGCTCTAAAGAACAAAAAAACTTTGAACTCAAACTGCTATTTCTGAACCGTCTCGCCCAACATGCGTTGAAAATTGCCTGCTCGAATTTCTTTGCGAAATGTTCGTAACCTGGGTTAGTACAAAATAAATATCTCATTGTGATGTCACATGCATTTCTACTTCAAAATAATGCGTTCAAGCGTACTGCATGCAGTGGTGCAAATCTTTGTTGAGCATTGGGGGGGATAATTTGCGATTTTACCCCAATTTTGCCCTATTTTCAACATTGGGGGGGATGAACCTCGACCAAGACTTTTTTCAGGTGAGCAAATTAAGTGAAAACCAAAAAAAAGGTCTTCACCAGAAATGGAACACTTTTTTAAGTAGGCCCTACTGACCTGCGCTCAGATGCACACCAGAGTCAAATTATTGGAGGGGATGCTGGTGAAGACCATACTCAAATTGTTGGGGCGTATACAGTCAAATTATTGGGGGGATATATACCCCCATCCCCCCCTTGTTTTGGCACCACTGACTGTATGTACTGCATTGTTATGGAAAAAGATGAGCCATGCGTTATTATTCTCAGCTTGCAAATTCCTCGATTGATAATGAATTGTTAATGAACGACAGAGTTTAGTTATATTTTTGGATCAATGTCAAAAAAGAACAATTTTTTCCATTCTACAATTTTCTTTAAATGACGTAAAGCGCCCTTGAGGTTGTTGGTAGGTAAACTTATATGTTAACAGTTACTTTAGGCTTCAAAATTTTTCAAAAGTGAGCAAGTCAAAACACAGTCTGCTTTTTTGGAATCGGTAAATCTTGAGTTGAGACTGGCTGTTTTTGATTTTTTGCCGATTTTCAGCCTCTGTTGTTCGTGATTTTTTAAAAATTGTGGGCAGAGGTGAAGTCGAGGACACAAGGCTCGAAGCCAAGCACACAAAAAATCCGAGGCTTAGGCCAAGGCCAAGGACAGCAGTTCCGAGGACAGACCCTCTCGAGGCCAAGGACGAAGGACATAGGCGCAAGTGTTCTCCAAAAAACAAGGTCTTCAAAAAAAATTTTCAAGCGATCTCAAAAAAAAAACGTCTTCAAACAAATTTTTCTGGCGAACTCCAAAAACAAACGTCTTCAAAAATTTTGTTCAGGCGATCTACAAAATTTTAACAACTCAAAATGGGCGTCCTTGAGGACTCCACCTGTGATTGTGAAAGCATCGATGTCAATTTTAGCGGCCATGTTTGCAACACTGTTTAATTCCTATTGCTCTGTCTGCTTAAGTGAAGACTTTTTTCCTGCTTTTGCAGCATCGTAATGTTGCAAAAAAGAAAAAGCAAGCTTTTTTCAAGTTGAACAACTGCCAAAAAAAAATTCCCAATTGCTTGCGCAGAGCAACAGCGCTCCAAAATCTTGGAATAGTTGCAATTTTGCTTGCAAACACAAGAAAATCATGAAAATTTTTATCGTTTTGAATCAGCACAAGATTTAGTCTCTTTCTTTGATTTGAATTTTTTGTTTGTTTGTTTTTGGTTTATTTTGCTTCCGAGGCTGGCATTATTTTTATTTTGTTCTTAAATTTTGAGCAAAAATGAGCCTCGCGTTCTTCGAAAATTGTTCTTATTAAAAGAGTGTATTGCTATTTTGTCAACTGGCGTTATTCACTTTCTTTATCAGTAAAAACAGCAAATTGTTCTCAATGCCATTCGCTTTCTTTTCAGCAGTCTATTAGTAAACATGGCGACAATTTTAATTAATTTTCAGCCAAAATTCGCTTTAGTTAGAAGTTTTCAACATTTCGCCTTTAAATTTCTGAACCAAAGAAGATTTCTCGCACGCTTAAAAAATGCTTCAAAATCTTCGTTAAGTTGGCGAGGAAAATGTGACGTTTTTTTGCTCGAGTTATATCTCGCAATCGATCCAAGCAACTTCACGAGCGAAGATGACGTTATCGACCAATTACAGCTTTAAATGCACATGCAAAAATAACCTCTTGCCTTTAGCGAGCATTTCGTTCGGTAGCGCTTCTAAAAAAATTCTCGTATTAATGCGAACGAGGAAATTTCTGTCACGTGTGCCCAGGTTTTAGACAATCCTACTTCATTTGACAACACCTTAATGCTGTGTCTCCATCTGTAAATAGATAATGGACTTTATTATCTCGTGTAATCGACTTCATAATTACAGTCATTCGATAACTTGTGTATTCTTTTATGCATTTGATTTTTAATAAGCTCTCGTTGTCTAATTAAAAAATTATAAGAAAAATAAATATTTTTTTATGAATTATTTTTAATTTTTCATATGAATAATAATTCATAAGAAAAATAATTATATAATAATTAATAACAATTATTTTTCTTATGAATTACTATTGATTCATATTTTTCTGAAGCATTAATAATAATTCATAAGAAAAACAAATTAATGAATTATTATTAATTTATTTTTCATAATCAAAAATATCATTTTGCTATATCGATTTCAAATAGGAATTCCGTTCAGTTTATTATTGGCAACAACAAGCATTTATGAACATTTAAACACTCTGGCATATCAAAATTTCATTTTCACAAAAAAAAATATTAGTATTCTAAGTGCACACAAATACACATACGGTGGCACAGCCATGCACGAGGGTGGGCTACTTGACTGAAAGATCAATTTGATCTCATTGCAATTTTCGCTTGCAGCAAAATAAAAAATCCGAAAACACTTACGTAGGCGTAGCCAGCCCTACCCCAAATCGAAATGCCTCTACTGCTAAAACAATGGCAACAAAGCTTATTGTTGCCGTAGCTTCAGTTTCTTTTAACATTTTCGCATACAAGAGCGGTACACGTATACATGAGTATTTAACAATGTACATCTTACTTCTTTCATGTGGGCCAAGACACTTTCAAAATTTAACTCCAAAATGCAAGGTTTTAAACGTGTTTTGGAATCAACGTGTGAGTAAAGAGAAGAATGAACGATTTGATTTTTTCTATTGGCTTTCAAATCTTAAAAATTTAGTTTTTTCGAACGGCTCTAAAAATGTGCAAAATGTGATCCAAGTGGGATCAAAACAGCTACTTTTCCCAAAAATTTCTAAACATCGCCCTGCGCCCCCAGCAAAACCCAATAGGTTCTGCTTTCAGACCACGTCTGTGATACGTGTGAGTTACACTAGTTTGCTCACCACGTTTCCCAATTTAAACATTTTCGGAAAACTTTTTCGTAACTTTTAGTTCAAGTTCTCCCCTTTTAGCAAAACACTGGTTACGTGCCAAAACAGCCCGTCTTTCCATGTGATTTGCGGTTTGCCTCCCCAACCAAAATCCAAACTACACCTATTAGGCAGTATATGCTGGCATTATGTGAATTCTTATTATTGTCTGTTCAGTGTTTGTTTTGAGTCTTTTTGTTTCGTTGAATTTTGTTTTCATATGCATAAGCAAATTAATATCGTCTAAAAAAACTTTTTTGTTTGCTTTTGTAAAGTGAAAAACAAAACGGAACACTCATAATACAATGATAGGTTGGGGAACCAAATTCCCAACAAATTTTCTTGTGCCCGTACTAAAATTGTGCTTTCTCGCGTTTTTGAAAAATCTTATATCATTCCACTCCAGTATTTTAAAAACGTAGATAAATGTTGAGACAACGCTTGATTATCAAACTAAAAAACTCTTTTCTTTAGCGCTTTGGCGATCTCAATTTAATTCAAACCAAATTGATTGCGTCAATGGATTGGCTGACACGCCCAACGGTTTTTAAAGTTTTTTTGGGAGCGGAACACCGAACTCTGTTTTTTGTCGCGGCACACCTATTATCTTCTGCATTACGATTTCCATTGCACGTGATTCATAAGCGCAAGACGAGAGTTTGTACCTTCCAAAGTTCAGAACAAAAATAACTCTTAAATTATTCCTAAAGTGAAATAGGCAGAACTAATTTAGTAGTCTACAGAAACATCACGTCTTACAATCCTACTTCATTAGACAGCACCTTAAGGCTGTCTCCACGTCTAAATGGGTAATCAATTCAACCCCTCGTGACGCAGGTGAGGCGGAACACCCATTGCGGGAGCATTCTCGTGTTTCGAAGTCAACACTGACTTCATCATCAGTGTGAAGAGGAGTAGACACAATGCAAAGAATTTTGATCCCTGATTTAAGCTAACTCAACCAGTAAATTTGAATAACCAAGCTATCGGTATAGGCTATCGTCTTCAACTCAAGGTTCGCGTAATACCAACGCTCATCGGCAGAGCTGACGTTCAAACCGAAATTCAAAAGATAAACTAAACTGGCCTACAAACTGAAATTCAAAATCTGACTGAGCTAGCCCATAAAATTAAAATCAAAATATGATTGTGAAAAATTATTGCAATTGTGACTGTAGTAACCCGGAAAAAAGGGGGGGAATAAAATTAACTCTGGACAGAGGACCAACTAGGTAGCTGCGTAGGTAGCTGCGTAACTAGGTAGCTGCTTGACTCGATGACCGAGAGGTCCCTTCGCAGCTTCCTGTTACAATTCACTCGACTGCTTTCTTTACTGCTTGATTGTTTATCATTTTTATTTTTGATTATTTTTTCGTTGTGATAGCGTTATTGTCATTGATTATCTGGGCGAATTGAACAAGTAAGCAACTTGAACAAATTGAACCAAGTGGGCTAATAGCAGGGATGAAAAATTAATTTAATAAAATGGGCAAGGAGACCAAATGGATAAGGTGGCCGGTGAGTTAAAGGACAGAGATAAACAATTCACCCAGTGCGAATACAATATTTATATAGGCAGAACTAATTCAATAGTTCACAAGACATCGCGTCACATATCCCAAGTAATATTGGACCGGTGTTGTTTATGCAGTGGACAATCTCTCAACCATAAACAACAAATTATTCCTGAGCTGAAATAGGCAGAACTACTTTAATGGTTCACAGGAACATCAGGTTTTACAATTCTAATTCATTTGACAACACCTCCTGACACCTTAACAAAAATAACTCTTTTCTTTGAGCAATATTTTGTTCAAATTTCTGCGTATAGAAATCGTCTTTTGGCCAATTAAAACTTTTAAATGAACCATGAAACACTGCATACCCATGGCACAAAATCAGATTTTTCTAAAAAAAGAAGTAGAAGATAGTGAAAACTTAACAAAAATAACGATGATAATTCGCAAAAATACTGTGATATTGTTACTAATACGTGGCTTTGCTACAAAAGCTTGGGGTTGAAAACGATCGTGCAATTGTTGCTGAAAAACTGTAAAATCTACCCAAAAGCTGGGATGTTGTAGACCGCAAATTGGGTTATGGGTATGTTTCACAGTTCCATCTGCGTAGTACCTCGAACACTTGCTGTTTTGTGTGACGTTCTGTATTTTGCTTGTGTACCATTGCATATTGTGTGACAAAGTTTCGGCCGGTTGTCAGGATATAAAACAAAATCGACGATATGATGATTAAGCAAGATGCTGGTGCCTCTTCCCACTTTGCACTTTCTGTAGTTTTCGTGAGGGACAAAGATTGTAAGGGAGAAACGTTTTTAGTGCATTGGTTAAGTCTTCGTGAACATTATGAATGACCAGCCGGGATTTTTAATTTGACAACGTCAAAGCCGCATAGTCAGAGAGAGACTAGCAGGCTTCAATGTTTTAGCTTTGCCTGGAATAATTTCAATATCTACGTATGCAGTTCCACTTTTGATTAAAAGCGCAGTGCTTTATAAATTTATTAATAAAAGCGCTGTGCTCAATGTATGTAGTTAAAAGAAAATAAGTACCACATACACTAGCGTACGCAGGATTTTCGAAAGGGGGGGACCAGGAAATTTGACAATAAGGAAGACCAAAAGAAAAAATTTCCCACTCAGATTTAGTCCGGATTTTGACCAAATAAAAAAAAGATCTTCTCTCAGATTTAGTCCCGTTTTTGGCCCAAAATTAGGTGAAGACCAAAAAAAAAAAAGGTCTTCACCCAGATTTAGTCCGGTTTTGTGCTCCAACTTTCTGCCCAATTACAAAGGGGGGGCATCCGCAATTTTGCGTACTATTTTTTGCTAATTATACTATACTGGCGATCCAACGGGGGGCGTGGCACCATGCCCCCCCTAAATACGCCCCTGACTACATACACCACATATACACTACATATTGTATTTCCAATCTAAATTGATACGAAACTTACCGAAATTTTTAAAGTAAAAGTAATCAAAATAACGATTTATCTTGACTGAAGTTAGTTCGGTTTAGAGCCTTAGCTAATTAAACTTTTCTTGAATTTTCTGCTTGGCTTGGGCTGTTACTGGATCATTAAAAATGATATCCTATTTAAAGCAAGAATCCAGCAAAATATCAAACACGATGACACATTCAAACTTCAGCCTGAATACACCTAATAGGCTACAAAACGTTAAGTTTAAAAAAGAGTCAAGTACGTCTGTGCAAAATGTTCAACTGATGTACATTCCAAGACATCAACATCCACCATTGATTGCTGCTTCTAGGGATTATAATAATAAGTGGATTGAGATTGATTGGAAACGTAATAGTATACAGCAAAAATGGATAATCCCAATCCAATAATCAAACAAACACTCAAAACAATATGTGCAGTGCTTGTTTTTGAATTTTCTTCGGACGAGCTTAACTTCTGGTTGCACTGTCGGCAATAAGTAGTAGTAGTTTTCAAGTCATCAAAGCAAAACGGGATGCACGAACAAAGAGGACTTGCAAAGCAGCACAGGAGAAAAGCCCATATGTAAGCACTCTGCTTGTACTTCTGTTCTTGTCTAGTATGTTGATGAGTGCAGCGACTGTGTGTATCAAGCATCATCTGCCAGTTCACATCAGGTTGTTGGGAAACTGGGGCTGCTGCTGCTGGTGAAAGAGGTTCTACCAATGGATCATATTTGATTTCCGACATTTTGGTACAAATGTCAAAATATAGTTAACGATTCTTAAGTATAACAAAGCTCTGCAAAATACAATAATGTGATTAGTGATTATGATATGCGAATTAAGGGCTTTGAAGTGCAACATTTTTCATAAACCTATTCCGTTAAATTAATTCAAAACTAACTACAAACTGCAATTTTGTAACACTACAGTGTAGTACAGGGTTTTTCAGAAGGTTTAAGGGTGCCTACAAAGCAGTTCCCCGGGAAGCACGAGAAAAGAAGATCGCGGGAAGTGGAATTGCACACTGGACTCTTGACTTCTTTGTATCTGCTTCAATTTACTCAACTCATGCAAATGTTGGATACTCAATCAAGAGCTGTTGTTGACACCTACAGTATATCAAGTTGTCCCTCTTTGGAAAAAAAACGTTTCTTCACCACTGTTTTTTTTTAAATCAGAAAATTTTGTTTGTCCTTCTAGAGACCAAAGTGGATTCCAAACGTTAAAACATTTTTTTATTACTTCGGAGCAGAATAACGGGACGATGTGAAGAGCTTAGACAAAAAAAACAGAGCCAGGATAAAATAAATCATTCTATTTCGAGATGTTTCGACTTAAACTAAAGTCATTATCAATCTATAAAAATCATGACGTTAGAATTGTTGAAAGACCATCAAAACGAAAAACCGGAGGTAGCAGTTAATAACCGGTAGCAGTTAATAACCGGTAGCAGTTAATTTTTTTTATTAATATTCATTCTAAATAAAGAGCAACAATTTTTCGCTTTGAGATTAATAATAAATGCAACATGATCAATTTTACAACCTTTCAAATAAATAGCTATACCATCAATCAACTTTTTGAATGAAAGCTTGACCAAAGAGGAAGCGGTTCACTTTTTTGCGCGATCCATTCTTTCGTACACTTAATGCCTAAAACGAATATTGTAGTCCATTGTCCAGACTAGCAATAGCTTTCTCTGGGTTTAAAATGAAAATATCCGTTTGTGAAACTTAGACAATTATAGCTAAATCTTTTCACAACTGTGAAAATCTCTTCACAAGATGACATTTTTCTTAGATGACGTTCTATCTAGGAAACAAAGGCGAGTTGTGCACACAATATTTATCCTTCTGAAAACTGCATTGACCGCTAGATTTTCGCCAATAAAATGAGATTGCTGAAAAAGGAGACAAGAAAATTAATCGAGTGGCAAGTTTAATTCGATTCGCACTGTAACAGCAATAGCGTTGTTTTAATTCTGCATTTAACGGAGTGAAAGCGTGCGTTGGTGTTGCCAGGATTATTGATTGGAGGGGCCCAAACCGCAAATCACATGCGATGATGTCAGCAAAAATTTTTGAAATGAAGAACTTTTCTTGGGACAAAAATACCGCAGAATGGAGGATTAGAAGCCGGGGCCAGGGTTGCACGTAACCAAGATTTTGATAAAAGATTAGAACTTGAACCAATGTTGCAAAGTTTTCCAAAGTGTCTAAATCGGGAGACGCCGTGGTGAGCAAACTAGAGCCACTTCAACTTATCATAGACGGCGCTGTAGGAGCGAAGCTACTATCCGCTGGGAGATTTTTTGCATTTTTGAAAAAATAGCTATTTATTGCCGTTTGGATCACATTTTGCACGCTTTATAGCCATTTAAAAGAACTAAATTTTTATGATTTGAAAGCAAATTGAAAAAATTAAACTGTTCAGTCTCTTTTTACTAACAGGTCAAGCCCAAAACACGTTAAAAATCCTGTATTTTTGTGTTAAATTTTGCAAGTGACTTGGCGCAAGTGAGGAAAATAATACATTGCCTTCTGCAATATTTTTAGCAGTAAACAATAATTTACTTGAAGATTTGCCAAGGAGATTTTTGTTTTGTCATGAAAATAACCAGTTTTAGGAGCACCATACAATTATGGACCCAGGCCTCCTAATTTCAAATTCAATAATTTCTTTAATACGCATTTCCCTTGGCTAATTTTTTTTCAAAATTATTTTGTCGCGTAAAAACTGACGAGGTGGATTGTTATTCAAACTTGGTACAATAGATGGTTACTAATCAAGTAATCATGTTATTGCATTACTTTAATAAAAAGGTTATAAGGTCAAAAGGTTATAAGGTCAATAAAAAGGTCATTACTTTAATAAGGGACCTGAGGTTGCAGGTTCTAAGGCAAAAATCCTGAACTTCTCACGGGTTATACATTTAAATTGGTTGACAAAAATTTGAATTAAGAGAGCCTGGGTCCCCTGTCATCCGTTATGATAAATATTAACATCATTGTTATTACTGTTGTAAGCGCGTACTGTTGTACGCGAAAATACTAAAAGAAATTGAAACTGAAGAAACAATAGACTTTGCTCTCATTTTTTTTCTTTGTTGGCATTTCAGTTGGGGGCCCGGGCCTCCTGACCCACCCTCCTACGACTATGCCCCTATTTAGCATTGGCAATAAATTTTTAGTACGCTTTTTTAAACCTGCTTGAGCACAAAGACAAGATGAAACGCAATTGATCTTGATTCTGTAACTCACATGTTTGAGGAATTTAGTTTTGATAAACTTTACTAAACAAGAGGCGAGCTTCTGTTTTATTACAAAATTTGCAGCAAATCACTAAACAAAAAACTGACACTTTTAATGCTTTTAAAGTAACAGAAACTGTTTTAAAGATTAATAATAGAGCAACACTTGCTGGTATTAGAATATCTTCAATTTATCGAGCATGAGGAATAAACAGTTCAACAGACCATATTTTAAATAAATTCGTTTATGAATTTGACCACTAACTTGAGTTTGCGCCAAATTTCAAGTAGTATACATGTACGTACAGTATAAAAGAATAATAACAACCATAAACCAATTTGGTCTATGAACAAAATCTTTTAGTGGAGGAGCTAAAGCCAGGATAAGCGTAAAATTGTTCACTTCCGAAATATATTGCGAAACTTAGCACAAACTTTTCCCAGGGTAAGTCTGAAGGGAGTATTACAATATACGAAGAAGAGCCAAAAAATTGGGTTTGTGTAACTTTAATAAAGGCCCTTAAAAATACGTTTCAACTCCACCTAGCGGTTGAAAAAAATTTTGTTTTATGTAGAATTTAAGGCGTCGTTTTTGCAACGACCCCAATTGCATGATCTAGGTTAAACCCGCTACCTGGTCGGGTTGTTGAGTCCTTGGATGAGACGCTTTGCGATGATTATCTATGCTTGGTGGCTCGGAACAAGCAGTAAAGTTTTAAGTGGAAAGAAGTCAAACGTCAATCGCAATGCTTGAAAAATACTGAACTCCTACGCGGGAGAGGGTTCGTCCAACATAAAAGCGCCCCCGTCGCTTCCTCGTGAGTGGAGGATAGATATGGATCAATCAATCAATCAATTTCGCTGTTATAAACATGTTTTTTGGACCAACTGACGATTTTATGATCTTTTTTACTGTTTCTACATACTAAATCATTTTGGCCTCCTATGATGTCATACATGACGTAGATATAACGTCATATTAGCCAAAAATATTAGATGGCAAACAAAATATTACTTTGATAGGTGGACTACTCGATAATATTAATCGGTTAAATTAAAACATAAACTTCTTGTGTAGGTTGGTTGAATCGCTTTGTGACCTAATTATGACGTCATGTTTGCCAAAAACTGCAACAAAACAGCCGCAATCAACTGCCAGTTGAAAGCAACATTTTGATCTTTAACTAGTTGAAAATAATGTAATGACAACATTTTGCTATCACAATCATCATATTAATTCAAGATACAATAGTTGCTTATATAAGATAATGTCATTTGGTGACTTCAATATGACGTCTGGTGATGTCACTTTGCAGTGTTTTTGTCCTTTACTGCAAGATTGACAAAAATAGTAGATGCCCTTTTTCTTTCAGCAATATGAGGACGTGGGCAAAAAAATTACTGAAACCATGTGTCAATTTACATATTGTCAAAAAGTTGTTTTATTGTTATCTGTTGTATATCCAAAGGTCTATCCGGGGTCGCTAGGCAGCTTGCGGCCTAGTAAGGATGGTTTTGATTGACTGGTTTCAGTTTGAAATTGTAAGGCCAAAAGTTGTAAAAACGTTGTCATTTTAAGAAAAATCTGACGTCAAAAGTGATGACCAGTACTTAAATTGTGGGGGAAGGGGGGACGCGTCCCCCCATCGAGATTGAGCGTCCCCGCATCGAGATTTAAAAATGCTGGTTTGTGGGAGGAAAAAGCTACTGTTAGCGGCCGGAAAAACCGTTTAAAGTTTCTATTTCGGCAAGAAAAAGCCTTCGGATTTCGGCGAAGACCTTTTTTTTTTTTTTTTTTGAAGATCACCTAATTTTCATTGTAAAATCGCATCAATCCAAGTCAGCATCAATGAAAATTTGGGTCAGTTCGTTTACGGAACAAACTCCCAAAAAATCCTGGCTACGTGCCTGTTCTTCACTTAGGTTCAGTCAACGCTGAAAAAGCGTCCCCGCATGCAAGATTTTACAGTTTAAGAACTGGTGATGACCATTTACTTTTTTGTGCGTTATTCTTTTGACTGTGTCTTTATGTAGGTGGTAAACGTCAAGGTGGTAAACAGGAAACAGGTGGTAAACAGCAAACTTAGAACAGAAACAGGTAGGTGGTAAACAGCAAACATAGAAGTCAAACGTCAATCGGAAAGCTTGGAATACGGTCAACTATCAAGCAGGTGAGGATAATTTCTCCGAAATAAAGACGTCACCGTTACTTCCTCGTGAGTGGAGGATAAACATGGATCGATCAATGAAATACAAAATATGCCCTAGCTTTATTTACGATAGTTGCGTTTTCTTATCTTTGATTAACACCCTTCGATCTCAATAGTCTGCACTCCACAGTATTCATAATGACCACGTAGTGTCGTATTTGCCTGACAGAGTTCAACCTCAGACCTCTACGTGGTGTTGGGTGGAAACAGTGGAAAAACTGGCAAATTGAGACAATGGCAACCGGTCGTTGAAGTTGGGCGAGGTTAAGGGGAGCAGGAATTAGTAACCAGGCAATAGCGTAAGCGAAGGCCTGACAATGCGAAGTCCTGCCTTCTACTTTCCGACCCCTGACTCAAAGGCCAACCGGAGGTTGTTGGCTGATATGGAAACCGGTGGTGATGGGCCAATATTGAGGCGAAATGTCAATGCGAGTACAGTGTACAGCGGAAAAAACGCGCTGCCGTGTCGCGGTCACAAGATAGAAAGGATGCTGGCCCTAGTCTAGCCAACATAGGACTTCGTGTCCATCAGCATGTGAGAATCCCCGTGCAACTGTAGTTTTAGATGGCACCTGGGTAGGGTCTACAGCTGTATAGGGGGTCCAACGAGGCCAGTGCTCCAGGGATAAGTCTGTCATTTGCGGTGTTGATGTGTCGTCATCGGCAGAAATGGCAGTTAGTGGCCTCCTGCTAGTTTGGATAATCTGGTCTTTGGAACTTTTCCCAGTTTAAAGAAAACCAATCCTATGACTGTGTCTAATCAGAAATGGACCGGTCAAGATTTTCTCGACCCGACCGGTAAATTTCAAAATCATCGCCGGTTGACCGGCCGGTTGACCGGTTTTTGACCGGCCCGGTCGACCGTTTTTTTACAGAAAGTTTTTGTTCACTGTTCAATGAATCTAATGAAAAATTATCAATAGGGGGGGCATGGGTGAGGTGTTAAAATTTGTGACTTTGGACGGGGGTCTCAGAAAAAAAAACGCAAAAAAACGTTTGCGTTTTTTGCAAAAATGACTCAATTTTAAGACCTTTTTTGGTTAAGTTTCGGTTTGAATGTCCTGCTTTGAGCAGCGCAAAACGTGCACAAAATAAGCATAAAAAGCACTGGAGGGCACAAGCTAAATTATTAGACGTTCTTTCTAATGATATTTTGCGAAAGGCAAAAAAATTAAGTAACAATTTTTAGCTCTTGGTGACAGATTATTTGCAATTTGCCGAGCAGCAAACATAGAACTTTTTTTCGGCAGTGCTGCCTGTGCAGTTACAAAAAGATAAACGAGAAAAAAATAACAGCAGAAGATAGTTAACAGTAAAAACATACGAACATCACAATACTTGTACTATTATACCCAAAAACATTAAAATGATGGAGCAATAACATTATATGATGTTCAAAATTATGTCACTAACAGCGTGAAAAAAAATTAATATAGGCTGCTTCACTAACAGTTTGAGAGAGTATGAAAAGGATTTATTGCAAAACATTATGTATTGGAAAAGGTAATAGCTCCACAGATTTATATACGGACGGAACAATTAATATAAATCTCTGTTGAGCTAAAAACCTTTTCCAGGACATAATGTTTTGCAATAGATCCTTTTCATACTCTCTCAAACTGTTAGTGAAGCAGCCTAGTTGTTACACATATTATTAATTTTTTTCACGCTGTTAGTGACATAATTTTTCAATATTCCTTTTTTTCACGCTGTTAGTGACACAATTTTCAATATCATATAATGTTATTGCTCCATCATTTTAATGTTTTTGGATATAATAGTACAAGTATTGTGATATTCGTATGTTTTTACTGTTACCTATCTTCTGCTGTTATTTTTTTCTCGTTTATCTTTTTGTAACTGCAAAGGCAGCACTGCCAAAAATTGTTCTGAAGAAGCTTCCCGGTTTGGGAAGCGAAACGTCAAACCAATAAATAAACTCATCGGTAGTACGAAGTAGTTATGAATAACTAACCCGATGAACGCAACGCCTCCGTTATTTTCATTGAAAACACTAAACTGTTATGACATTGGCTAGAAAACATTCAAATATAATGTGCCCCAGCAGTTTGTAGAAATGCTGGTACTTCAAAACAAGCCATGGTTAGTTAGATATAAAAAATAAGAGCTATGTCTTTCTTGCCCAGTGTAGAGTGTGGTAAATTTAAGTTGAAACAAGCTTTTTAAAGCGGCAAGATTTTAGCATGTAGTAAAAAATCTGAAATCTGCGCCACTTCTACTCTTAAGCTGATTAAAGTGATGCTAAAATGCCAGGTAGCGCAAGCCTCTCAATTCCACATGCATCCTTTATTAGAATCTGATTACGTGATTTTAACGTATATTTTGCACTTTTTTGCTTTGTGCCGTGGCTCAAAGTCGGGAGGCATGGCACAATACTCCCACCCTAAATACGTCCCTGGATGTGCATGTCTTAATGGTCACAGCATATTAGTAACAGTTTGAAACCATTCAACAAGTGTTTTCAAAAGGTGTGGTTTGCTAATACTGATTTTTATAAAAAGTTTTATTTACGATAAAATATATAAGTACATTTCGGTTGGTGCTTAGATGTCTTTTAGTTGCCAGAAAGGAGAATTCGACCGGTTTTTCAACCGGCTTGACCGGCCGGTCGAAGAATCTCGACCCGACCGGTTTCCATCTCTGTGTCTAATATCATTAGATCAAGAAAAGTAACGCAGATCATACCCTTAAATTCAGAAGAAGTGGCACGGTCACAACCAAGAATCAGTGAGTTCTTGAGTGACAATGCCAACCAAAATAATACTCGGCTATGTGCGCCTTCTAGCCCAGATGCCGAAAAAACATCAAATCTGAGCCCTCAAGTGAAGAAGGTTTCTTTACTAAAGGAATCGGTCTCAGAAGCTGAGAGTACAGCAAAAATGGTATGGTCGGTTGTGAAACCGAACACCACCTCAACTTCCCCTGTGGAACCTCAGAATCCAACTAATTTCTCGGAAGTTACTTGCAAGTCTAAGGTGAAGCGGGGGAAAAATCAAATAAAGCCATTACGACGCCTAACTTATCTTTGCATAATTTAGAGTGTTGGCAAATCAATCTACACAGATGTAAAGCAGCTAACTATAACATGTGTGAAGTTTACAAAAAATGTTTGTTCCGGGTTAGTGTTAGCTCAAGAACCTTGGACATGTACCACTAAAATCAAAAGTAAGCGACGAGGCTGGAACCCCTTTCCAGGTACTGAAAAGGGTAATCGTCCTTGGGCGTGTATTTATGCTACTCCTGATCTCTGTTGTTCTCTAATCTCGATTTTTTCAAATGAGGATATTGTGGCAGTTAGAGTTAACAATGTGTGCGGAAGGGGAGATAGTTTTGTTTTCGCATCGGCATACATGGCAGCCAAAGAACCAGCTCCGCCCAATTCATTGACGGATCTGTTAGTCTTCACAGAAAATGAACAAATCCCTACTATTGTTGGAACCGATGCAAATGCACATCACACTATATGGGGATCCTCCAATAACAACCCTCGAGGAGAGGATCTACTAGCATATTGTGCTTGTGCAGACCTGAATTTCTGTAATGTGGGTAATAAACCAACATTCAGCACTAAAACGCGTGAAGAAGTTTTGGACTTAACCTTAGTGAACCGGTGTGCATGGGACCGAGTAGTTGGTTGGCATATTCGTAACGTGCCATCATTCTTGGATCACATGTATATGAGGTACCAGGTTAAAAGCAGAAACCAAAAACAGGCTAAAATGTTTCGTAATGTTTGTCGCACGTACTGGAACAAGTATGTAAACGAACTCGAACAAAAATTAAATGAACGAAATGTACGACCAGTACCAGTGCCTTCCTCAAAAGAAGACATTGATGTGCTGGCAAACAAGGTTCATTCAGTGATTACTAAACCATAATGAAGATACTTGCCGTATGCGAAAGTCGCTTCGTAAGAAAGATAACATTTGGTGCAATTCTGAGCTAGCAAGCCTTCGAAAAGAGGCTCGCCGAGCTTGGAGAAAAACCATTAAAACAAAACAAGAAGAGCTCGATATCTTATCACCGGGTAGCCAGCAGACAGAAAATCATGCAATCAGGTCCGACTTAGTGGACAATCCATTCATGAGACCTGATGACGCTGAAATGATTGCAAACATATGTTCATTTGAGCGTATGGAAGCAGCTATTTACAAATCATAACAATTCAAAGCACCAGGGCCAGACGGGCTCTATTCTCTGCTGTTACAGAAAGGTTGGAATCAACTAAAAAGGATATTATCACATCATTTTTCAAGCAAGCCTGAGACACAGCTATGTGCCATTGGCATGGAAAGAGGGCACAGGTATATTTCTCCCCAAACCCGAAAATGAAAGCTATTTTGAAGCTAAATCCTTCCGTATGATCACTTTAACTTCCTTCCAACTGAAATGTTTAGAAAGACTAATTCTATGTCATTTTAATGAAGATATTAACGTGCAGGCAAAGCTTTCTGCATTGCAGTATGGATTTCGTGCTGGCGTTTCTACGGAAACTGCTTTGCATGAATTTGTGCGCTGTGTAGAGCATTGCCTTGTTAGTTGTAAAAAAGCCGGCTTTGGATATTTTCCCGGATATTGTCGGTGCCTTCGACAACGTCACCTTCCGTAGCTTTGTTGCGGCTCTGCGAGGGCTGGACATGTCTAAGATTCTCACCTCATGGATAGAGAATTTGCTAAGACATCGCACAGTCCAAGTAGAATTATATGGTGATAAAGTTAAAAGGAAAGTAGTGAAGGGGAACGCACAAGGTGGTATCCTGTTCCCTTTTCTGTGGAACTGTGTCTTAAACAGCCTGTTGCTAGAGTTACGTAGCAGGGGCTTTTATGTTCAAGCCGATGCTGATGATCTAGCAGTGTTGGTCACTGGTGCTGATATGCTTTGGATCAGAAATATGGCCCGGAAAGCAATAAATATTGCGGCAAACTGGACTTCGAAACAAGAGCTACAGTTTAGCAACAAGAAAACCGAAATCGTACTGCTCACTCACAAACGGAATCCTGATTCGAGTTCCTTGTCAATGAATGGTTCAAAACTTGAACTTGCCAAGGAAGCAAGGCTGTTAGAGGTGTTACTCTGGACAGCAAGCTAGCTTAGAAACCACATATTACCCGAATTACCAGCAAAGCAACTACAGCATTAATGCAATGTAGACAAATTGTGGGTAAAACGTGGGAATAAAACCATCGATGATGAAATGGATATACACAGCTATGATATGTCCAATCATGTCGTATGCATGTATGTCCTGTGTTACTGCCGCTCACAGAATGAGTGTTGTTGTCTTGAAATGCGCACTCCCTGAATCTTAACTTTCTGCCTTTGAGAAAGAAGACTTCATAACAATTCAAAGCACCAGGGCCAGACGGGCTCTATTCTCTGCTGTTACAGAAAGGTTGGAATCAACTAAAAAGGATATTATCACGTCATTAAAATAATGGATGAAAATAATGGATATTCAGTAGCTTAGAAAAAGTAAACACAAAATCAGAACTTAAACGCTCCAGCTTAAAAACAAAGGAAATGCTAAGCTTAATAATTTAATGATATAATAATAATAAACGAATAATAATAAACGAATAACAATTTTGAATGCTTGAGATATAATTATTTGCTGTGTTTTATGCGTACATGACTGTTTCTGTGTTTTCTTGCTTTTCTGATTTAGAATATTCTAGATGATCGAGATAATTCCTTTCTAGTATAATCTACTGTCTTCTATTAGTCACCGGAATAATTAGTTGTTTACATGTCTTAATTGCTATATTTAAACTTGAGTTTGTGACATCATAATTATGTCGAAATCTGTTTATCGTAAGCTCGTATACTTTTTTTATTGTGACGTATCATGGATTGTTCTGAGATATTCGATAGCTTTTGCCCTAGTATAAATAGGCGGGTCGTTTTTCATTCTAGGATTCTAATATTCTAAGAGTGGGTGATTTTAGATAATTAGTTTCATAGGCAGTTTTGCCGAGTTTGTGTATCTGTGGTTGGCTTGTGTAGCCGTATAGTGGCGATCTGAATTGGTCGATCGCAATAGATAGTGTGTAGTAGCGACCTGAACCTGGTCGGTCGTGATTAGGCCTTTTACGATCTGAATCTGGTCGATCGTAAGAAGTGTTAGTGGAGCGATTTTGCTCAGTGAGAGTGGTTTTGTGTTTCAATCTTCAATAGAAGTTTTGATTTAAGATTGGTGTGCTGCTTTCTGAGATTCAAGAAGCTAAAGGAACTATTAACTGCCATTTTTGATTGATCAATTAACATCTCAGTCGTTCTCTAGTTTTAGTCGACGTGGACAATTTTAGGGATTAAAGGTTGTACTCTAGCCAAGTATCAACGATCGCGGCACTTAATTCTAAAACCACCGGCCACGTACAATACTATTCAAAATCTGTTACTGTCTCTAGCAAAGGCGAGCAAACAAAAAGGGCTAACGTTCATAAAACTACTTGCGTGTGTGCATGCGATTCAAAGAAAATTGTCACTGCTCACTCTATGTCGGCAAAAATCAATTGTGTATAGAGATTGCAATTTCAAAGACAGTTAACGCCTATCGTTTCAAATATGTCCTTACTTGGAAATAATTAAAAATTTGCATTTAACCGTGACAAGTGCGAAGTCAAGCGTAACAAAACAGTATTTCCAAAAATTCAACTAAGTTGCGTTTCTAACATCCTGCGCTGACAGTCTAAACAAAAAGTATCTCGCAACGAAACTCATAAAGGTGCAGAAACTTGCTTGCCTGATGATTTCATCAGCTTTTCTTGGCATCCCTACTGGTGCTATGAAAATATTACTCAACATTACTCCCATTGAGGAATTCTTGTTGGCTAAGGCAGTGCGAGAGTCAAACAGAATCATTGTTATTGGGCTCTGGTATGTCAACCCAGTTGGTTCCTTTGGGAAAACGAGAGCCATGTTGATGTTTGCAATGAGGAAGAAGATTCTTACCTCTGCTGCAAATGCCAGCTGAGGGAATAAAGAAAACAAAGGTATTCAAGAGAAATTTCGAATGTCAAATTATGAATAAAAAGAATGCTATCAGATTTGAAAGCGATCTAAATCAAAACACTGTCAAGGTTTACACTGATGACTCGAAACTACATGGGAGAGTAGGTGCGGTTTTTTATGCAGAATACCCAAACAACTCCCAAAAACAAGCATTTTTCCACCTTGGAATACACAGCATTATGTTCCAGGCAGAAGTCTTAGCTATTCCAGAAGTGGCAAAGAACCTGCTTTTAGAAAAAATGCACAATCAAAGTAGTGTTGTGCTGGTTGATAGTCAAGAAGCTATCAAAGCACCCTAAAAGCGCACTGCATTATCAATTACAGTGCTCAACTGCATTAGAAACCTAAATCAGTTCGGTAAACGAAACCACGTCAGTATTGCCTGGATTCCTGGACATGCAGGGGTACATGACAACGAAGTGGCAGACTATGAAGCCAAATCTGGATCTAAATAAAAAATACATCATCCTGAACCTTTTATTACAGTCCCATATGCGAGCTGTATTAGCACGGTTAAGGACTGGTCCACAGATAGATGGAAATCTATGGGGAATAAACGGAAAGACTGCTTGAGGATGAAGGAGTCTGTAGGTTGGAAGTCTTCCCGACTACCAATACGTCTCCTTAACCTTAAGAGTCCTCAATTAAATAAAGCTGTGCAAGTTTTAACTGGGCACTGCAATCTACAGCGGCACAAGAAAAGTACAGGTAGTACTGAGCCTTCTTTGGGTCCAAAATATACCCTAGAGGATGAAATACCAAATCATTATGTAGGCAATTGCAAGCTTTACCAAGATATTCATGTTAAATATTTTGGAATCACCAAAACCCATTGTTCACAATGTGGTAACGAAATGTAACATTAACAAACTGGCCACGTACTTTAAGGAAGCTGGAAGGCTTTCTGAGTTCTAAAAAAAAAAGAAAAAAAAACAGCCAAAGGGTGGCAATACTGCCTAGGCACAGTGCCATTAAACACTTAGCTATGTTAAAACCTGGCTCTGCCGGTAGGCATTGTTAAGACAAGAAATTTTAAAAAATGCGATGGTAGGATTACCCTAAGTGTAATGTTTATATTACGCTTATCACAAAGACAATGGATCAGTTTGTGTATTTGTGTCGATATTGCGAATAGGCTCGAGATCAAGCCCTACTGAAAGTGGCAATGTCGCAATACTGCGATTGAAAGAAATACTTCAGAATTCAGACTATGTGCTTACCTGGGAAACTGTAAAAATGCAAAAAACAACAATTCAGAAGGCAGCAATGATTGACGTAAAGATTCGGTTATACACAACATTAGATTATAAGACATTGTTTACGACGTAGTCAGGAGTGCAACCAGGATTTTGCTGAGGGAGTCTTACTACCTGCATGAAGACACAGTCAAAAGAATAACGCACAAAAAAGTAAATGGTCATTGTTGCGATCGTTGATACTTGGCTAGAGTACAACCTTTAATCTCTAGAATTGCCCACGTCGGCTGAAACTAGAGAATGACTGAGATGTTAATTGACGAATCGAAAATGGCAGTTAATAGTTCCTTTAGCTTCTTGAATCTCAGAAAGCAGCACACCAATCTTAAATTAAAACTTCTATTTAAGATTGAAACACAAACCAACTCACTGAGCAAAATCGCTTACGAGCCAACCCCCGATACACAAACTCGGCTTAACTGCCTACGAAACTAATACCTAAAATCACCCACTCTTAGAATATTACAATGAAAAACGACCCGCCTTTTTATACTACGACAAAAGCTATCAAATATCCCAGAAAAATCCTTGATACATCACAATAGAAAAAAATACACGAGCTTACGATAACAGATTTCGACATAATCATGACGTCACAACTTCAAGTCTAAATATAGCAATTAAAAGTCGTAAACAACCCAAACATCGATAACTGCAGAAAATAGTAGAATGTACTAGAAAGGAATTATCCCGAATATCTCGAATATTCTAAATCAAAAAAAAGCGGCCCCGAATGGACCTAAAATTTGAAATTGTAAGGCCAAAAGTTGTAAAAATGGTGTCATTTTAAGAAAAATCTGACGTCAAAAGTGATGACTGTCACGAATAATAATTTTGAATGCCTGATATATGATTATTAGCTGTATTTTCACGTACACGTTAAAATACAGCTAATAATCATATATCAGGCATTCAAAATTATTATTCGTGACTGTCATCACTTTTGACGTCAGATTTTTCTTAAAATGACACCATTTTTACAACTTTTGGCCTTACAATTTCAAACTGAAACCAGTCAATCAAAACCATCCTTACTAGGCCGTAAGCTGCCTAGCGACCCCGAATGGACGTTTGGGTATACAACAGATAACAATATAACAACTTTTTGACAATATGTAAATTTACGCATGATTTCAATAATTTTTTTGCCCACATCCTCGCATTGCTTAAAGAAAAAGGGCATCTTCTATTTTTGTCAATCTTGCAGTAAAGGACAAAAACACTGCAAAGTGACATCACCAGACGTCATAATGACGTCACCAAATGACAATATCTTTTATAAGCAACTATTGTATCTTGAATTAATATGATGATTGTGATAGCAAAATGTTGTCATTATATTGTTTTCAACTAGTTAAAGATCAAAATGTTGCTTTCAACTGGCAGTTGATTGCGGCTGTTTTGTTGCAGTTTTTGGCAAACATGACGTCATAATTAGGTCAAAAGCGATTCAATCAACCTACACAAGAAGTTTATGTTTTAATTTAACCGATTAATATTATCGAGTAGTCCACCTATCAAAGTAATATTTTGTTTGCCATCTAATATTTTTGGCTAATATGACGTCATATTTACGTCATGTATGACGTGATAGGAGGCTAAAATGATCTAGTATGTAAAAACAGTAAAAAAAGATCATAAAATCGTCAGTTGGTCCAAAAAACATGTTTAAAACAGTGAAATTTTCTTCAGCCGCTTGGTGGAGCTAGAGCGTATTTTAAGGGCCGTTTAAGCCCAATTTTTTTGGCTCTTTTTCGGAAATTGTTATACTCACCCTGGGAAAGGATGGATTGTGCCAACTTTCACACTTCATTGCGGTAGTGAACGATTTTCGACTTAGCTCCTTCACTATTTGTTGAAACAAATATTTCGACAGTAACCTTGAGCTCCGATTAAAACGACAAAAACGACATTCCACTTTATTGCAACAAAACTTTTTGATCTGAAAATGCCAATACGATTTTTGGATTTCGTAACTTACATTATCCTGACCAGAAACTTGACACGCTATTCCAAATATCAAATCTACACCCTCAACTTGCCCATTGCAATATTTTTTTACGAAGAATTTTATGTAACGGCATGCATGAACACTGACTTCGACTATTTTTCTCAAAATTAACAATTTAAATGAAAATAATGCTGCCTTAGCAATAAGTATGGAAAAAAGATACGTACACAAGCAAAATTTGGAAGCAAAAAATCAAATTCTTATAAATTTATAAGTGATGTTGTAGGGTCTAACTTTACGGTCACTTCACTTTCAAAACTCATAATTATTAATTTGCTCCACTCGATGCATTTAGAAACCTAGCTGTAATGTTTAGAGTCAAACAATTATTTACCAAAAATTATCTGCTTTTTTTGCACATTACGCTCTTATTTTAGTTAATTTTAACAGCTCTGTGGTTATTTTCTCTCAAAGTTTAAAGGCCTCAAAAAGTTATCAAAACAATCAGGTAACGTCAATTAAAAAAGCTCATATACGAGTAACAACGCTAAAACGCTAAAACAACGTAATAACGCTAAAACCCAGAAATTTTTAGGAGTTCCTAACAGTTTTTCACTTTATTCTAAAGTAACGTAGAGCGATCTTTAAAATTACAGCGACATTCGACCAAAATTAATATTATTGCATCAGCAAACTTAACACAAACCACGGCCAGAAATATGCACGTAATTTACAGCTACTCCTATTCTGAGAACGCTATTTAGCATTGCGATCAGGCTAACATTTTGGATATTTACAGAGTATTATATTGCATCCATTATTCAGCTGCAAAACTTTTTTAATAAAATTGTTCAAAAACTTTTGAAGAAAAATAGAAGATTTTTTCAACGTCAAAGGTGACAGTTAGTACAAAAACTAGACCATCCAGCTTAAATCTGTCAAAACCATTAAGCTTAAGTACTTCAACGTCTTGAATGTTGGAGTAATCCCATAAATTTGACTCTTCTACTTTTCTGTGATACCAATTCATTGTGAGAATTCATCTTATAGAATTTATCAATGATGTTCCTTTGGCTAGTCAATACCATACTATCCTGTTTGCTGGTGATACTCTTTCGGCCATGTCAGAAAATAACCTTTCTAAATTACAAGACAGAGTGAAGGCTGAACTACGAAAAATCGATTGCTGGATGAAAAAAACAAGCTACAGCTGAATCATTCCAAAACTCATTATTTACAGCTTGACGAACAACTCAATCGCTTATGTTCGACAAACTTCAACGTATCCTTGAATTCAATCAATATAAAACATAAATCCATAAAATACTTAGAAATTCGTATTGACGAAAACCTAAACTGGTCTTCTCTCATTTAACATCTTTCGTTGCAACTAGCACGTTATTCTGGATTGTTACACAGAATTCGAAAATTTTTAGACCGGAAGATTCTGTTTATGTTATATTACTGGCTCATTTACAGTCGTATTCAATACGGTATAGTTACATGGGGTACGGCAAACAAAACACTTCTGCAAGAACTCAATGTACTGTAAAGCTAAATAATACAGTGGGTACCATACAGGCGTAGCCAAGATTTTTGATTGCGAGGGGGGCCCAAACCAAAAATCATATGCAATACCGTCATCTCAAGTTTTCAAAAGAGAACCTTTTGTGGGACAAAGATATCGTAGAATGGAAGATCCGAAACCGTGGCCTGTTGGCACTTAACCAGGATTTTGGTAAAGGAAGAGGGCTTAAACTAATAGATTAAAAATGCAAATGCCCAACTTGGAGAGGCGTGTTGAGTAGGCTAGTGTAACTTAAACGTATCACAGACAGCCGCTGAGCAATTTTTTGTAACTTTTTGAAAAAATAAAGCTACTTTAATGTCATTGGATCATATTTCGCACGTTTTAAGAGCCATTTAAAAGAACTAGATTTTTAACAGTTGAAAGCCAATTGAAAAAATTAAATTGTTCAATCGTTTTTTTACTTACAATTCAAGTTAAAATACCGTACGTTTAAAATCCTGCATTTTGGTGTTAAATTTTAAGTGATTTGGCCCAGGTAGGGGAAAGTAAGGTGCATTGCCTCCTGCACTATTTTATCTGCAAATAATAATCCAGACTGCAACATCTTGACGTCCTTCGTGGTCGACTCCTGGGAAGCCATGTCAACTTCCACTGGCAGTTAGGTGGCCAGAACAACCACCAACCCTGCAGCTCCAATGATATTTCACATTGTAGCTCAAGTCAATTAAGCACAGAGCTGGACAGCGCTGTTTCGAGCTTTTAGCTCTCATCGGCAGCCCTCAGCTATCTTTTCAAAGGTATTCCCAGCTGAACAAACATCTTGGCCTAACTGGCAAACCTTAATGGCTTGCAGAAAGGCAGATGCTTAGTAGGGAATAAACAATTTTTCACTTGTGGTACTTTAGAAACAAGTGAAAAATCGCTGGATCCTTGTAGTAAGGACAGCCATAGGCTATCCTTACTACAAGGACTTCTGCCTTTCTGCAAGCCATTAAGGTTTGCCAGTTAGGCCAAGATGTTTGTTCAGCTGGGAATACCTTTGAAAAGATAGCTGAGGGCTGCCGATGAGAGCCAAAAGCTCGAAACAGCGCTGTCCAGCTCTGTGCTTAAATAATAATCCACTCGAAAATTTTCCTTAGAGGTTTTTGTTTTATCATGAAATTAACCAGTTATAGAAGCACATGTACGGCCAGGGGGCCCAAGCCCCCTCAATTAAAATTCAGTAATTTGTTCAAATTGTCCACTTTTTGCTGATTTTCGGCTTGTGAAGATCCGGCCATATGACTTGGAGTCCCCAAACTCAATGCGCATCAAGCTTTTATAACCGTGTCGCCGCCAGAGCAAACGAAGTGAAGGAGCACCAGCCAAAAGTGGGAGTGCACAAAAATTTGCTGATCTTGTGCGGCTATATGCGTAATTCTAAAGTAAGGCCGGCAGCATTTCTTAGTTTGTTTCGTCTGCGGCTAATAATAGCTTGAAAATTTTATTTACAACAGTGAATGTTACAAGACGTGCAACCTGGATTTTGTTAAGAGGGGTCAAAAGTAAATTTTTTTGCACAAAAACTGCCTGATTTAGCCCCCCTACAGAACAAATTGATGCGACTCAAGCGTGTCATAGATGGGCATAGACGGGCGGAGCCACCAGACGCTGGGCGATTTTTGCGATTTGCAGCAAAAAAAAATGGCAAATTTAACGTCATTTCAATCACATTTCGCACTTTTTGAATCCACAGAAATTTCTAAGTTCCCAAAATTCAGAAGTCATTTCAAAGAAATGAATTGCTTAGCACCTTCAGTTCCTTCCTCTCTTACTTCAGGTCAAGTCTACAATACGTTTCAACGCACGTACAGTATGTTGAGGTTAAATTTTTTAATGACTTCTCTCAGGGGCTTAAGCCACTTTACCCTAGTTGCACCACTGACTGCGACCTTAAAATCTTGAATGAGCTTTAAAATTCAAAACAACTGGTCTTTGAAAAAAAATCTTTCCACGCTTTGTTTCAGGACATAATGATTAACAAAGTACCGGTAACGATTCTACATGCTTACTTGTCTCTTACGCAACACATCCGTTAAGGCGTGTTAATAAGACGGAATATTGCGTCAGATTTGTGTACAGCAGTTGGTTGTCAGCAATTTCGCAAAGAATCGAGAAAACGTCAAAGGAGAATTATGTTTAAACGTAACTATTCCTTTTTCCATCATTGTCCGCAGTCTTGTCGTTACGTGATGTTCCAAAAACAGTATTTTAAGTAAACCAAAATGGGGGCGCACAAGCAGCCGTTAGGGGGGTGCATCCCCCTGGCCCTCCATAGCAACGACACTGCTTTATAAACAAACACATTGTGTCCGAATTTTAGCTTTGCACATCAAATGGTTTTTGAGTTATGGCCTAAGCAAAGTAATAAATTTTCGATCCAAAAACCGCCGCCATTTTTTCCTGTTTTTTTTTGTGTCGTAATTTAATATCATGTGACCTAAGGTCCACAAAATTGACACACATGACACATTCATAAATTTTTGATCAGAGTCCAAATTTCAACGTTCGAGGTTTAACCGTTTGCTAGTTTATAAGCAAATCAATACTCATCTATCAAAATTCGCGAACAAAAACAAAGGCCCCACGCGCTCGCGCGAAGTTCATATACGTCCTATGGTATTGATGAGACAGTTTTAGAGTGGTTGCAGTCACATCTAATCGATCGAAAATGTTGTGTAATTGTAAATGAAGACAAATCTAAATAATTTCATTTAAACTCTGGAGTTTCACAAGGCTCCATTCTCGGCCCTCTATGGTTTATTTTATTCACTAATAATCTAGAGAAAGACATAAGTTTTCACTACATTATTATGCTAACGACTGTCAGCTTTGCTTAAAATTTTCTCCAACGATTTCCAACAATGTGAATGATCTTGCAAAAAAACTCAGAAATGCAGTATGCCAATTTCACACTGAATTTTCTAGCATCGCAGTTGATGGCACCTGTATCAAGCCACAGCGATATGCCAAATGCCTTGGTTTCTATTTTGATAGCAAGCTTGCTTTGAGTAAACATGTCACAGAAATAGTTAAGACATGTAACTTTACATTAATGAATTTTCGAAAAATTGGCATTAGGTTTTCAAAGAAATTAAAAGTGCAATTGACCCAAGCTTATCAGTTATGTTCTGTCATGTCTCAATTATTGCAACTCGTTTTGCTGTGGCCTGAGCTCCAATTTGCTGTCTTAATTGCAATCTGTGCAAAACAAATATGTGAGATTAATTATAAACTTAAAGTTTTTCTGTACTGTAGAGGCTAACAAAACGGAATTATACTTTTTGCCTGTATTTTGCAAGATCGCATAAAATTACTATACAGGATTCGCTATGAAATTGCTTTTTGTAACTTTTGGAAAAAATACCTATTTTTTTGCCATTTGGATCATATTTCGCACGTTTTATAACCATTTAAAAGAACTAAACTTTTAAGATTTGAAAGCCAATTGAAAAAATTAAACTATTCAGTCTTCTCTTTACTTACAGGTCAAACCAAAACACGTTTAAAATCCTGTCCTTTTGTCAGAGGTGGAGTGCTCTAGGACACATTTTGAAGTCCTTGGCCTTGGCCTCGAAGCCTCTCAAGTCCTCGAAAATTGCCTTGTCCTCGGCTCGAGAACAGCACTATTTTTTGAGCCGTTGAAATTTTGTTGGAAAACGCCTGAAACCTCGCGGAAAATTTGCGAAGTCCTTTTTTTTGTTTTCTTCCGGTGGAGATCACCTGAAAAAAAATTTTGAACACCTTTTTCGTCTGAAAAAATTTGAAGACCTTTTCTTTGAGACCGCCTGAAAAAAAATTTTGAAGACCTTTTTTTTGGAAAACACTTGAGCCTGTGTCCTTGGTCCTTGGCCTCGATAGGGTCTGTCCTTGGCCTTGGCTTCTGAATTTTTTTTGTGTTCTTAGCCTTGGCCTTGGCTTTGGCCTCGAGTCTCGTGACTTCGACTCCACCTCTGATTTTTGTGTTAAATTTTGTGCAATATTTTTAGCATTAAATTTTAATTCACTTGAAGATTTGCCTAGATTTTTGTTTTGTCATGAAAATAACCAGTTTTAGGAGTATCATACAACCAGGACCCCAGGTCTCCTAAATTTAAATTCAATAACTTCTTCAATATGTATTTCCCTTGGTTAAATTTCTTTTTAAAATTATTTTGTTGCGTAAAACTGACCAGGGGTAGTAATTGTTAAAGTTTGTACAAACTCAGGCCTCTTATATTAATTCTACTGACTGCTCTACTATAATCGCAATGACATTTCTTATGACCCAACAAATAACCTGCTTCGTCTTGCGTTTTTGACCATATAAAGTGGTAACGTGAGAAACGAATACACTTCGCGTTCTCGTCTTTTGTGCAAATAATTGATTAATTCTTTAAACACTTTAGAACCCCATCTTTTGCGCTTGCTTAAAAATCTTCTACAACTGCCTTTGTCGCCGCACGCCTTATTCAAATTGGAGTCAACAAACAGATCGGCATCTTGTACCATCATGAGGTCCAGGCAGCCCTTCTACGCAAACAGGCATTTAGACATCCACGTTATCTTTTTTTTTTGCCTTTTCTAGAACGTTTACATTACTTATTGACATTTCTGCTATTTTTTGTTTGCATTTCTGTAGTAGGTCTATGTGCTTTTTTCGTCTTGTATTATGCACTGTGTTTGCATAGTTTGGAATATGTAAATTGGAAGATTAAGTTAATCGCCAAGAGTCGACAGTGATTTACTGCGGAATTGGAACAAAGTTTAGACTCACATTAAGCACACGGTATTAATGAAGGTAGTTCCGGAAACGTCGGGGGATTATGGTAATGTATGTGTCGTCAATCAGTATGCCTAATCAAGTTGATTGTTCGCCAAATACACCGAGAAAAAGAGAAAACGCAAACACAATCTACAATTAAAAAGGTTAATCCAAATAAGGAGTATTGGCACGAGAAGTTTATTCCAGTGTGGATCAAACGAAAAAGCTGAAGACCAAAAAAAAAAAAAAAAAAGATCTGCAGCCCAAATATTTTCACAAATTCTGGTTGTCGTTTCAAAATTCATGCAATTTTTCACAAATTCTTAAGTGAAGACTAAAAAAAAACAAAAAAAAAGGTCTTCGTCTCAAAAGTCTTATGAAATCCGGTGTGAGTACACAAAAATTACGAAAAGACAGTGGTAAACTCCAATTTGGGAGTCTTAGGCCGCCTCGATTTGCACTCCAGCAGCCTCGAGACTGTTTATTTCTTCCGCGCACAGTCCTCGGTTGGGGGGCACAATTTTTGTTTGGAGGGGCACAAGCAGTCATTTGGGGGGGGGGCACGGCCCAGGAATGCCCCCCGTGGTGCCGGGCCTGGCCCGGCAACACAAAAGTTTACGCAACCTTGCCTTAAATAAACTGTAGTATTAATTAGAGAACCAAATTTAATGCGCGTAGGCAAGATTTTGCGTGCAATCATAAGTACATTCTGGTCTAATCAATTTGATTACTGTAAATAAAACAACTCTTAGCCTGCTTACATGTCCACTTTTCGGAACTGGCTCTTGGTTCTGGTGCTTGGAATTTGCTTAGTCACACAAAAAAAAGGTTCTGAATTATGTCACAACGGTTCCCATTTTGGAACTGCTACCAGAGGTGGGCCGGTTGCAGTTCCAAAAATTCTGACCGTTTTAGGTTCAGTAGGTCGCCTGCATTCGCAGGCTGGTTGGACATGGGTTGGTAGTCTACATGGGTTGGTAACAAATTTGGCTATCGCAAATAGGCCTACGTTGGTATTGGTATTGTATACTAGGCTACTTTGGTCAGGAAGCCCTGAGCTTTGGCCAACACGAGCTAGTTAGCAAAAGTTAGCCTACTAAGCTAATCTTATTAATGCAAATAAAGTTTTGAATCTTAATCTGAAATACAGTTTGTTCTCAGTTGAAAACACCAAGTAGGCCTAGTTTACTCATAGGCTTTAGTTCAAGCAGAGTTAATCATTAAGACAAACATGCTCAAATGTTCAGATTTTTTGCATGACATTGATAATTTAAAGATAATGATAATACCGATGTTTAGCTAAGAATTTCATGCATTGCATTTATTTATGTTGTATTGCACTGTATTTTACTAGTTATTTTACTTTTGTTACTATTTTACGGACCGTGACTATTAGGCGCGGACGTTTAGGTGCGGGACGTTTAGACGCCGCCGATTAGACGCCGCCGATTAGGCGCCTAAAAGTCCCGGCGCCTAATCGGCGGCGCCTAAACGTCCCGCGTCTAAACGTCCGCGCCTAAAAGTCGTAGACCCACTATTTTACGTGACCGAGTTCTTAAAATGTAACTCGAGCGAAAAAAAAGCCAACAAAAAAACTACTTTTCGGAACCAGGAACTAGTTCGAAAAGTGGATGTGTAAACAGGCTATCTGAGATCATCTCAAGGTAAAAACACATCGTTCACCGCAGTTCCACAAATTGAATGGAATGGATTTATGCACCAATGACTAAGCCGTAGTAATAATAAAAGAACCAAACTTGGTGCGTGTAGACAAGATTTTGTCCTGCAATCATATTTGTACATTATGGTTGATCGTAATCATTGTAAATAATATTAGTTACTTAGATAATCTTAACTATGGTAAATGAAACAACTCTGTATAATTAAGATCATCGCAAGGTAATTAAAACACATGAGACATGTTGCAACCTGCAATCCCATAGAGCAGTGGTTCTCAAACTTTTTTTAAAAAAATTCACAACACAGGCACAAAAAGACTGAGCTTCAGCTTGGCCACAGGAGTAACTAACTATAGTAGTAGCGGCCAATAAACTGAACTTTTCTCTATGAAACGCCATAGGAGAGCCGGGTAGTGTGATCACAACGAACGCATAGAAAGCAAAATATGAATCTCGCAAGCATTGATTGCGTACCTCGTGAACGCACAGGAGTCGGAAGCAAAATTATTAAGCTATGAGCCAAGTAAGGCCTATGCCGAATATCTTTCGCGGACCTTCTGAAAATGCTTCACAGACCCTAAAAGATCCGCGGACCCCACTTTGGGAACCACTGCCATAGAGCGTAATATTAAGCATTGCTTATCGCAGGATGGTGAGCAGTTTTGACTTTGGCAGATGCAAAACTTTCTCAAATTTTCTTGTGGTCTGTTTTGAAAATCAATTCAAACCTTTTATTATACTTGCTGTATTACACCAAAACGTGTAACAAGTTGACGGAGCCCATCTCCACGTCCTTGCGCCCAGGCAAAACAGCTTCTTTCGAAGAAATGCTGCAGTTGTAGTACGCCGTAGGCAACGCTGTGTCCGATTTGACCGCCCCGAGATTTGAACCTCAGACCTCCCGCTCTAGAGACGAACGTGTTACCGCTCGACCAACTTTGATACTTTCTTGAATTAAAAAAAAAACGTTTTTTTATGGTACTTATTTGGAGGTTGGGGAAATTTTTTTGGTTTGGAATTTTTTTGCTAGGAAACTCATTAGAAGTATTTAGATTTTTTTAGGTAAAAACATACAATTTGAGAAAAATTTAACTTCAGAGCAAGCGTGGAAGACATCTTTTGAAGTCTTCAATCCCTTACAGAGTTTTCTCAATCCAAACTGCTTAAGGATTTGTCAAGTAACACTAATTTTCGGCTTTTTTTGGTCTCTGATTTAGAGCTTTTCACCGAATTGATCTGGCAACAAAAAAATGATTGCATGTCGCATAGTGATGCAATAATTTTCAAATTATGGGCAAACAGTGTATCGTGCCATGAAGAGATCCACGTGAACAATACATTCTTATACTTAAGAACAATTTCACAAAAATACGAGACACCTTTCTGATCAAAATTTAAAGCACAATTTTAATGAACAATATTCTAGTCCCAGCGTGAAAAAAACTAATTACACTAATAACGAGCCAAATGCCTAAAACAGCACAATGCAATTATAAGTCATCAGCGCAACTTTTTTTGCCTTTTTATTGCCAGTTTTTCTTTGCCAAAAACTTTTCCATCAATCGTCATGATCAATAACAAGGACAACTTTTAACCAAGCATTAAGAATAAATTTGTACTTTATTCTTCAATGATTTGAGAACAAACATGGCTAAATCTTTTGGAAAAATTTAGAACAGCCAGCCTCAACCCAAAATTTACTGGTTAATATAAAAAAATTTTTTAGCTCAGTTGGAGTTTGGTAAAATTCCCGGTGATCTGGGCCCACATGACAGAAATTTCCTTGCTCGCTTGGATTAACGAGTTTTTTTTAAGAGGCGTTACCGAACGAAATACTCGCTAAACGTAAGAGGTCGTTTTTGCACGTGCATGTAAAGCCTTGCGAAATCCGTTACGTCATTCTTTCTCGCTAACTTGCTTTGAGCGATTGCGGAAAGCAGTTCGAGTAAAAAAACGTCACATTTTCCTCGCCAACTTAAGAAGATCTTGTAGCGGGCGTGAAATCTTTTTGGTTCAGAAATTTAATGGCGAAATGTTGAAAACTTCTAACCAAAGCGAAGTTTTGCTAAAAGCACAGAGCTGGACAGCGCTGTTTCGAGCTTTTAGCTCTCATCGGCAGCCCTCAGCTATCTTTTCAAAGGTATTCCCAGCTGAACAAACATCTTGGCCTAACTGGCAAACCTTATTGGCTTGCACAGAGGCAGATGCTTTAGTAGGGAATAAACGATTTTTTCACTTGTGGTACTTTAGAAACAAGTGAAAAAGTCGCTGGATCCTTGAAGTAAGGACAGCCAAGTAAGAAAGTTGACAAAGGCTTCCCAGGAGTCGACCATGAAGGACATCAAGATAGTGCAGTTTTGCTAAAAGTTAATTAAAATCGTCACCATGTTTTCTACCAGACTGCTAAAAAATGCGAATTGCATTGAGAACCACTTGCTGTTTCGACTGATAAAGAAATGTTAAGTAGTGCCAGTTGACAAAAATAGCAATACACTCCTTTTAAAAGAATGATTTTCTAAAACACGAGGTTCATTTTTGCTCAAAATTTAGAAACAAATTAAAAACAATGCCAGCCTCGGCAGCAAAATAAACCAAAAACAAACAAAAAAAAATTCAAACTAATCAAAGAAACTAAAATTTGTGTTGATTTAAAGCGATAAAACTTTAGTGATTTTCTTGTATTTGCAAGCAAAATTGCAACTACTCAAGATTATAAAGCTCTGTTGCTCTGCGCAAGCAATTGAGAATTTTTTTGGCAGTTGTTCAATTTGAAAAAAGCTTGCTTTTTCGCTTTTGCAACATTACGATGCTGCAAAAGCAAGAAAAAAGCCTTCACTTAAGCAGACAGAGCAATAGGAATTAAAAAGTGTTTCAAACATGCCCGCTAAAATCAGTCGCGTAGCCAGGATTTGAAAAAGGAGGGCTTGTTTTGAAGTTTGATTCAACCGTGAACGAACTTGACCCGAATTTTCATTGTCTTTGATAGGATTGAGGCAAATTCAGAGAGTTGTTCTGCCCAAAATCAAGTGATCTCCAAAAAAAAAAAAAAAAAAAAGGTCTTCACCGAAATTCAGACCGTTTTTCTTGCCCAAAATCAAGTGATCTCCAAATCAATAAAAAAAAAGGTCTTCATGAACACTGACATTTACTTTTACTTCCACTTTGGGGGGCTATTTTCGTTTTTAGAGCAAAAATCAACCTCAAAACTGCAAAAAACATGTTATTTTGCATACTTTTCAGGCCAATGAGGGGGGCTATAGCACCATTTGCCCCCCCTAGCTACAATTGACATCGATGCTCTCAAACGTTTTACAAAATCAAGAACAAATGAGACTGAATATCGGCAAAAAATTAAAAACAGCCAGTCTCGATTCAAGATCTACCGGTTCTAAAAAAGAAGAGTGTACTTCGAATTTTGAAACCTTAAGACCTAGAGTTACTGTTAACATATGAGTTTACCCACCAACAACCTCAAGGGCGCTTTACGTCGTTTAAAGCAATTGTAGAATGGAAAAAGTTGTTCTTATTTCACATTGATCCAAAATATAATTAAATTTTGTCGTTCATTTACTAATTATCATCAATTGAGGAATTTACTTGCATGGATTAATAACGCATAGGCTATGGTATCTTTTTCCATAACAATGTAGAACATACAGTACGCTTGAACGCATTATCTTAAGGTAGAAATGCATCTGACGTCACAATGAGATATTTATTACGTACTAACCATGGTACTAACACAAGTTACGAACATCTCGAAAAGAAATTCGAGCGAACTGTTTTAACGTGTGTTGGTCGAGACGGCTCAGAAACGGCAGTTTGTCTACGAAGATTTTTTGTTCGTTAGCCCTTTTTAGCGAGCTAGAATGGCCTTTACGAGCTCGCTAGCATGTTCTGTCATTTCCCCTTTGGTCATTCGTGGACCAGATGGCCAGCATGAGAGAACGTCGAGTTGCAGTCATCTTTGAAATATATTATTATTATGGTTACAGCAATACTTCATTGGCTTATAGCGGGTGCTTTGTTCACTGCGAGATGCTATAACACGCTTTACACCGTAAGCATTAAGTACATGGAACGTGTCTACAAAACGTCAAAAATCAAAAAACAATATGATAGTCTGGGTTTATAGTTGGCATTTAAAAAAAGGGTTGTTGTCTCGTCTAGCTTGAAAACAAAATCGGTTGAGTTACCGAAATTCGAAACTGACAAATATAAATTTTACGTTACATCGAGCGGGTAGCTAAACAGAATTTTACTGCACACACAAAAAAATTAATCATAAAAATATTTCAAAGCAACAGTCACAATATTTTATGAGAAAAAACGAACACAAAGCAAACCAATAACCGAAACTAAACCAAGTATCAAAACTGAATATTGAGATTATTAACACAAGCTAAACAATCTTTTGAAAATAACAGAGACCACCACAGAGCAAACAAGCACTTAATTTGTGTAAACATTCACGACAATACAAAAAATGGATGACTAGTACATGACTGAAGTTATTGCCAGTGCAGGGGTGGGGAGGACTGGGGAAGACATGTTCTCCCAAAATATTTTAAGGTAATTTTTTTGATTCGCCTAAATCCCTTGAGCTTTTTAAGGGTATTAGGGGTCTTTCAAATAGCTGATAAACGTGTAAAAAGTGATTTAATTGATGTTAAAACTGATACGCCAAGTAGCTTGGCATGACTAATTTTTGGGTGTCTGCTTGACTCGATGACCGAGAGGTCCTTCGAAGCATCCTGTTTTATGTATTTGGGCTAGTTTTTTTTTGTTTTTTTTTTGTATCAGTAGGTATTTAACAGCGAAATACTTTGAAACAGTTTGGGGGTATCCCCCGCAAATCCCTCAAATGGATCAAAAAAATCTTTGAACGGCTTAAGCTTGTGCGTTAGTTTTTTTTGATATCACTAGATATTTTAGAGACAAATATCTCGACGTAGTTTGAGAGTATCACCCACCCGAAACCTCTCAAATGGACCCTCTCAAAAATCAATTTTTTGAGTGGCTTAAGCTAAGGCACTAGCTTTTTTATCAGTATTATTTTATTCTAGCTAATTTTTAAAGTTAGGGTTGCCACCCCTGGTAACCCCCCATATACCCCCCAAAAAAATAAATAAATAAATACTTTGAATGTCTGTATCAAGACCGAAAATTGTTTTTAATATTAATAAATATTAAGAGGCAAATATGCTGACATAGTTTGGAGTTTTTTTCCTTTCAGAAATCACCGAAATAGGCCCCACAAAATCAATTTTTTTTTAAACTTAAGCTAGAGTGCTTTTTCATATCATTGATGGAATAGTTTGGCACCTTCGGTCGGCTGCTAAGATGCTACGATTTTCTATTTAAGATATATTGATTGATAACATTTCATTAGTTGCGAATAGCAGCTGCTGATTTATGTTGTGTTATATTTTGTTTAATGACTTTGGTTGAAGATGAAATTGATCATCTCCTTTCCATAACAGCGCTACATGTATCTATCTCAACCAAACGATAATGGCTGAACGCGCAATAGAGAATAATATTTATAATTTCCGGACTTCCAATGTTGATATTTTTTAATTGTTATATTAGGGCCATCTGAAGAATATTTCTGAACTAGATATAACATAACAGCATTGTGAAAATATGATATTTGCAGATAATACTGTATACTGTAATTTTGCGTATCAATGCAGTAAATTTACACCAATTTCAAGACTTGTAATTTTGTGTAATTAGCATTGTTAACTTATTGGAATAAAGAAACTCAGTGATACAGCTTCTTCGACGTGCTTAAGAATATTAGTCTTCATTGTTATTACTAGTGCCATTTAATGAAAAGAGCAAATTTTAATTCTGAAACACCACGAAACCGGTTTTTTTAAAGTACTGGCATGTGAACGCACTAACGGAGTTACAACTGCGGAGAATTCAACCTTTAACCTTGTGAGTTTTAGTCCGACTCCGCCTTACTTCTGCAGCTTTCGCTCGATTAAACGGTGCCTCATACTGGTGCATTCAAACCGATACGACAAAAGCAAGATTGCTGACGTAGCAACGAAAATAATTAGCGTGGCGAAAGTTATTTTGCCATTAAGTTACTACAGTACACCGGGCAATAAAACATTTCGTACACAGTACAAAGTTTAGTAAAACCACCTCTTTTCGTCCGAAAATTAGTTGGGGGTTCAAATATAGTCTATTTAACCCTTTAATTACATTTCATCCCCCCAAACCCACTTTGAATTCAAAAGGGGGGATTCACCAAAACTGGATTGGTCACGTGATGTGACTGAAATGGTTAATAATATTTATTCTGATTTTACCCATAAGAAGTAAAAGAAGACAAAGAATCAGTGGTGCCGATTTATGTTGAGCATTGTGGAGGATAATTTGCAATTTTACCCCAATTTTGCCCTGTTTTCAAGATTGGGGGGATGAAGCTCAACCACTATTTTTTTCGCGTGAGCCAAACAACGTGAAGACCAAACAAAAACAAAAAAGTCCCCGAAGTTAAGTGAAAACCAAAAAGTAAAAATAAAAAAAGGTCTTCACCGAAAATTAAAGAGCTTTTGTCCCCGAAATAAAGTCAAGACCAAAAAAAATCTAAAGATCATCCAGCGCTAAGATGCGGACCATAGTCAAATTATTGAGGGTGATGCAGACCATAGTCAAATTATTGGGGGGGATGCAGTCAAATTATTATATCCCCGATATAGCCCCCCTCCCCACCATCCCTCCCGGGTTTCGGCACCCCTGCAGAGAGTTGAACATTTGCTTTCGCAAGTTGAACGGAGTTTTATGAATTAACTAACGCCTTAAAGCAAATATAGCTACTACAACATTATTTTTTGTCTGCTGGCTGATATAATCTTGTAATTACAAAATAATAAAAACCTTAAAAAGCTCGCAGATTGTGAAAAGTTTTTGAGCTAATCATTCGAATAGTTATCTACAAAGTGTGATTTATCAAAATATCGCAAATGGAATTTTATGATTTTTTTAGAGTTTGGTTTCTTTTCTGCAATTAAAAAATTGAGATCATGACTTGCATAAGCATAATTTTCATCATTCACCCGTTTAAGCGACCCCTGTTAAACAAAACGTTTATTTTCAGTGTAAAAGTCAAATTAGATAACCCGTAGTCTTAAAGTTGTGAAGTTACTTGAGTTAACAATTAAAAGCTAAAAACAGCTGACAAGTAATATAACATTCAAAGAATATTTGTGTTTGGGGTTGAAATGTCGGGCTATTGCTTGATATGCAAAGTTCTCGACCTCTTTGCAGATCTTTCTTTTGAGGGGTAAACAAATAAACTGTGAATTATTTATTACCTGCCCTTGATTAACGCTATTGACATACATTTAAAAACTTAAAGTTACTCAGTTTTCAAATCTCTTGCTGCATTTTATTGCTAGTCGAACAGAAATTGAAGGTCTGTAAAAACGGTGACTTCATGCAGTAGTGAAGACGACATTGTACCATTGGTGGGCACAAGTACGTTAATCGTTAATCCTTATAATAACGAAGCTAACTTTTTCATTAACTCGTTAATCCGTTAAAAAGTTTTTTCATGTTAACGGACTAAATTAAATTCCGTTAAGTTCGGTTAACGGACTAAATTAACTTCCGTTAAGTTCATTTAACTTCCGTTAAGGTTTTTATCGTTAATATCTTGCACCATTTATTCATCGTACCGGTACAAACCAGTTTGCACTGGTAACACTTGTTGCGTATTAGCACGAGTTTTACAGAAGAGAGCGAAGAAAGCATCTCTTTTTTGTGGAAAATAATAAGCTGCAGCCTCGTAGGTCTATTAATTATCGCTGTTCACAATTTCCAAAGATTTTCCGATCGCAACTTCGTTTGTGCATTTGAGCTTATTTTTATCTTGAAATTAGATTAGATCGTACAATGTAACTTCCAAAACACAAAAGGACCACCACAGCAATAAATATTTCCTTACAATCAGCTCAACAACGTTAATACGTGTTGTAGAAGTGAGTGAATAAAAAGAAATGTAAATTACACGCAAAATGTTAACAAATTAACGGACTTTATTAACTTCCGTTAATTAAAGCTGAAATTCACGGAATAACGTTAACGTAGGTGTGAAGTTTGTTAACCGACTAGTGGTTAACGAAGCTAAAGTTTTGAATTAACTTGCCCACCTATGCATTGTACAGTACTTTAAAGTTATTCGTAATATCTCCTTAAACGTTTTCATTTTTCAATATTTACAGCTAAATGACGCATAACTTTGTTTATCTTTAGAAGATATTTTTTATTTTAATAATATCAAGCTGTGCAAGCCCAGGTGATGCGAATAGTTGATGGATTCATCAACTGCTTAGTTTCCGAAGAAATGTAATGTAGTTGTACACCAGGTATTTCAAATAAAAAATTTCTGAAGTTTTTTGGAATTCTAAGCTAGCTTTGAGAAATCAATCAGATGCTACTCTAAAGACTAACTTTATTGCTGATGTTTCGCAAGTTAGAAACAACTAGCCTCATCAGAGCACTGCTACCAGTAGTAATGGCAAATCGCCATCAACTTCTGATGGCAAAAAAAAAAAAGAAAAACGATCCCACACATTGCTGTAGTGAAGGGTTGTTCCATTATATTTCAACAAATGCCAAATATCCTAGGTTGGAAAATTTACATAAAAGGCTTATAGATCATCTACATAGGATGGCACAAGCTATATAAAAAAAATTTTTGAAATTGGACAGTCCGTTAATGAGATAGCGAAAATCACCACTAGATGTCAAACGAGAGTAATAATTTTAAAAAAGTAATAAATTAAAATAAAGACGTAAAAATAAAAAATACAAACTTTGAGGCCCTTACATATAGCAGAAAGTTAGTTTTTGTGTCAAAATATATGCTTTGGGGGATGGGCAATCTAAATTTGGGGTTTAATTAAGGCTAATTTTGCTATAAAATTGTGTTTTGATAGTTTTTTTAGGTTTTTGGTGGGTAAATTGGGGTCAAAAATTGGGGATAAAGGATTGAATAAAATTTTGAAACCAAAATATTTTTGGGTAGTATAAAGGTTGTTCTTTCTTTTTGATAAGGAATTTAGGATAGCAATTGATTCGCAATGTGTGTAAACAGAACAATTTGTTTTGCTGCTATATTCAGTTAACAAGATAGGTAATGCTATAAAAACACCACATGAAAATTTCTTCCTTTTAGTGAAATGAAAGTATGGATATGAAAAGTGACAAATTTTGAGTAAATTAGTTTTACCATACACTGCAGCTGAGCAAATAACGATATAGCTGCATGTAACATGTAACGAACATTAGCAGACGTTTTGGCCACAAATTATACATAGCATTATATTGGTCTTGCGGACAAATATAATAAATCCCAGTCAATCACGAGATTGGTGTCATTGTTGCAATGGTGTAATTGATGTTTTGGGCATTTTTGCTGTAAAAATTAAATCAAATCTTTCATTATACTCACTTTAATACGCCGAAGCGTATGACAAGTTTGCGGGGCCCTATTCCGCGTCAATGCGCACGGGCAACACAGCTTCTTTCAAAGAAATGTCGCAGCAGTGACCAGCCGTTGACAACACTGTGTCCGATTTGACCGGCCCGAAATTTGAACCCCAGATCTCCCGCTCCAGAGACGAACGCGTTATACCGCTCGACCAACCATACAATTTTAATCATTGAAAAAGCTTTATACAGGGTGTTTCAAACGTAGCATACCAATATACTGGTATTATTTCGATACAATATCGTTATGTTTCTTTTGAAACACCCTGTATATACTTTTTAACCAATTTAGCTCAAAAATGTCATGAGCAAATGGGTTGATGCAAGTAATAAAACATTATACGCGTGGGTTCATCTCCAAATGATTTCTACTAAATGTCGTATGAAAGAACAAGAAACTAGCATTGCAAACTTATTTATAGTACAATTGCAATTTTACTTGGAATGAAGGTAAATGACTGGCCAATTGGACACGTGGTAACGCGTTCGTCTCTGAAGCGGGAGGTCAAATCTCGGGCTAGTCAAATCAGACAGTGTTGCCAACGGCTCGCCACTGCTGCGACATTTTTTCAAAAGGAGCAGTTTTGCTTGGGCACAATGACGCGGAGCAGGGCCGTAGCCACGGGGGGCACAGGGGAGGCTGAGCCCCCCTGTAAAACTTTGAGCCCCCCTGTAATTTTGTAAATAATCTGCCAATCCTTCTCTGAAAAAATTTCAAAATTATTTTTAAAATTATACCAAAAACGTGCAGAGGAAAAATGGAACTATTACTAATAACATTAATCTTGATGATTTCCTAGATATTTTTAAAACTACACACCCACGACGCATGAGTTTATAACTTATTGCGGAGTATAGACTCCAAAGGTGCTCATTCGTGAACATTCTTTTTATTCGGTTTAAATATTGGGATCAGATATACTTACTGTCCTGTCTACCAAGCATACTAACTGAAAAACAAAAGACTCTCAAGCCAGATATGTAACAAAACTAGCAAATTAATTGCTTAGCATTGTGATTAAACTGTTGTTTGCTTATTAACCGGGTGCATAGTGGCCATATTTCGTTCTTGTTTGATGCCATCTTTTCTATTCATTGTGGTTGAGGGGTATAGTGTCACTAGTGTGTAGATACGAGTACTCGTAAAGTCGTGATATTGGTGGGGGTGACAGTTAGCTTTAGAGACCGTACAAATATCATGATAAAGGTTTTTTAGACAATTTTTGACCCTCTCCCCCATATGACGGTATTTTGACGTTATAGCCTACCTTTTAGTATGGGATATAACGCTTTGTGCAACCCCCCCCCCCCCCCCAATTGAAGACGTGCTTAATATTTGAACGGCCCCTTTGTTAGTTAGCTAATTGAGCTTATACGCCTATAATTGCTAAATTCAAGCATTATGATCTCTTTGATTGGTTAATGATCAGTGTAGGCATGTCCTCCCTTTCACTCATTTAGTATTTACTCGTTAGGCTACGCATGCAAAAAAAAATTGAAACAAATTTATTTACAAAACTTTTGTTGCTTAGCTGGCATATTTATTCATTTGCCACGTTATCTCGGACAGGAGACTTTGAAATGAATTCTCGATCTTCAAGTTAAGCTGCTCCCTGTGTATCTCTAAGAGGTGCTGTGGGCTTACCGTCTCACGTAGCATCGAGGAGAACTGTATAAAGTCAATAAGTCGACACGCATGCTAAATGCGCGATTAAGTGCAATATTTAACGTCATATAAGTAACAAAAAATTGAGCCCCGACGAGCCCCCCCCAGAGAAAAACTCCTAGCTACGGCCCTGACGCGGAGATGGGCTCCCGCAAACTTGTTACATGCTTTAGCGTAATACAACGAGTATAAAGAAAAATTTGGTTTTGATATTATAAAGCTAAATGACAATCAAAATCACATGCACCAAAGAATACCAAGATCCTGGACGAAAACAGTACAACTAAGCACACTCAAAATTACTACATACATGAGCATTGACCTAAGTAAGTAAGCAAATTCAGATGTTTGATAATATAGTGTTTTTTAATAATTTCTTTGTAGTGCCTACATCTTTTTCATAATGAAAACACTTGAAAAAGTTAATCTTTGCAACATTGAGATACAAACTTTAATTGACCTTATTTACTAAATCAATACTATTAGGGTCTAGGTTTATTAATTTTTTTCAGTTATTTGATAATTTTTGCGTAATTTTTTAATTAATGGCCAAAAAATTGAACATTTTGCTCTAAAAATAGCTAAAAAAATTAAAATATTTTGCATGCAAGCTCTAACATAACGCATGCGAAATTTGTGAGAATGATCAAAATAACTTTGATTAATTTCAGTAAGCACTTTATATAACCTAACATGCACAAACAATCACTAGGTGATATCATTTGGTGAAAAATAACGTAATCAAATAAAACTCATTCATGGCAACTAAACTCATAATGAAGCTCTGGAAAGAATGATCTTTGATTATTGCTCAATAAGATAAATTTCTTGATTTTGATACATAGGATAGCCATATTTTTGTTGTATAATTATGAAACAACTGTAATTGTTTTGAAACAATCAATGTTTGTATTCATACAGAGCAAGCAATAAATTGAAAATTTGAAAAAACAAAGCAGGTATTTTTGGAAGTTTGTTTCAAAAAATGCAACATAGGTGATGAAGACTGCAATTGTCATGAAAAAACGAAACGGCAATAAAAAATGTTTATTGTCAAAGACTTTAAGGCATATTTTTTTTTTTTTTTTTGTGCAATCCTTCATTCCCATTTTTGGACCTTAACTTAGCCCCTAAAATGTAAAATAACATCAAATAACAGATTTTTCTGAGAAATTACCATAAAAGTAACCTAAAATTCTGAATCCTTGCCTCAACAAACATGTATTAAGACACAAAAACCAAGTTGATACCTCTAGTAAAACTCGTAAAATCTAAATTTAAAAATTTTTATACTAGCGTCTACCACCAAGTGGTACTATCAATATCTCAGCAACCACAAAGCCGATTTGAAAAAAATTTTGTTTGCAGGTTGATCAGTAGATTAGCCTATATCTATATTTTTAATTGACTCTTTTCCAGAGGTTGGGTATAAAAATGCTCAAACTTTTTTTTGGAATATAATGGAATGACTCTAGAATAAATAGCGAAAGAAAATTCAAACCAAGGCTCCAATAAAATTCATTGTTACGATAGGCTGCGTCATATAAGTAATGTAAAGCGCGCACAAAAATGAAAGAAAGCGGTTGCTACGAAAATAATTTCTCCGAATTAGCATTGCAGCAAAACACTTAGAAATTAACTAGTGATGTAGTTCTCGAGACCGGTCTCGGTTCTCGAGACTGTCTCGAGACACATTTTTGAAAGTCTCGTCTCGGTCTCGCCTCGGACTTGAACTTCAAGTCTCGATCTCGAGTCTTGGTCTCGAAAAGTCATGGTATCGAAATATGAAAAGTCTCGAGACTCAAAATCTTGGTTAGGCGTAGGAGTAAAGTTTTGAGTTTAATTATTTAATGCAAGCAACGCAAACGAGGATTCGATTGACTTTCTAGGTCTTAACACCTTTTTAATTGCTTTCAAACAATCTTCCTTTATTTATTCATTTCGGTCAATTTTCATTTATTTCCGTCAATGTTTTTAACTGAGATCGTGAGAAACAAAGTTTTCCAATAAAAGCTCAATTTTTGATAATTGGCTACTCAGTGGGAGATACTTGAGGTTCGAAAAAACTCAGGCAGAGCCGTGGGAGAAAACTGTTCGACCTGTTATTCATTATTGTCTTTGTTATTTACTTATGAAAGGTGTGATGTAAAACAGTCTGGAGAGGAAGAAGCCGCTTTAGCGGTGTTATTTGATGTTGATCTTTGTTGAAGGTGCTAATTACCGCTGTCTACATTTTTGCTTTCTGGTAGTAAACGCTCTAAAACTTTTTCTCGTTCAGGTTCCTTGCACGTGGACCGAGTTTGAGGTGGTAGCATGGCAATGCAATGAGGTTTGGTCAAGGAAGGTTGATCAGGACAGCTCAGACCTCAAAGTGATTGTTTTCAGTCTCATTCTGTTGAATAGATCTTTCGTAGTATGATACAGTTAAGATTGCAGACTCAGAATGATGAACTTAAGTCTACTTTACCACTGCTTTTTTGTAAATATCAAACGTTAGAAGTAACAATTAGGTCCAGTGAAGATTAAAATAGCTTGAGGTATAAACATGGGCCACCGAATGGGGAAGACGCGTGACCCCAAAAGATTTTCAGGGCGGTATCGGAGAAATAAAGTCTTGATAAAAAATAATACCGTAACTCAGATATTTGTTATACTTTAAGGTGTTTGCCGTGTACTAGGACCACTAGGTTACTGAATCATTCATCTTGATGTCTTGTTAATGAAAACACAATAGTGCATTCCACCATAGCCTTCTTGTGATTAAAATAACTATCTGAATGCAATTGCTTTAGCAAGCCCGCTTTACTTTAGATTTAAACGACCGGTCAGCGTTAGTAGTTAAAGACACCGCCATCAGAGCGTGAGGTCTGCGTTTTGATTCTTGATCCGGTCAAAATCGAACGCAGTGTCGCTAACGTCCCGCCCCGCTGCGATGTTTCTTTGGTGCAGTGTTCTTCATTTGCTCAATGCCCGTGCACTAAGCCGCGAGTTTATGAAAGCTTTTAATTTGATTTAGCAACTCGCTTCGAAATCGAATTCCTCTAGAATGGTCCACGATCAGTTTGGTAATGAAACTTATTACTTAAGCAAATTTAAGATGCATTTTATAAGAAATATCGTTGTGATACATATTGTAAGAATATCTTTGTAATACGAGTGACAGTTGTGTTTAGTTTGAGTTAATTCGTTATAAAGTATTATTTCATTTTTTACGTTGAAACAATTTGCATTATGTCTCGTAATTCGGCCTTAATAAAATTTGGGTATAGTCATCATAAAGAGTACGACGATGAAAAAGCAGGAAATAAAAAACATTCTGCAAAATGCAAGTTTTGCCCAACATCGACAACAATCTCTGATCGTTCAGGCACAACCTCTTCGTTTGTTCGGCTCATGAAGAAATGCCACAAGTCACGGTAAGCTATTGCATTATTTTTGAAGGAATGATTTAATACACTAACTTTATTAGGTTGTAATAGTGGATAATAATTGTGTGCTTTTGTATGTTATTTATTGATATTTTTAACGGTTGTGTGCCGAAGTGAACAAGTTTAATTATGAAACGCTCTCCAAATCGAAGCTAAATTAATGTACTGCACGTCTCAACCTGATGGCATTTTGCATTCCAAGTTCTTGAATTATTAACCCGACACTGGAGGGTGCTATTTAAAGTATCACCACTTCAGTTTCTTTTGCTGTTGTAAAAAATTCTAGAGGATAACAAATACCCGTAACCCCCATCAGCGACGTGTAACTCAACAACAACTTACAATATACAGCTATATATATTGCATCGACCCAGGTTGTAAGGTTTTTTATTTGCGAGTAAACTTTTATATCAATTTTTACAACTTTGCTCTCGGCCAGGAGCTGCAAACGGGTCAACAACTGTAGTTCAGGATCAAACACAAAAATAAAAAACCGGAAACTAATGTGATTCGAAGCCCAATGAATAAGAAATCGCAAGTGAAATTTGATATAGATCGAAAGCACTAAGTAGCGGCTTCTAGCTGTGGGCTTGTGCATGCTAAGCGACTCGAAATCCATGACGGCTGCAAGTGGTCTTCCTCAGCTTACGTCCGTCTGTGTAAAGAATGCAACAAGATAACAGTTAAATCGACGCATTTTATGTCATTATTGAAATTGAATTGCAAAAAGGCTATATATTTTTTGCAGAAAAGATTATCCGAGCGGCCGAAAATTTAATAGATGATATGGACGTGGAGGGAAGCACATCTGAGTTGGCGAATCGTGGACGCTCGGAGGAAGAAACGGCACAGCTAAGAAACATTCCGCGTCTTTTCAGCAAATATTCGAAAATTCCAAATAAAGCAACTTCCAAAAGATCAACAAGCGTTCGGTGGCAGTTGCTAAAGTATCTTGAAATCACCAACAATTGTGAACATTTTAACGAAAATATTTTCGAATTTTGGGAAACCATGGAAAACCAACTACCTGCGTTATGCGATGCAAGTTCTTTTTGTGCCAGCGTCATTGGTTCCTATGGAGCGTATTTTTAGTACCGGTGGTTTGATCATGAGACCTCATCGATCTCGACTTTCTTCAGTTAATCTAGAAATGCTGGTTGCATTAAAATGCAATCACAATTTTATTGTTTGATTTTGGTATAGGCTTACTTTTTACGGTTGCATTAATTTTTTCCGTTGTGATTCGTGATTATTTTTGCTTGCAATAATATGCCATTCAAGATTTTTTGGCTCTGTTAGTAATCTGTAGTTACTGCAAGCTGAACCACTGCGATAGTTTGAACACAGAAACGCACTGCCCAGTTTCAGTTGGCATCGAACGGCAATTTCTCTACTTTAAGGTCGGGCGCTTGACAGTAGAGGTACGCCGTCACCTCTTCATGTCCTTGTGAATAGCACGTGGCCCAAGTTCGTTTTTTGGTTTATGGTCGTTCTACTGTATTGCGATTAGCCGTTTGTTTAAAGAAAAACCATGAAAAGGGTTGTCATTAGTCAATACAAATAAGTTTTGCTTCTAAAATCTCGGGTCTCGAAGTCTCGTCTCGGTCTCGAAAAACTCACCGAGTCTCGATCTCGGTCTCGAAAATTTTTTCAAGTCTTGGTCTCGGGTCTTGGACTCGAATTTTTTCCAAGTCTCGGTCTTGGTCTCGGTCTCGACCATCAGGGTTTCGACTACATCACTAAAATTAACCCTAAAAAGAATTAAACCAGAAGGAATTTAACACTAGGAATTAAGCAATTAAAAGTTGGTACATCAATAAAAAGCACCTAGTGCTCTATAGAAACGATGGGTTATCATTCCCTGCTGTTAACAGAAAGTTGCTTAATTCCCAGTGTTAAATTACTTCGGGTTTAATCTTTTTCATTGTTAATTTTTAACGTGAGTTGCTGCAATGCTAATTCGGAGCTATCATTTTCATTGAAACCGCTTTGTTTCATTTTTGTACTTACCTTGACATTACCTGTATGACGTAGCCTATTGTAACAATGAATTTTATATGAACCTTAATTTGAATTTTTTTCGCTAGTTATTCTACTACAGCAATGTGTGGGATCGTTTTTCTGTTTTTTTTTGCTATTAAAAGTTAATGGCGATTTGCCATTACTACTGATAGCAGTGCTCTGATGAAGCAAGTTGTTTCTAACTTGCGAAACATCAGCAATAAAGTTAGTCTTTAGAGTAGCACCTGAGTGATTTCTCAAAGCTAGCCTAGTTACTCCAAAAGAACTTCAAAAATTTTTTTAATGCTTAGTTGTTACGATTTTCTATTTACGAAAAATTGATTGATATGATGTCCACAGTTGGGAACAGAAACTTAAGAGTGATTTATTTGTTAATGGTTGTGCTTGGAAGTCTCATTTGACCTTGTCCCATAGCGGTAGCCTCTTCAACCAAACAAAAGCTGAACGTGAATTACAGGGTTGGCCAAAAAAAAAATTGCACCCTTGGACAAAGTGTCATAACTTTTTTTTGGAATAAGATAACATTTTAAAATTTTTACCATTTCTTTACGACAATATATTGCGTAACTGTGTAAAATTTTATTAAAAATTTCCATAAAATAACAAAATTACAGGTGTTTAAATAGTGAGTATCATAAACTGTAATTGCATGAAAATTAACACGGCACAAATAGTAAGCGATTGTTCATTTGTTCAATATTTTTCGATGTGATGTCCGTTTTCTGCAATCACCAACCGCACACGAGATCGAAACCCATCGATGGCGTTATTGATTACCGCTTGGGGCAATGCTTCCCACTCTTGAAGAATGGCTTCTTTCAATCCTATGGTGTTATCAAATCTTCTTCCGCGGTAAACATTTCGCTCCAGAGCGCTTCAAACGTAGTAATCAACTGGATTAAGATCTATTTAAGATAAGATTAAGATTTTTAAGATAAGATAATTTCAAAGTTATTATCATTTGAAAAAAGATTTGTTAGCATTCAGGCATTGTTACGTCACAATGAATATAGACAGGCCAATTATACAAGAAAAGTTACGTTACCCGCAAAAAAATCTTTGAGCGCACTTTGTGAAAAGAGATTACAGTCTTCAATGTTTAAATGGGCGTCATTTTATAACTTCTTGGAATTTCATTGTAAAATTTTAAACAGCTACGCAATATATCGCTGTAAAAAAATGGTAAAAATTTTAAATTGTTATCTCTACGCAAAAAAAGTTATGGCACTTTGTCTAAGGGTGCAATTTTTTTTTGCTAACCCTGTATTATACAGAATAATATTGTACACAATATTTCCGAATATATGCTAGTCGAGTGCATTTATGAGAAAAATATAGGCTTTACCTCAAAAAATTTTAACAAAATGTTTCTTGACTGATTTCTACAGGATTAGCTTTATTAAGTGATGTACTAAAAGTTTGCAAAAATTGGAGTCTGCTAAGTACCGTGTTTCCCCGATAATAAGACCTACCCGCAAATTAAGACCTAGCGTGATTTTTGAGGATGATTTTATTGTAAGCCCTACCCTTAAAATAAGCCCTAGTTGAGAGCGGCAGAAAGACGAAAGAGTCAAACATTCTTTTTTTTTATTTATTCAAACTGCTTTAGTGCGGTGTATGCCATCCTTTTCAAAAGGATGGCATACACCGCATTAAAGCTTCATTTTTTGATATATCAAAATAATACATACACCGCATTAAAACTTCATTTTTTGATATATCAAAATAATACATCCCCCAAAAATAAGCCCTTTGTGCCATATTTTGGAGTAAAATTAATATAAGCCCTGTCTTATTTTCGGGGAAACACGGTATAAGATCAAGTTTTGGCTTTGGACAACACTTTTTCTCCTTTATTTTGATGTTTTTGGTGACCTTTTTTGATTAATTAGCAAAACCACAGTGATATAATAGAAACATGATTGCTATAGAACTATGATGTAATAATACTTGCAGCAAATCTAATGTTCGGGTGATAGAGCATTTTTAGATCGACCATTAAAAGTTAACATTTGCTTTTTTTAATATATGAATCAACCATAAAAATTTCATTGTGTGGGAGGATAGGCTTTGAAGAAGACTATGGATAAAAAATAACTTCAAAATATCTAAGTCTTTTGATGCTTTGCAAAATGTTTGCTGCATAAAATTTCTTACTGGCTTTGTTATTTCGATAAACCCCATGAAATGCTGCCAATGATAACAATGATGACAACAAAGTCTATTTGTTTTTTCAGTTCCAGTTTCTATTTGCATTTTCGTGCACAACAGTATATCCGTACAACAGAAATCAGCCATAAGAATAATATTGACGACCAGGGGCCCCGCGGGCCCCTTCAATTCAAATTTTTGCCAACGAATTTAAATGTAGGCCCATAACTTGGGAGAAAAGAGGAATGTTGTCCAAAACTTTGCCACCTCAGGTCTCATTTAACCATTTTATGATCTGCAATAACATGATTAAAGCCATCTATTGACTCAACTATACAACATAATTCACCTACCGCACTTCGCCAGTTTTTTACGCGACAAAAAACCTTTGAAAAAAACATGGGAAATGCATAAATTGCTTTTTATTAAAACTACTCAGACGATAGTAAATTCTGGGGGGCATTGTACCAAGCCACCTGCCATTTTCGGCCGTAACAAAATAAAAAAACAAAACACGCAAACCTGTTCAAGTAAATGTAGTTGGGTCAGGTTTCATACTATTTTTAGTCTGGTTAGACAAAAGTTTTGCTGCCTCAAAACCGTTCAATTCCAAATGACAAATTTTAAATACCAAAAAAAAATTAAACTAGCTATACTCGCGTATTTTATATGTCTATTCCATTTTGCATAGGTGGGCACAAGTCCGTTAATCGTTAATCCGTTAATAACGAATCTAATTTTTCATTAACTCGTTAATCCGTTAAAAAGTTTTTTCACGTTAACGGACTAAATTAACTTCCGTTAAGTTCCGTTAACGGACTTAGTTAACTTTCGTTAAGTTCATTTAACTTCCGTTAAGGTTTTTATCGTTAATATCTTGCAGCATTCATTCATCGTGCTGGTACCAACTAATTTGTAGTGGTAACACTTGCTGCGTATTAGCACAAATTTTATAGAAGAAAGTGAAGAAAGAAGCTCTTTTTTGTGACAAATAATAAGCTGCAGCCTATTAATTATCGCTGTTCACAATTTCCAAAGATTTTCCGATCGCAGCTTTGTTAGGGCATTCGAACTTATTTTATCTTGAAATTAGATTAGACTGTAAAATGTAACTTCCAAAACACAAAAAGACCACCATAGCAATAAATATTTTCTTACAATCAGCTCAACAGCGTCAATACGTGTTTTAGAAGCATGAGAATAAAAAGAAATGTAAATTGCGCGCAAAATATTAACGGACTATATTAACTTCCGTTAATTAAAGCTGAAAATAACGGATTAACGTTAACGGAGGTGTAAAGTTTTTTAACGGACTAGTGGTTAACGAAGCTAACGTTTCACGTTAACTTGCCCACCTATGCCATTTTGTTCACATCATATACAGTCCTGTAAAGCCAAAAAATCTGCGACACGCTATTGAAATACAGTACCTTTAGCCTAGCACGACTGCATTAGGCGTTTTTTGCGTTGCTAAACAACACGTCTTTTAAACAAAAATTGAACAAAAAACATTGGTAGTCTCAGAATTGAGTTGTTTTTTTTTAATTATCTACAACATTTTTAACGTTTGAGGACCCAGTACCCCAGATCTCCTTAATTTACGTTGCGGCGACTATTTAGTATCTGTGGCGGATAAGAACTCTGCTCTCAGCTGGTAATTTATCTTGTTTAGTGCATACTCTCCATAGGCGTAGCCAGGGGGGACCAGGGGGCCCGAGCCCCTTCCTAATTAAAATATCACCAATTATAAAAAATTATGACAACATAGCCTAGCGATGTTTAATTGCAGTTATGGACAACAAGTGAGCCCCGAAGCCCTTAATCAACAACTAGGGGCCCCTAACTAACAACCAGGGGGCCCCAAGGCCCCTAACTAACGACCAGAAAACCCTGGGGCCCCCAACCAACAAGCAGGGGCCCCTAACTGACAAACGGGGGCCCCGAGGCCTCTAACTGATAAGCAGGAGGCCCTAAGCCTCATAATTAACAACCAGGGGCCCAGAGCCCCTAACTAACAATCAGGGGGCTCGGGGGCCCTAACTGACAACCAGGAGCCCTGGAGCCCCTAACTAACAAACGGGGGCCCCGGGTCCTCTACCTGACAACCAGGGGGCCGTGGGGCCCTTATTGACCGCCAGGGGCCCCCAGGGCTTCTAACTAACTACCAGGGAGCTTCGGAACCCCAACTGACAACCAGAGGGCCCCGGGGCTCCTACCTGACAACCAGGAGACCCCGGTGCCCCCAATTAACGACCTGGGGGACCCTAACCAACAACCAGGGGGCCACTAACTAACAACCAGAGGGTCCCGAGCCCCAACCGACAACCAGGAGGCCCCGAAACTCTAATTGACGACCAGGGGCCCCTAACTGATGACCAAGGGTCCCGGGCCAGGGGCCCCGTATTTCAAATTTTTGACAATTTATATGCAAAACCTGTGAAAAACCTAAAGGTCTTGTGCTAAAAGTTGCAATTTCAGGCCCTCGTTTAACGTTATTATGAACTCAATGCTAAAACACAGGCAGTAATGCAAACCCCCAATTGAAATACTACCAATGAGAAATATAATGATAGCATAGCCAGTATGTTGTTCTTGTCCGGAATTGCAGTTTCTTTAGTTTAGTCGCGTACAAAAGTAAACAATAATATTGACGACCACCTGTCCATGTCATAATAATGTCATGCCATTCCTGGAGGTTTCAAAAATCTGTCAAGTGACTTGATTCGAGTCCTCCACGATCAGAAAGAAAGTTATTTTAATTTCGCTTTAAATATTTTTTTTGTGAAAGAACTTAAGGGCACGATCTTATCTCAAAATTATAGGCGTAGCCAGGGGGTTGCCTAGGGGGCCCGGGCCCTCTCAATTGAAATGCCAACAATTACAAAAATTTACCAAATAAACCTTGTTTCTTCTTTTTCAGTTTCTTTTTGCAACTTTGTGTACAACAGTACACGCGTGCTACATAACAATAAATACTATCAACCACCAGCGGGCCCGGCGCACCCCCTTAATTGAATTTTTTCCAACCAACTTAAACGTATAACCAGGGTGAAATTAAGGATTTTTGTTCTAAAAGTTGCTACCTCAGACCCTCATCTAAACTTTTTTTATGAAAGTAATGCAATAACCAGCGCCGTATTTGCCATATGGCACAGTGCCAGGGCCCAGCGCTCAGATAACAGGACATTTTTTGGTCTTTGCTTACATTTGGCAGGAAGATGTTGCAAAAATCCCATAAGTGCCAGGGGCCTCGCGCAATGTAAATCCGGCCCAGGAATAAAATGTTTAGTACGCGTAACCATCTATTTATCATTTTTCAATAACGATTCAACTCCACCTAGCCAGTTTTTACGCACAAAATATTTTAAAAAAATAGCTAGGGAATATGCTCATTAAAAAAAATTATTGAATTTCAATTGAGGGGGCCTGGGCCCCCTGGCCGTACATGTACTACAACTGGTTAACTTCATGACAAAACAAAAATCTTGAATGAAAATCTACGAGTGGATTACTATTTACTGCTAAAATATTGCAGGAGGCAATGTGCCTTACTTACCCCTACATGGACCAAATCACTTACAAATAAAATTTTACACCATAATGCAAGATTTTAAACGTGTTTTGGACTTTAATGGCAAGTAAAAGAAGGATTGAACAATTAAACTTTTTCGATTGGCTTTCAAATGTTACAAATCTAGTTCTTTGAAATGGCAGTGAACACTTGCAAAATGTGATCCAATGGGATTAAAATAGCTTTTTTTTCCAAAAACTTACAAAAATTGCCCAACGGCTGGGGGCTTTGCCCCCAGACCCCCATTGCAACCGGCGGCTGGGGGCTCCGCCCCCAGACCCCCGTCTGTGATACGTTTGAGTACACTAGCTTACTCAACACGTCTGCAAAGTTAGACATTTGCACTTTCCAACTATTAGTTTTCGCCCTTTCCCATTACCAAAATTCTGGTTAAGTGCCAACAGGGCTACAGCTTCAGATCTTCCATTCTACGATATCTTTGCCCCACAAAAAGTTCCTTTTTGAAAACTTGTGATGACGTGATTGCACATGATTTGTGGTTTAGGCCCCCCCAAATCAAAAATCCTGGTTACGCCTATGAGAGCAAATGAGGTTTAAAATACTGTACGTGAAAATTTAAAAACAGTCAGCCCAAACCCAAAATATACTGGTTTTTAAAAATGTCTGGTTTTTCAGCTACGCTATTATTCACAAGACAGTCGGTGATAATCTAATTTATCTTTTTAATTGTCTCAGTATATACTTACTGTAGTTACTCATAAGACACAGCAAAAAATTTTTTTTCACGTTGTTCAAAGTAGCAGGTAACGGTAGCGGGTAGCGCCGCTACTTTTGTGGTAAAGTAGCGGTAGCTACTTTTGTGGTAAAGTAGCGGTAGCGCGCTATTTTTGAACACGGGTAGCGGTAGCGATACAATTTTTTCGGGCAAGTTACGGTAGCGGCGCTACTTTTAAAGTAGAGCGTGCCCATTTCTGATTATAATCTGCAACGTTACGTGAAAACATTCTTTTTTAAAGACCAGCTGTTTTTGTTTTTTAGAGCACACTCAAGATTATTTTAGGTCGCAGTTAGTGGCGCTACCAGGAGAAGGGGTTAAAGGAGCTTCAGCCTTCTTTAGCCAAATCACTCAGAAAATTTGACCCCAAAATACAAGCGTTTAAACATGTTTTGGACTTGACCTGAAGAATAAGAGAAGCAGAAGGGGCCAGGTTATTTAATTCTTCAAATGAATTGTGAATTTTAGCAATTTACCGTCGGCTTCAAAAACGTGCGAAATGTGATTGGCATAGCGTTAAAATGGCTAAATTGGCTATTTTTTTCCGCAAAATTAAAAAAATCACCCAGCGGCTGGAGGCTCTGCCCCCGGGACTGCTCTGCGCTACGCTTGATTTAATCAGTTTGTTCAGTACGGGGCTTGAATTAGACAATTTTTCCAACAAAATTGAAAAGGTACACCATTTGAAAGGTACGTTACGAAAGCAATCGAACAAATGCAACTTATAATTTCTTTTTGTCTGCTTTAAGTAATGTTTTCTGCGAATTTTGATATTTGTTTGATAGCTTTCGTAATGTACCTTTAAAATGCTGTTCCTTTTCAATTTTATTGTGTAGTACGTGATTACTGCACCCATCACTCAGCTTGGATGGATTTCCCAAGACAACAACTTTGTCCCTTTTTTTTTACAATTTTTGTGCAACAAAGTTTTGATTTAGGTTCAAACCACCTCCCTCTGAGTAAAATCCTGGTTGTGCTTCTGGTCACATTCACTGCTGTAGACATACGTCGTATTTTTCAAGCAATTATATGGGCCGGATACAAAACAAGCTAAGAAATGCTGCCAGCCCTATACGTCTATTTTTTCAGACTTGAATACAAAATTGCTAAAATAGAGCATAATTTGTAGCCGTAAAATATCAGTTTTTATGTGCAAAAGTTTACTTTATTTTAGTGCCCTCCCACTTTCGAATAGTGCCTCCTTACTTCAGTTGCTTTGGCGACGGCACTGACCACCCTACAGTTATCTTTATCAGCCTCCAGGTTACAATATTGTCGAAAGATTTTGATTCGTATATGGCCTTCCGATCTTGAGGTGTAAGATTATCTGGTGGAGGTGAAGCACGTTTTAGAATTTGTGTGATCTTGGCCCTATAGCACAATATACAAACGGTTTTTTATCACGTGGCACTTGTCGTAACTCTCTTCCACGCCACTCATTGTATCTAAAATTAGGATTTCTTTAGGAGCAAGCGCAAATTTTGAATCTTAGCTCAACAGCACAACCTGATCCTCAGTGAGGTTACGGTCGGATAAATTTTTGACCCACTTTTTTTGCACAGAATCGTTTTCTTTTGTAGGCAAAGATGAAAGTAGGCGATTTAATTTAATTTTAAGTTTTGATTTAATCTTTGCAACTACACACTTCCGACAGCCATAGAAAGGTTAACATGTGTAAAAGGGAAATTTTTAAAGCCAGAACCAAATCAGAAAATTTGTTAACATTTTTGTTTATATGCGCGCCAAAAGTCTCGATTAATACAACCTAATTCAGAAGAGGTGCAAAAAGATAAATTAAATCGCCTACTTTCATCTTTGCCTACAAAAGGAAACGATTCTGAGTAAAAAAATGGATCAAAAATTTATCCGACCGTAACATCACTGATGATAAGGTTGTGCTGTTGAGCAAGGATTCAAAACTTGCGCTTGCTCCAAAAGAAATCTCGATTTTAGATATGGTGTGTGGCGTGAAAGAGGGCTTACGACAAGTGTCACGTGACAAAAAAATGTTTGTAGATTGTGCTAGAGCCAAGATTACACAAATTCTAAAGCGCGTTTCTCCACCACCAGATGATCTTATATCACAAGAACGGAAGGCCATATATCCGAATTAAAATCTTTCGACGTTATTGTTATCCTGGTAGCTGATAAAGATAACTGTGCTGTGGTTATGAATAAGAGCGATTACACCTCAAAATCACGACCTTATTGAATGTATTTAAATGAACCAGTGTAAATGAATTTAACGTGAGAAAACCACCATTTGTAGAGTTTTTCTCCGTTTTTGCTTTGGTGCAGAGGGTGGGGGTAGAAGGAGAAATATTACGTTTTATGTGAATTATCATACAGCGTCTTCTTGTTAAATAAGTTTTTCGCAAGAGATAGATAGACTAACTGTATTTGATCAGAAACCAACCATAGATATTATGGTGTAATTCTGTAGCACTGTATATAGCTGCAAGATCTTGGTTAGATTAATAGAAAACAGAGCCTAAATGTGCATACCAACTGCTGCAATAATCAGTTTGCAATTGCATACTTATGCATATCAACTGCTTCAGTAATTAGTTTGCCATTCAACGAAAAGCTAGCGCATGCTGATATTGTGATTTGATAATGAAAAATTCCGTTACGAAGTGAGTGTAAGTAGCAGCACAGGAATAAGTATCAAATTACTTATTAATAAATTACAGTAGTTATGAATTCAATGGAATTTTATAAATATCTATGGAATCATATTGCATTATAAATTGTCCGGTTAAGTTTTGAGTTAGTGACGTCATTATTGTGACGCCACAGCCATATTTTCGAAAATTGACGCCATTTTTGTGATGACTTCAGAGGCGGTTCAAATTTTGTACATTGTTTTTTTTTAATTCTGAATCATAAAATGCGTAAGTCAAAGTAGTTACATCACAAAAACATCTTATGAGAGCATTTTAGATATATTTTGCCCAAAAATGCTTACAGATCTCGGAAAGTGACTTCGGGAAACCTCAAAATTGGGAAAACTCCCGTTACTTAGCAATTTGAAATTTTTAGGAATTAGTAGTAAGTAAATTTAACTCAAAGTCAAGTTACTTCGAAACAAAAACCATTTTTTGCAGAGATTTACCTCCAAAAAACTTAGATGGAGAACAAAAATGCTTCCCACCCCCGTGAAAAATAGGGTTAAAGATTAGAAAAATTGGTTTTTACAGCTTCCTTGCTTGACGTTCAGCAATAAAAAGGTACAGTGTAAAGCCTCCTTCGTGTGGGGTAAACAGGTGGGCACTTAGGCAGGTGGCAGCTTGACTTGAAGACTTAAACGTCTCTTCGCTCCCGTATACTGTTCGTTACAGTAAAACATGCACTAGTATATGCGTACAAACTTACCGTAAAAACTAAAAAAGTATGAGCATAGAGTATGAGCATGAGCATAATTTCGCATATTCGCTGCTCGTTATTGTACTCGTGCAGGCAAATTTCAAAAAATCAATGGCGATTGGCAAAGCTGGTATATATATTTTGTAATATTCGCGAGCTTTTTCCAGTCGACTTCATCAGGACATTACCACAATCTTAATCAACAAGAATATTTTTCATTTCCTTTACCAATAACTCAATTAGTTTTAATACGAGTTCATCAAAATTATGAACATTGAGAAGATGTCAGCTGACAGCTTCTCGTTGCGACTCTTCGCATCAATCTTAGATATCACATCCATTGGCGTCGGCAAGGGTGACAGGGTGGGGCCATGCCCCCCCCCCCCCCCCCGCGGAATTTTTCGACACTCTCTCTCTAACCCAAATTTAAAAAATTCTTCCATTTTTAGTAATTAATACTGGCTTTATTCTTATTGGTCCCCCCTGAAACTTTTTCTGCCGACGCCTGTGATCACATCCTAGATTATAATGCGTGGCTTATTATATTTAAAATTGTGTATTTTATGCCAAGGGTTGACAACTGCATGGACATTGTGTTTCCATTTCAATGGTCTTATTGTGTATGGTAAGCTTACAGTGCAATGCTGTATGCTGAAATAGAGTTGTAGCCTATTTTGTTCGAATTAGTGTATTTTACGGAAAGGCTAGAGATTTTACGTGAGTTATTGTTGTTTTTGTTGTTGAGTTTTTTTTTTAATTCAAAATTACTCGAGTATATAGTCTTTGGACATCTAGGCAAATTTGATGAAATAAGCTTGCCGTAGAGTGGCTGTTTACTAGATGACCTCACAGTTCCTTTGCAGCCACTCAGACACTATTATGACAGAGACGATTTTGTTTCGCTTCTTCAGTGCAATAGTTGCTTGTTGTGGCGTGTCAATAAATACACTGTGAAACTTTGTGTTTCCATTTGATTAATCTCATTGTAGGCTTACAGTGCAGTGTTAAATTTATAGTCTGTTTTATTCAAATTTGTCTGCATTTATACGCGCCTGAAGAGAGCTAATAAACCTCGGAATCTGAATAAGTTATTTATCGCAATTTTGGCTGTTTGTTGTGTAAGATGAATTGTTTATTCAACCGTTCTCATATATTAGGTGTTTATATGATATCATTGCATACATGGTGGTTAGCGCGTGCGGGCAAGTATGCTATTGCTGATGGCCGTTCTATTAAATTTGAGAGATGGTTTTTGTGTCACTTATAATCTAGAATGTTGGGGCGTATTCTCCATGCGATGCATGCCTAGTCAGGGGTGCAAATCTTTGTTGAGCATTGGGGGGATAATTTGCAATTTTATACCAATTTCGCCCTATTTTCAACATTGGGGGGATAAACCTCGACCACTATTTTTTTCAGGTGAGCAAATTACGTGAAGACCAAAAAAAAGGTCTTCACCAAAAATGGAACATTTTTTCCCGCGAATTCAAGTGGAGACCTGCGCTCAGATGCACACCAGAGTCAAATTATTGGAGGGGATGCAGATGAAGACCATACTCAAATTATTGGGGGGATGCAATCAAATTATTGGGGGTATATTTCCCCCCATCCCCTCCAGGTTTTGGCACCCCTGTGCCTAGTCATATTGATTTATTAAAAAAAATAGTAATTACAATAATTCAAATACAAGTAAAATTTTAAAACAAAATTAGGCAGAGCGGCACAGTTGAGGATACTAACTTTCAATTCAAAGCAGCACAATAAAATGTCACGTTTAATTTATTGACTTCAGTTTTAGCCTGGTTTAAGCGATTAGCATATCGCTAAATAATATAAAATAAATGGCAGCATCAATGCGGTTTTTGAAGTGGATTTCAGCCGATCCAGACTAAGTCACTGAAAAAGTAACTTTGGTTCCAGTCCAGAGATAGCTGTGTTTAGATGAGATTACTCGAAAAATCAAACACATTTAAAAGCTTGAAATGGGGTATTGTTTGCTGCATAAGTTCTTTTATACGTCTAGTTTTTTGTTTTGGTAAAATGTGGTCAACATTTTCATTTTAAATTTGCTGTAGTAAATTGGCGTAAACAGGCGACAAACTATGCATCAAGGTGTGCGATTTAACTGTTACACGCCTATTCGCTGGTACCTTTACTAGTGGTCCGAGGCAGTGGCGGATTTGGGGGGATGCATCCTCCCACCAGTCTAAACATAACAACGTGCATATATATGATATTAGACTTATTTGAAAAAAAGTAATCTGTGAATACTCGATAGGCTGTGTCACTGTGATATAATTTCTAAAGCCAATGGGGGGGGACAGGAAAATGTTACTTTTACAGCGAATTTTTTACAAAACAGAAACTAGTCTTTTAAAGGTGCGATTGATTTGAAACCGCCAAATTAGCAAAATTCACAACTTGCACTGTGGGGGTTGCCCCCTGCGCCAGCCCACATCAGCCGTCAACGTCCTACGCGACCGCTGCGAGAGGGTGTACCCAATTATGCGCGCCTATTCCCAACTGCCAAACTAGGACAAAGTATGTAGTTCACCAAAATTAATTTAATACACAAATGCCAATCTTTACAGGCCCTGCCCTAAAGCTTGCACCTGCAAGGGTCAACGTGCAATGCAGGAATTTGCGACGATAAAAGGTGTTTGCTATCTGATCCTGTAAAATAACGATAAACGTACGCCGAACTACATCAAAGGGGTTTTACACGACAATCAGTACCACAATCTACAGCATCACTTACATACACTTTCTTCACATCAATAGCTAGGTTTACGGTACCTCGATATTGGAGTAAGAATTACGTTTGATATCTTGATTTCTAGATATTACTGGTAAAGGATAATACAAAAGTACATGAAAGGCAACTCACCGACAATTTAGGTAACGGGCTTCGTATCCAAAAAACTAAATCTCTACAACTAATTCGATAACTATCTAACTATTTGGTCGAGCCCTCGATAAAAGAGAACCGCAAAGGGAAAACGCCGCTTATATTGATGAATTGCAGCTACGTCATAGCTTTTTCCCGCCAAAACGATGGGAAGTCAAAACGCTATTACAGAGCATTGGGAGTTACTGTAAATCAACGTATAATTCCTTCAGTGGCCATATTTAAAGAATTTGATCGTAAAGTAATACTTTTGTGGATAGCCTGGCTTTAATTGAATATTACCAGGAGCGATTTAAGGAGCTTGCATAGCTCAGCGGGTCTAAAAAGTTACGCTTTTTGTAAATTCTCATCGTCCATTGCCTGCTATTGTCCACTTCGACCGGTTTTTAGCTTTGGTTCACATCGTATATTCTGCTATATCCTAAAATACTTAAAATTCTACGTCACAGCAGGAACACATGGCAGATTAATGTTTAGCTTAAGCATTATTTATGAATAATATTTAACATCACTATCTCAAGTCGAAATAAATACAAATTTAGGTTTGATCAAAGTTACACCGTTACACTGAGGCCAGTTAAATCAGTAGTATAAACGACATCTCTACAAAATAATTCAATGAAAACAACTTGCTAATGCGTTTTAACTCCTATAGCAGCCAATATTCATCGCTAATGACAACATGAAATGCAAAAAATCACCAAGATACTGCAAAACAGACTTTTGAAATTACAAAACTTAAAAATGCGCTAATTTTGTCACAAATAAAGGAGATACAACTGTTCCATTATAGCGCCGTCAATAGTAAGCCTCAAATTTGATAACCGAAACAAGCTACAACCAGGGGCGCCCGCAGGGGGGCCAGGAGGGTGCACTTGCCCCCCCCTGGAAATTAAGATGCCAAGTATTTTTTATGCTTAAATTTGCAAAATAAGTCTAAATATATCTAAATATGTATCTAATCTTAGAAAACAACCCTTTGTGGAGCTGTTTTACCTATTTTGACTAGGTGCAGAGGGCGGAGGCAAGAGAAACAGGATTGCCCATTTTAGGTAAATCATCATACAGCATTTTCTTAAAAGCGAGCGTTAGCAATACTCTAGGATTAAGCATTAAATTTTTTGATTAAATAATCGATATCAAACATTTATTTATAGTTATTTCTAGAAGTGCATGGTTTACCAAACGTTTTAGTATCTCTGATCTCTCACTGAGCTCTTACAGTATTATCAGGATCTAAATACAATACAGCGTTTAATATTTCAAATTAACGCTGTTCTTATCTAAGCACTAAAATAATAATTACCCCGCCTTTAAATTAATTTTGCTGAGAAACTAAAATCAAAACCAAACCTGTAATCAATAGCGTAGCCACGAGGGCTGTGCCACCTGCATTGGCTTGTAGACCAAAGTGCACGATAAGAAAAATGCCCCGATTTTGGCCCTTCTGAGGCCTCTAAAGTGGTTCAAAGTCACTTTTAATGGCCTTTCAAGTGGTTCAAAGCCACTTTAAAAAGATGTATTTTTATTATTCATTTTTTGTGGGAAGGGAGGGTATTAACTTATTTGTCAAAAATACAGCTTCAAATTAATCGATAAAAACTTCAAAACATGGGTCAAAACAAGCAGTCAAGATTGATCGCTTAATACAAAATGCTTAACGTAAGCTTCATAAACAAAGAATATAAGGGGGGGCTATTCAGCATTTAATTTATTTAATTACAACGAGTTTTGGACTTGACCTATGAGTAACGTGGGGGTTTAAAGGGGGTGAGCTATTTAATTCTTTCAATTGGATTTCAAATTGTATCAAGTTAGTTTTTTTAAATGGCTCTAGAAAGATGCAAAATTTGATTCGAATAGCATTAAAATGGCTGTTCTTTTTTCTGAAATATCTCAAAAATCGCTCAGCAGCTAGGGTTTTGCCCCCAGACCGCGGTCTGTGATATGCTTTAGTTGCATCTGTTTGCTCGGCACACTGCCCAATTGAGGCTTTTGCAAAAAATTTCAAGCTGTAGGTTAATCAAACCCCCTCACCCCCCTTAACATATTTCAGGGTGTTGTCAGTGGCACAACCAAAAAGGCTAAGGGAGTTTAACTTCCCCTTCTCTTTATCCATTCACTTGGAAAACTTAATTTACACACAATAGCGTAACCAGAGGGGCGGCGGGGGGATGGTGCTATAGCCCCCTCCCCTCCATGGCCGTCGACCGAAATGCAGAATAAGAAAAATATCACGTTTTTAGCACTACTGAGACTGTTTTTGCACTGTAATGGACTAAAAAGTGATTTAAAGCATCTTTTGAAACAGATATTCAGGGGGGCTAATTCGTCAAAAATAAACTCAAAACTTTGAAAAATGCCCAAAAATAAGCAATCAAATTTGATAACTAGTGTAAAATTGCTGAACATAGATTTCATCAACAAATATATAATAAACTCAGGAATAGATGGGGGAACTATTCAGTATTAGGTATTACTAATCGCTTCTCTCTAATATATTTTCATTAGCTCCCGCCGCCCCCCCCCCCCCCCAATTATTTTTCTCTATAAAATATAGACAAAATAGATTACTCCGTGTGAGTTTTATTAAACTATAGGATTTTATGATTAACCAACATGCCAACAAGTGAACTAAACTTTTACCATTAGCCATCTCCTCTAAGCCCATTTATGCAACCAGTTTAATCATCTTTGCACTGCCAATTTCTATGCCACGTTTAAAAAGCATTAGTTTTTTATCAAAATAACCCCAAAATTAAGTTATTTTTGCAAAAAAATGCAAAAATTTGGAGCGCTGGGGGCTCCACTCCCAGACCCCCCAAACAGCTCCTCTCTCATTGCAAATGTCTGGCCGCGCGCATGCTCACATATGCAAACGTTTAAACGTGGTTTGAATTTGATCTGCAGATAAAGAGGGCTGAAATGGCTGGGCAATTTAGGAAAGTAGATTCTTAATCTCAGCAACTTTGTTCATTTCAATGGCTTTAAAAACATTCGAAATGTGATCCGAATGGCGTTAAAGTAGTTATTCTTTTCAAGAAATTGCGAAAATTGCCCAGCGACTGGGGGCTTCGCCCCCAGACCCCCATTCATAATACACTTGAATTACATCAGTTTGCTTAAAATGCCGCCCGAATTGCTACATTTTTTGAACAGAATCATTTTAACTTTTGGTTCAAACTCCTTAGCAAAATCCTGGTTGCAGCTGTAAGGTTTTGATTGGTCCAGTAGATAATGGATACGTCGCTTGCCCCCCCCCCCCCCCCCTGAAAAAATTTCTGCGGGCGCCTCTGGATAGGGTCAAACCAAAAACTATAAAAATAGTATTCCCAGCTTCCCAGCTTGACGTTCAACAATAAAAAAGCACTGTGTGAAGCCCCACCGTGTGTGATAGACAGGGTGGCCGCTTGTCTCGAAGATCGAAAGAGTTCTTTGTTTTCTCCTGGCAGAGGCAAGTTTGTTAATAAAGATGTAATTACAATAATTAGGATGATTAACTTTTTCTTTTGATCTTGCATTAAATCTGCTTGTTGTCCTCTCTTAACCTTAACAATTAAATTTGAAAGTTTTTAGAGTATATTAATTTAGCTTTTTAATTTATTCAAATCGATTTGATGCTTGAAGTTTCTTTAAAATGGCGTTAAAATCCCTATTTTTTCTAGAATTACAAAAATTACCCATCAGCTGGGAGCTTTTCCCCAGACTCCCAGCGAATAGAGCTTCCGGGAGCTGCTAGCTCTGCTTTGGGGGACTAGCCCTTGTTCTTTACTAAAGACGATTAAACCTACTTTATACAGTACAAGCAATGGTTGAGTATATCATTTGATCAAGTCCTTCCTTAGCAAAGTGGTAATTGCGTGCCTGCTTTACAGTAAAGTTATTGTAACTTTTCTGCAAAGTGTTTTCGGGTAACTATAATTTTATGGCTTGCATCACACATCAAATTAATAAAATGGCAATGGTATTATTTTGATAAAAACCTATAATCTATAAAAGTTGTCAAAAGTGCCCGATATCGGCATATAATCAGGTCAATAGGACTGAAAGGGATGCCCAGGGATGCAAAATTATAAAGCTGCTTGGAACTGAAGAGTTTAATGGTTGCAAATTGTTTGACACGCCTTACAGTCATCGAAACATTACTCGTTTTCGCAGAAGTAACCCCAATGGACAATTGGACATCAAGCATATTTTCAATCGTACCTTTTATGGTGGTAACTGCATCAGTACATAAAGCGTAAAACTTGACTGATAACGAAACAGTTCACGACACAAAACAGTTCACGTCAAACATCAAAAATTTTAAAACCCTTTATGATATTCGCTCTGGCCTACGCTGTCGAACAATTTTTGAATCGGTTGAATGCAAACTGCATTCATCACAAGCCCGGCGCCATGGGGGGCTTTTCGGGGCCTGTGCCCCTTCCCAAAATACTGCTTCTGCCCCCCAAGCGTGATTACAAAGTCTCGTTCCACAACGAAAAACACGAGTGAACCAAGACGAAAACTAAGATTTTGCGCCGAAGACTTTTTTTGTCTTCACCCCTGAATTTGTGGGCAAGAACTTAGATCCGCAGCATAAGATTCCGTCGCGCCCCGCCAGGCTAAGAACGCCCGTATCCACAGGGCGTAATTTGGGATGACGACCTTTTTTTGGTCTTCATTCCCGAATTTGAAGAAAACATTTATCTGTATCCCCAAATATTCATTTGTGCCCCCCCTCCCACCCAGTCACGCTACTCTGGTGTCGGGCCTGACTCATTACAAAATAGTTGAAATAGGTTTTTTTAATAACTTCTTAAATAATTTTAACGATACAGTAACTTCAAAGTAACTGTACTTGTTTTTTATAAGATCATTCAAGAATGCAAGGATTGTTTTTGCTCAAAAATTAAAAAAACAACGCAAAAGAATGCTAGTCTCGGCATGAAAAAATTTTAAATACACGGGTTTAATTGAAAAAGTAAAAATCAATTTTTGCCATAAACCACCAAATAACCAGAGGCCTTATCATGTAACGTTTCGTAACGGTTACGATATTGTAAGTTTTGTCGTTTTAAAAAGCGCAAGACGTCGTAACTCTTGCACAATAGTCCCCCCAGGTTTTAGTGATAATAGTCGGCTATAAACTGTACAATTTTGCTTTTACAAAATTACGCGTAATCGAAAAAGTATATTTTTATTTTCAATTTTTAAAATCAGGATCAAAATTCTTGGAAGTTTAAGAACAGCCTGCCTCAACCCAAAATTTATGTTGATTTTTTTAATAATCTTTCTTTCATGAGTTAATACTGATAAAGCAGATTGGCAATTAAGTTGTTTTTATGTACTTTATAGAAACCATCTGCAAAAAATCAATAATTCAAATTAAATAAAATATTGTAATACAGCACGGCATCACAATACTTGAACGTATTCTCCGAAAACGAATAACGTACCAATAAATTATTGAATGACAGTTTTGGATACGGTGGCATATGGAAAATTCATTCAGCATGTTTGTCCAGAAAATGTAATTATTGTAACTTTGTGAAATACAAATTGCTGGGTGTTCATCGTTTTGCTCCACTGCCATATTCTATGAGCATGGCAAGATTTGTCTTGTTAAACTATCATTTAAGCATTCGCACATCAAATCAGTAAAATTACAGTCTCAACGCAGTCCAAATAAAATCCTTTCAAATGTGTGTTCGTACTTTGGGTTTTCGCTCTACCCTTTGCTAGGACGAAAACGTCCACTATTATTGTTTTAATTCATCCATTTTTTAACGTTTTATCCATCCACTTAGAATAAAATATATCATTAAAATGATAAACCATTAAAGTACAAAATAATAAAATTGACTTGAAACTCAAAACAAAAAAACAAAGGATGAGACATTTTAATAAAACTTTTGATCATTATGTCAATCATTTACAATAAGAATGAGCATTGGCAAATTTGCATTCTATATTTAGCGCAACCAGGAGAGTTAAGGGGGATTCAGAGCCCCCTCCTCCTTTTAGCCAGGTCACGTAAAAAAATTCCCAAAATGCTAGCGTTTAAACGTGTTTTAAACTTCATCTGCCACTAAATGGGAAGTTAAATGGAATAGGCAATTTAATTCAAATGGCTTCCAAATCTTAGCACTTTGAGACTTTGAAATAGCTTTAAAAAGTATGAAATGCCATTCAAATGACGTTAAAATGGGTATTTTTTCCAAAAAATCACAAAATTTTTCCAGCAAAAGGAGATTCCGCCCTAGACCTCCATAGCCTCCGGCGGCTGAGACCCTCGTTTGTACTACGCTTCAGCCGCACCAGTGAGTTAACTACGCCGTCCAATGCCCTGGTTGTTAGCCTGGTTTAAACCAAAATATCTGGTATTTATACCATTCGCAAAACATGGCGAAAAATGTGGTAAAATATTTGAATATCAGCACATAGACAATACATTACAATATATTACATTACAAAATATATTACAATACAAACCGTCAGCGAACTTGAGGTTTCAATCAATATTACGTAACTACTAATGCACTGCAACAAAAATAAAGCAAATCACTGTATGGTGCATGGTTAATTTTCTTCATTTTTGTAAAAATACTGCAGTATTTTTAAAGTTTTGCTTCAGCATTATAAACAGACTAGTTTTATGTCATTAGCAGACCATGCTTTATAATGTATGAAATTTACTGCATAACTTAAAGCTGTTTTTTGATGAAAAACTTAAAGCTGGTTTCTGTCATCTGAGAAAGGGTAGAGCGATGACCCCACCCCAGCATAGAGCGCCAACTGTGACCACCGAAAAGCAGAAGAGAGTTATCACTGCCAGCAAAACTTTTGTCTGATTTCGGCATTTTGGTTTGTACGCACCGAGAATAGAATGACATTTAGGGCAGAAATGAATTGTTTGTTTCATCTCATTTAACACAAAAGGAACCCAGCTGCAAAAAATACCTCCACAGCAAAAGAAAAACGAGAACCAAAAACAAGTCTCCATGGAATAATGGGTCCTTGCTTCACTGACAACTTTTTGGCGGCAGTTGCAGCAAACTAGTTTTCTGGGTTTCTTCTTTAGCAATGACATTTCTTGTGGAGTTAGCGTACTTCGTCTTCTTTTTACTTCATCCTTTTTAGCGGTTTCGGACAGCAAATTGGAGTAGATTAGCGTTGGAGCAGGAGGAGATGAATATCCATTCAACCGGTCGTTGATTAAGATTTGCACGGGTACCTCTGGGTGGTTTTTCATTTTAAGAAACAAAATGTAGAAGATATAACTCGTAGTACTGTAGTGTGTTTCATACAAAATAAAGATTAGAGCAAAAACTGAAAGTTTCTATTGCTCGTGTTCACGAGATAAATTGATGGTATATCTGCATGAATCGTAAACTTTTTAAAGAGATTTATGTCATCAGCGAACTTTTACTTAGATTAATCGGTTTGCAGTCTCTTTTGAGTGAAATAGAATTTAGAAGCAAACTAGGCAGAATCATTTCAGTTTACATACAGTATGCAAAGCATCATTTACAGCCAGTAGCGTAGCCAGGGGGACTATAGCCCCCCCATTGGCATGTCGACCAAAATGCAGAATGAGAAAAATACTACGTTTTTGGCACTTTTGAGACTGTTTTATGCACTGGAGTGGACTAAATAGTGATTTAAAACATCTTTTGAAACATATATTTAGGGGGGGGGGGCTAATGTATCAAAAATAAAGCTAACAAATAAATGAAAACTTTGAAAAATGGTCAAAAATAAGGAATCAAGTTTGATCGCAAGTGTAAAAATGCTAAACATAGGTGCCATCGACAAATATAGTATTATCTAAGGATTAGGGGGGGGGCTATTCAGTATTAGTCAATTACCAATCATTTCTCTCAAATCTCTTTTCATTAGCCCCCCCCCCCCCCCAATTATTTTTCTCTATAAACTGTATACGAAATAGATTTCTCCGTGTGAGTTTTATTGAACTATACAATTTTATAATTTACCAGCATCTAAACAAGAGAACTAAAATTTTACCATTAGCCACCTCCCAAATAGCCCATTTATGCAATCAGTTTAATCATGTTTGCACTGCCAATATCTATGCCACGTTTTAAAAGCATTTTTTTTTTTTATCAAAATAGCCCTAAAATTAAGTTATTTTTTCAAAAAAATGCAAAATTTTCGAGCGCTGAGGGTTTTGCCCCCAGACCCGCGTGCCTCCGGCGGCTGGGGGCTCCGCTCCCAGACCCCCTAAACAGCCCCCCCATTGCAAATTTCTGGCTACGCGCCTGTTTACAGCTGTGAAAGTGGTATTATTTTCTTTCCGGGACTTGGTGCATGCTGTTGACGGATTGTAATTTTTGAAATCAGCAAAATGTCGCAAATTATTTAGACAAAGTAACAAAAACATCAATATTAATCGTTTGCGTGCTATCTGGCCTAAAGGATACCAGCGCGGAAGTCTAGGCAAGAGTAACCAGAACGGATAGGCCAGATAGCATGCAAACGATTAATATTAAAGGCTATGGGCAGCAAACGTTAAAACATCACTCAGGCATATAGCCAGAAATTCGCGATGGGGGTGAGCTGTTTTGAGGGTCTGAGGGCGGAGCCCCCAGCACTCGATAATTTTGCATTTTTTTGAAAAAATAACTTAATTTTAGAGCTATTTTAATAAAAAATAATGCTTTTAAAACGTGGCACAGAAATTGCAGCGCAAATGATTCAACTGGTTGCATTAATGGGCTATGTGGGAAGTGGCTAGTGATAACATTTCCGGTAAATCATAAAATCCTATTATTCAATAAAACTCACACAGAGTAACCTATTTCGTCTATATTTCATAAAAAAATAATTGGGGGGGGGCTTATGGAAAGATATTTGAGGGAAGTGATTGGTAATTATAACTAACACTGAATAGCCCCCTCTTATTTTTCAGTTTATAATATATTTGTTGATAAAATCTATGTTTGGCGTTTTTACACTAGCGATCAAATTTGATTGTTTATTTTTGGGCATTTTTTAAAGTTTTTATTGATTTGTGACTTTAATTTTTGACAAATTAGCCCTCTCCCCACTGAATATATGTTTCAAAAAAGATGCTTTAAATCACTTTTTAGTCAATTCTAGCACAAAAAACAGTCTCAGAAGAGTTAAAAATGTGGTATTTTTCTTATTCTGCATTTTGGTTGACAGGCCAATGGGGGGGGGCTATAGCCTCCTTCTCCCCCCCCCCCCCCCCCCCTGGCTACGCTACTGATATCACAACTAAATTATTAAAAACATCAATGTTATTGGCAAGGATGGCAGTACGGTACGATTCGCCTCAATTTTTGCGAAGAAGTACGTTACGCCTGTACGCTACGCGCAAAAAGGTCACCGCTTGTAATTGATTTGGATTTTCACTGGAAATTCGTTTCTCAACATTGCTAGTAACTTGCTTGAGCTCCAAACCCTTTGGTGCCCAAAATCTGGGCGGCCCCCCAAAATTTTCGGGCCTGGTTAACTCCCTCTCAACGGCGATTACCATAATATCGCTCAATAAATACCGGTCAAATGCTCAAAAACACGATGAGGATCAAAAATTGAAAAAAAAAGGTCTTTGGCAAGTGCAGCCAAGTTTTGTTTTACTTTGTCCAAATTTGAAAATTCAGCTTTCGCTTACTGCTTGAGCTACTGAAATTTATAGCTTTTATCGGATCGCCGTCCTAGCGCCGAATCTTCTACCAGAATTGCGTTTCGGCTTACTATAGCGAGTAATTAGTGATTATTTATAACAAAGTTAACAATATTTTGTTGTTGCTATTTGAATTTCTGCATTCTTCTAGAGAGAAGCAATCTGTCATTATTAACATACCGATGTTGTACTTGGTTCGCAGTTTTGCTGACGATTTGTCTTTCTAATCGGCATTGATTAAATAATCTGAAGACTAGAGAGAAATTTCGTAATCGAAGTGTTTCATTTTGTTTCTCTTACAAAAATAACTCTATTATTAAATCAATCTGACTTCTGAAAATAGCTGGAAAGTTTCAGACTAAAAAAATACTTTTGATAAGATCTGCAGCTGATTATTTAAATGTCGAAATCAAGAATTTTTTAAGATTTTATTGCTACAGTTTTTCAAACCATTATATGGTTTGGGATCTAAAGCCTAAACGAAGCTTACAGTTTATCTGGAATGTTTGCTTGGGGCATAGTTACAATTTAACCGTACTTGTCATACTATTGATAACATACAGTTGATTTATTATACAGGCAGTGTAAACAACAGCGCTACGTTATTACCCATCTGAAATTGATGCGGTACTAATCAAGACGACCACATACAATATTTTTGTGAATGTAATTTTTAACCAAAAAATTTGTTTTTGTGGAGGTATTGGTAAATTTAGAGACCCTTGTAACTAATGTCGAATATTTTGCTTATTATATAGCTCGTTAACTGGAATGTGACATCGCAAGCGATATTCGTGGACTTCGCAAAAGTATTTAACTTTACCGAATTAAAGAACTTCACTGTACTTATATAGAGCGTTCCAACTGCGGTGAGCGTGTTTATGGTTGTTGATAGCCAGATCTGAAATACATTGCTTTCGAATTTCATAACGTTCCACTACCTTCATCAGGTTTGAGGTTAACACCTTTAAAAGTTTAAAATGTCCAGAAAAAGTATCTATAAAATCAGGGGTGCCGATCTTAGTTGAGCATTGGGGGGAACAATTTGCAATTTTACTCCAATTTTGCCTATTTTCAACATTGGGGGGGATGAACCTCGACCACAATTTTGTTCAGGTGAGCAAATTAAGTAAAGATCAAAAAAAATAAAAGGTCTTCACCAAAAATGGAACACTTTTGTCCCCGAATTCAGGTGAAGACCAAAAAAAAAGGTCTTCACCAAAAATGGAACACTTTTTTTCCCCGAATTCAAGTGGACACCTACACTCAGATGCACACCAGAGTCAAATTATCGGGGAGGGATGCAGATGTAGACCATACTCAAATTATTGGGGGATACAGTCAAATTATTGGGGGATATATCCCCCCATCCCCCCAGATTTCGGCACTCCTGTTTAAAATGTCAATCAAAATTTTAAAACTCTGCTTAGTTTTCGTTTTAACTTTTAAGGAGTTTGTTGCAATTTTTGGTCAGCAGCGCGGCGCGATTGTTAAAATTGCGGTTATTACCATAACCCTCGTTAAAAGAAATATTTCGACAATAACCTTTTGCTCCGATTATACCAACAAAAACGACATTCCACGATACTGGAACAAAACTTTTTGATCTGAAAGTGTCAGTATGACTTTCGGATTTGTAACTTACATTATCTTCACCAGAAACTTGACACGCTATCCTAAATATCAAATCTACACCCTCAACTAGCCCACTGCGGTATTTTTTTTTAAGAAGCATTGTATATAAGCACATTTGTGAATAGTTCTACAGATTTTTTTCAAAATTTAAGAACTAAATCGAAACAATGCCTGCCTTAGCAATTAGTATGGAAAAGATACTTACGCAAGCAAAATTTAGAAACAAACAATCAAATTCTTAAAAATTTGTAGGTGATATTGCGGAGTCTAACTTTACGATGGCTTCACATTCAAAACTCATAATTATTAATTTGCTCAACTCTATGCTTTCCAGAACCCAAGATGTAATGTCTAAAGTCAAACAACTATTTACCAAAAATGATCTACTTCTTTTGCACATTACGCTCTTTTTAGTTCATTTTAACAGCTTTGAAGTTAATCGCTCTCAAAGTTTAAAAGGTATCAAAAAGTTATCAAACTAATCAAGCAACGTCAATCAAAAAGCTCATGACTATAACAACGCTAAAACTCAGCACTTTTCTGGAGTTTCTGCAACAGTTTTTTTACTTTGTTATGAAATAACATAGAGCGATCTTTAAAAATCCAGCAACTTTTGAGCAAAATATTACTACATCAGCCAAATTTAACACTAACCACGGCCAGAAATATGCAGGCATTTTACCACCATTCCTATTCTGAGAACGCTATTTAGCAGTGCGACCCAACGGCCATAGGCGTAGCCAGGATTTTTGATTGGGGGGCCAAACCGCAAATCACTCGCAATGACGTCATCAGAAACTTCGAAAGAGGAATTTTTTGTGGGAGCAAAGATATCGCAGAATGGAAGATCAGAAGCCGTGGCATGGTGTTGGCACGTAACTAGGAACTCGTTCAAGGGAGAGGGTTTAAACCAATAGTTAAAATGCGAAAATGTCTAAATTGAGAGACGTGTTTGAGTAATGAAGTGTGCTGTAATTCAAAGGTATCACAGACGGGGGTCTGGGGCAGAGCCCCCAGCCTCAGGAGACAAGGGGGGTCTGGAGACGAAGCCCCCAGCCGCTTGGCAATTTTTTGTAATTTTTTGGAAAAAAAAGCTATATTAATACTATTGGATCACATTTTGCAAGTATTCAGAGTCATTTGAAAGTACTAGATTTTTACATTTTGAAAGCCAATTGAAAAAATTAAGCTGTTCAGTCCTCCTTTTGCTTGCAATTCAAGTCCAAAACACGTTTAAAATCTTGCGTTTTGGAGTTAAATTTTGTAAGTGTTTGGCCCAAGTAGGGGGAAGTAAAGTGCATTGCCTCCTGCAATATTTAGTAATTTTTTTGAAAGTGTTTGGCCCAAGTAAGGGGAATAAATTTTGTAAGTGTTTGTAAGTGTTTTGTTGTAAGTGTTTGTAAGGAATAAATTTGTAAGGAATAAATTTGTAAGAATAAATTTGTAAGTGTTTGTAAGGAATAAATTTTGTAAGTGTTTGGCCCAAGTAGGGGGAAGTAAAGTGCATTGCCTCCAGCAGTAAATAACAAACAAGTCGAATATTTTCCTTAGAGATTATTGTTTTGTCATGAAAGCAACCAACTATAGGAGTACATATACGGCCAGAGGGCCTGGCCCTCTCAATTCAAAAATTTGTTCAATGAGTATTCCCCTTACTGTAGCTAATTTTTTTCAAAAGTATTTTGCTGCATAAAAACTGGCGAGGTGGAGGTGGATTGTTATTGAAAAATGTACCGTAGATAGTTACGCCTACAAACCATGTTATTGTCCGGGCCGGATTTACATTGAGTTAGCCCATGGCATTTTAGAATTTTTGCATTATTTTCCTGCCAAATATAGGTGAAGACCAAAAAAAATTCTTATCTAAGTGTGGGGTCCCTTGCACTGAGCCATATCTTAAACCCGTCCCGAGTTAACGGTTATTGCAATACGTTAATAAAAAAGTTTGATGAGGTCTCAGCAACTTTTAGGATAAAAACCCTTACTTTCACTCGGGTTATACGTTTAAATTAGTTGGCAGTTATTAAATTGAGGGAGCTCGGGCCCTCTGTTGTCGAGGAGCCCATTTAAATTGAAGCCATTTAAATATTATTGTAGGGGGTATTTTTAAATTGGTTGGCAAAAATTTAATTGAGGGGGCCCGGCCCCCCTGGATCAATATCATTGTTGGGGGCCTATATTAATTGAGGGCCATTTAAATATTAATGTAGGAACATTTTTTAATTGGTTGGCAAAAATTAAATTGAGGTGGCCCGGGCCCCCTGGATCAATATTGTTGCTGAGGGCCCATTTAAATTTGGGCTCATTTAAATATTATTGTTGGCGGCCCATTTAAATTAGTTGGCAAAAATTAAATTGAAGGGGCCCGGGCCCCCTGGTTCAATATTATTGTTGGGGGCCCATTTAAATTGGGGGCCATTTAAATGGGCCCCCTGGATCAATATTATTGTTTAGGGCCCATTCAAATTGATGACGATTTAAATATTATTGTAGGGGGCCCATTTAAATTGGTTGGTAAAAATTAAACTGAGGGGGCCCGGGCCCCCTAGATCAATATTGTTAATTTGTGTTGTATGCGTGTACTGTTGTACGCAAAGATGCTAAAAGAAACTGAAACTGAAGAAACAATAGTTTTTTTTGTGTCAGTTTTATCATTGATAGCATTTCAATGGGGGGGGCGGCCCCCCTGCCCCCCCCCCCCCCCCCCCTGGCTAAGCCTATGCCAAAGGCCAGCATATTGTTGTATTACATCCATTATTCAACGCAAAAGTTTTCCTAATAAAATTGTTCAAAAACTTTGAACAGCAAATAGAAGGTTTTCTCAACATTACAGGTGGCAGCTAAGTAAAAAAAAACTTGGCCTTTTAGCTTAAATTTTTCAAAGCCTTTAAGTTCAAGTATTTCAACGTCTTAAATGTTGGAGTATTTTCATATGTTTGACTCTTCTGCTTTTCTGTGATACCAATTAGTAGTAGCGGCGGATACCAAGTAGTAGTAGTAGCGGCAGATACCAAGTAGTAGCGGCGGATGAACTGAACTTTTCTCTCGCGACGCCGGTAGGGAGTCGGGTCGTGTGTTAACAACGATCGCACAGGAAGCAAAATATGAATCTCGCAAGCATTGATTGCGTACCTCGTGAACGCACAGGAGTCGGAAGAAAAATTATTAAGCTATGAATCAAGTAAGGCCTATACCAAGTCTCTTTCGTGGGCCTTCTGAAAGTGCTTCACGGACCCTAAAAGGTCTGCGGACCCCACTTTGGGAACCACTGGTCTAGCTGGAGTATTTGGAAGTTAAAGATTTTTCAATTTTAAGGGGCCCATTTGGCATGATTTCCTCAATGTGGCCAACCAAATTTTGTTATTTTTAATCTTTGATTCATATTAACGTATCCGATAGATTTAATATGGTTCGCTTTTGTAGTTAATGAGGGAAGGTGTCAACATAATAGGACGATCTCTATAGTATGGCATCCCCAAACATTTTAATATCATATTTTTACTTATCTGAATAATTTCAATTGTCTAGCTTGAGTGGTTAAAAATTTTGAAGGTTCTGCTTGAGGAGGACACTCCAATTGTGGCACCTAAAATTAGTCATATTTTATCTTTTCTTTATATTTACCTATTCTGAAAACTTCACGTGTCTAGCTTGAATGGTTGAAAATTTTGAATTTTGGCTACCCAATTGAGGGATCTGTGATATAACTTTCTGTTAAATTTACCTATCCTGAAAGTTGCATGTGTCTAGCTTGACGTGATTAAAAATCTTTAATTTTGGCAGCCCCGTTCGGGGAGGACCATTGTGGTGCCCCCAAATTCCGTCAAAGTTTATCTTTCCTTTATACATGCCAATTCTGAAAGTTTCATGTGTCTAGCTTGAACGGTTGAAAAGTTTGAATTTTGGAGGGTCCAGTTGAGGGCAAGGTGTCGAACCGAACCTGAACCCGAACCGTAAACCCGAATGAACCGTTTCATTTTGGTGAACCCGAACCTTAAAATTGTGTTTAAGTGAACCCAAACCGAACCTGAACCCCTAACAAAAGTAAAAATATATTTTTCCATATCCGGATGTCGCTGGCGCTGGTACAGGCACAATATGAGCAGTGGTGATCATCAACAGGATCAGCAATTTCTCCTTTTTTTTCTGGACGAAACGAGTATAACGACAGTTAAATTTTAAGTCAATGAACCCGAACCGAACCTGAACCAGTAATATTTTACTTGAGTGAACCTGAACCAAACCTGAACCTCGAAAATGGTGCTCAAGTGAACCCGAACCAAACCTGAACCGCTAAAATATTTTGAGCAGGAGCTAAACCTGAACCCGAACCGTTATTTGAAACGGTTCGACACCCTGGTTGAGGGACCCCCTAATTTGGTACCCCCGAATTTTGTCGTATTATAGCTTTGTGTTATATTTACCTATCCAGAAAGTTTCATGTGTCTAGCGTAAGTGGATAAAAATTTTTGATTTTAGCGGCCCCGTTTTGGTAGAACCTCCCATTGGGGTATCCATAAATTTTGTTAAATCTTGTATTTCTTTCATATTTGCCTATCGTGAAAACTTCATCTGTCTAGAGTGAGTGGTTAAAAAGTTTGAATTTTGTAGGCCCTGTTTAGGGGGATCCCCATTTTGGCAGGGCATGGTATGGAATGGAATGGAAAATGGAATGGAATGGAACGGTAATTTCGGTATGGAATATGGAAGATGCCAGAATGGAATGGAATGGAAGATTTCAAGAATGGAATGGAAAACAATCTTCCATACTTCCATACCAATTTCATACTAGATTTCGTGCAATTATTTACAGAAAAATACATACCGATGTCGGGTAGTGATAAATAATATTGCCACAGAAGTATTCAACTTCAATATCTACGCGTATTATTTGTCAACAAATTGCGGTACTTTGGTTGTTTATGTTGAGCAAACAGTGTACGTATTGCATCATTGTAAGTAGCCTACATTGCAATTTGCAGCATTGATGTTATAGTTGACGACTTTGACAGGTTTGACTTCTTTTATTTTTAGGTTGACAATTTGCTAGTCCTAAATTTTGTTTTCGTACATCGTCACGAAAACTCGTATTTGCTATTTCATTCCCGTTTCAGCTTAATTTTATTTATATTTTAGGTTTTTAAGTTATGATAATTCATTTTGGTATTAAAGCTTGATATTTCTATTACGGTAAATGTTTTTTAGCAGTTTGGTTATGACAAATTTTATAGTTGATGTGAGAGCAAACTTGTACGGTAATCATTAAACCATTGACGTAACCAGGGGGCCCGGGCCCTCTGTCTCTCCCACAATTGAAATGCTACCAATGATAAAATGATGACACAAAGCCTATTTATTCAGTTTCTTTTAGCATTTTTCGAGTACAACAGTACCGGTACATGCGAATAAAACAGCAATTAGCAATAACTTAATATTGACAACCAGGGGCCTGGGTTCTCTCAATTTAAATTTTTGCCAACCAATTTAAATGTCCAAGCCGGGAGGAACACAGTGTTTTTGTTCTAAAAGGTGCAATCTCAGGCCTCATTTTACTTTTTTATGCAGTAATATGTTTTAGGGACCCAGCTAACTTATATTGCAATAACATGATTAATAAACATTTATTGCATCTAATTCACCAACGTTAAATGACTTTAAAGGCGGTGAATCATCCAGCCAATTCCGGTAGTTTACAATAGCTAAAATTGAACTATAATTTTTGATATTTTTTGTTTTAATTTTGGGATTGCAGTTGCAAAGATATTCAACAAATACAAAAAGATGTCCCCCCGAAACAAGTTTTTGGAAACTCTGAGTTTTGATCTTCCCGCCAAAACCAGAGTAGGCCTAATGGTTTAGAGAACTGTGGTAGGCCTAATAGTTTAGAGATAGTTATTTCCAAATAGTTTATTTCTAAATGGTTTAGATCTATAGGCCTATAACTATCTCTAAACTATTAGGCCTAATAGTTTAACAAGATTACAGTAGGCCTAATAGTTTAGAGAACAATGGTTTTGGCGGGAAGATCAAAACTCAGAGTTTCCAAAAACTTGTTTCGGGGGGACATCTTTTTGTATTTGTTGAATATCTTTGCAACTGCAGCCCCAAAATCAAAACAAAAAATATCAAAAATTATAGTTCAATTTTAGCTATTGTAAACCACCGGAATTGGCTGGATGATTCACCGCCTTTAAATTCCACCTTCACCACCAACCAATTTTAAATAACAATCCACCTCCATCTCGTTAGTTATCACGCGAGAAAATGCTTCTGAAAAAAACCTAGCTAGGGGAAAATGCTTATTGAACAAATTATTGAATTTGAATCGAGTGTGCCAAGGCTTCTGGTGGTACATATTCCTAAAACTGGTTATTTTCATGATAAAACAAAAATCTTCAAAGGCTAATCTTCGAATGAATGATTTAATGCTAAAAATGTTGCAGAAAGCAATGTATCTTGATTCCTCCGGCCAATCACAAAATTTAACACCAAAATGCAAGATTCCAAACGTGTTTTGGACTTGACATGAAGTAAAGGGAGAGATTTTTCCAATTAGCTTTCACATTTCAAAAATTTTGTTGTTTCAAATGGCTATGAAAACATGCAAAATGTGATCCAAATTGCATTAACATAGCCATTTTTTTCCAAAAACTTACAAAAAATTGCCGAGCGGCTGGGTGCTTTGTCCCCAGACTCCCATAACCTCCGGCGGCTGGTGATTCCGCCCGCAGGCCCCTCCGGCGGCTGGAATTCGCTCACCACGTCTCTCAATTTTGATATGTTGGTAAAACTTTTTAACCTACGGTTTTAGTCCTTTCGCTTTAACAAATCCTGGTCACGTCTAAATCATACCCGCAGCTTCTGATCTTTCATTCTTTGTTCTAAAAAAGTCTCTCTTTTCTAAAATTTCTGATGACGTTATTGCATGTGATTTACGGTTTAGCCCTTCCCCAGGCCAAAATCCTGGCTACGCCTCTGCATTAAACCATGCGCAATATGCACATCATATACCGGTTGTTGCATCTTAGCATTGTTGACGCTCCTTCAGGAGCGGTTGCTTGCAACATTGCAAAGATGCAAAGCAGCAAAATATACGTTGCATTGCTTTCAGTCAAAAATTTTTTTTGTTTGGAAGTATGGAATGGAATATGGAAGAAAAATTTAGTATGGAATGGAATATGGAAGAAAATTTTAGTATGGAATGGAAGAAAATTTCTAGTATGGAATATGGAAAAATCGTCTTCCATTCCATTCCATACCATGCCCTGCATTTTGGTAGCCTCAAATTTTGTCATCTTTTATCTTTTGCTTATATTTATCTATTCTGAAAGTTTCATCGGTGTAACGTAGGTGGTGAAAAAGTTTGAATTTTGGAGACTCCGTTTGAGGGGGACCCCATTTAGATACCCCAAAATTTTGTCAAATTTTATGTTTCCTTTGTATTTTCTTCCCTTTAAAATCTCATGTGTCTAACTTAAAAGGTTAAAAAGTTTGACTTTTGGAGGGCCGGTTTGGGTGAGACCCCCATCGTGGTACCTCTAATTTTTGTTAGGTTTAGTTTGTTCTGAATATCTACCATTTCGAAAATTTGATCCATCTATAGCTCCAATGGTTTAAAAGTTCAAAATTTTGGAGGACCCGATTGAGGGGAATCGCCCCAACTTGGCAACCCCGGTTCATGTCGGCATTAGTCCTCCCTGATATTTTCAATTGCTCAAAGTTTAAATACTGTGCGTTTGGCGGTTTAAAAGTAGATAGCTCGGAAAGAAAAAGAAAAAAAAGTAAGAAAAAAGAAACCACAAACCATTTTTCATTAATATCGTTACTTACCGAGATGCATCGGTTCAAATTTGTCCACTTTTTGCCGATTTTCGGGCTGCATAATTCCGGTCACGTTATCGAGCGCCGCCAAACGTGGTTTGCATAAAGCCTTCCTTAGCATCCATATGTGTTCAAATTTCAGCTCAGCAAGTCGAGTGATCTTTGTGTTAAAAGCGAATTAATAAATTTTTGACCCAAAATCTCCGTTTTTCCTGTTTTTTTCTGTGTCCTAATTTACGGTCACAAGACCTACGGACCCCAAAATGGGCACACATGACGCTTTTATTAATTCGTATGTTGAGTCAAAATTTCAACTTTCTAGATTTTAGCGTTTATAAGTTATGAGCAAATAAATCCTTATCTATCAAAATTCGCGAACTAAACCAAAGATCCTACTCGCGCTCGCGCGAAGTCCCAATTATACGAAGTTATACTCTTAGTTAGTTTTATTTTTTGTTTTATGAAACTTTGGATTTTCCAACCTTTCCTCGTAAAACTGTATAATCTTTGCTCAAATCATTATGAAGAATATTATTGTTTCTATTGCTAAATTTGTTGTTGTTATTATTGGAACAACCGACGCTCGCGTCGCGTGTTCCTTTGGTTTTACTCGGCCATTTTCAAACTAATGAGGGCGAAGTTTCAGACTTTTGTTTATAACTCAAGAACAATTTGGGCTAGCTTCATGAAATTTTGACAACAGTTTCAGACTAATGATTTGTATGTTTCTACCAAACTTCAAAGCAACAGATCACGTGACTTTGGTTTTACGACTCGAAAACCGTCCCAAAAGTTGGGCTTAAAAAGCGGTCTCATTCAAAAATGGCTTAAATACGGCAAAAAATATTTCGCTTGTTTATATGTCTCAAAATACCCTTTTATTCCCATCAACCCACTTTTGGCTGCGATGAGTTTTTTTTTTTTTCAATTTTTTTCTTTTTTTTCCTTGTATTCTTTTTTCTTTCCTTTTTTTTTTCTTCCTAAATCTTGTACGCTCATTTTCTCTTAAACCACAAAACATTGAAATCTAATTTTTCTGTAAAGTTGTTGAGCTGCAAACGCAATTTTGTCTCTCGAAATTTTTTTGGGTCATTTCCCCAAGAACCCCCCAAATGGGGCCACAAAAATTAATTTTTTGCATGGCTCAAACTAGGTTGCCAGTTGTTTTTTTTTTATATATCAGTAGATATTTAAAAGACAAATATTTTGACATAGCTTGGGTGTACCATCTCCTCGAGACCCCCCCCAAATGAACTCCGCGAAAAATCAATTTTTTGAATGGCTTAACATAGGGTGCCAGTTTTTTTTGATATCATTAGATATTTTACAGACAAATATTTTGGTATAATTTAGTGGTACCCCCTCCCCCCGAGACCCCCTCAAACGGACCCTCCTAAATCATTTTTTAAATGGATTAACCTAGGGTGCCAGTTTTTTTGATATCAGAAGATATTTATCGTACAAAAATTAATATAAATTGGGGGCACCCCCCTACCCCCATTATCATTATAGTTTTGTCATTGTTTTTATTTTTTATTGTTATTATTATGATTGTTATCATTTTTGTAATTGTTATTACGATTGTCTCATTATCATTACTATTGTCATTATTATCACTAGCAGCATACAGTAGGTGGGCAAGTTAATGCAAAACGTTAGCTTCGTTAACCACTAGTCCGGTAACAAACTTCATACCTCTGTTAAATTAATTCGTTATTTTCAGCTTTGATTAACGGAAGTTAATGAAGTCGGCTAATTCGCAAATATTTTGCGTGTAATTTACGTTTCGTTTTATTCACTCACTTCTAGAACACGTAATGACGCTGTTGAACTGATTGTAAGAAAAAATTTATTGCTATGTTGGTCTTATTGTGTTTTGGAAGTTACATTTTATAATCACACATAATTTCAGGATAAAAATAGGGTCAATGCACTAACGAAGCTGCAATCGGAAAATTGTTGAAAGTTGCGAACAGGGATAATTAAAAAACCTATGAGGCTGCACCTTATTTGCCACAAAAAAGAGCGCTGTAATTTCGCTGCTTGCCAGACACTGTATAAAACCCCGTTTACTATCTAAACAATGACTGTCGCTGTAGCGACCTCGGTAACAGTACAATGGCTGCCTTCCATTATTATTATTATAACCAATTTTAGTCTGAATACCCAGTCAGCTGCCTTGAACATGACGCTTCTTGGATTTGATTCATATTAATATATTTAGACTCACTCAAGCGTTCTTTTTAACGCCAGCGGCAGCGCTGGGCTGGAATACTGTGGTATTAGGCAGGGTCTACGAGAGGGGGGTCAGGGGGGACAATGACCTTGGGGCTCATGGACTTTAGGGGGCCCATAGATTTTAGGGGGCCATGGGTTTCGGGGGGCCTATCATGGGGCCCGTTGGCTTCAGAGGGCCTATCGAAATGACACTGAGAAATCAGTAGGCTATGTGGAAGACCGAAGACCTTTTTTTTTTTTGAAATCACATCAAAATCCGGACAAAACTGTGGCGTTTTTCCTTGAAGACCTTTTTTTTTTTTGAGATCACACCAAAATTTGGACGAAACTGTGACATTTTCCTTGTATGTTTTGGAGTTCACAAAACCGGAGATGCGTAATATTTAAGCTGACCCCAGGCCCACGTTTGGCTCTCGGCGTCCCTGGTATTAGGCCTTACAGTGACCAGACCTTACCTAGGCTAGTGCTGGCTAAATGTTCTAAGTTACCATGTTACGAGAATAAAGCTACAAAACGATGGTTATGTGTTCTGTTGTTTACAAATAGAATCGAGATCGCCTCATTCGAGTGAGTCGAGTCTACAAGCTCCTTTCTTCGCTTTTTTTCTAATAAAACTTGTGCTACTACGCAACAAGTGTTCCCAGTGCAAACTGGTTTGTGCCGGTACGATGAATAAATGGTGCGAGATATAACGATAAAAACCTTAACGGAAGTTGACAAATGCTAATGAAAGTTAAGTTAGTCCGTGATCATAAAAAACTTTTTAACGAATTAACGAGTTAGAAAAAAGTTAACTTCGTTATTAAAGGATTAACGATTTACGGATTTGTGTCCATCTTTGACTAGCAGTATTATCAATGTTATTATTGATATTATTTTCAGTATAACATTATTTTTAGTTGAACTTAAATTGAAGTTCAGTTTAAATGCAGACAGCAGGCTATTGGAAACTACGTTCATATATCAAAGCAGTAAAAAGCAGTCGTCACAAAATTAATCATCATCAATTTTTTTGATGTTGCACAACGTCTCGAGTTACAGTAACATTGCACAATAATTGTACATACAGAACAGGGCAATAATAAGAAAAAAATTGAGTCATGTAAAGCAGCAGGAGCAGAGATGAAATAAGAGATTCATTTTTTATTGGATTGTTGACATTTCTGCACAAACGAGAAAAAACAAATGAAATGGGTAATATCATCATAGTCCTTCATATTTTATTTATAGCATCAAACGTAGGCTTATTTAGCACGGGCACAACTAGGAGCAGAGGTGGAGTCGAGGACACAAGGCTCGAGGCCAAGGACACAAAAAAAAAATCCGAGGCCAAGGCCAAGGACAGCCTTTCCTCGGACAGACCCTCTCGAGGCCAAGGAGAGGAATGCTCGAGGCCAAGGCCAAGGATCAAGGACACAGCCGCAAGTGTTCTCCAAAAAAAAAAGTTTTTCAGGCAATCTCCAATTTATAGGCGAGCCAGAATTTTTGATTGGGGAGGCCTAAACCACAAATCACATGCAATGACGTCATCAAAAATTTGCCTGTTGGCACTTAAACAGGATTTTGCAAAGGGAGAGAGCTTAAACTTATATAGTTGAAAAGTGCAAATACGTAACTTTGGAGACGTTTTGAGAAAATCAGTATAACTCAAGCGTATCACAGGCGGGCGGTCTGGGGGCGGCCGGAAGCTTTAGGGGTCTAGGGGCGAAGCCCCCAGCCGCTCGGGGATTTTTTGTAATTTTTTGAAAAAAACGCCATTTTAATGCCATTGAATCACGTTTCGCACATGTTTAGAGCCATTTGAAAGATTTTTGACATTTGAAAGCCAATTAAAAAATTTAATTTGTTTAATTCTTCTTGTAGTTGCAATTTAAGTCCTAAACACGTTTAACATTTTGCATTTTGGGGTTAAAGTTTAATTGTACGTGATTTGGTCCAGGTAGGGGGAAGTAACGTGCATTGTTTCGTGCAACATTTTAGTAGTAAATGAAAACCCACTCGAAGGTTTTCCTTAGAGATTTTCGTTTTGTCATGAAAATAACCAATTATAAAAGTGCATGTTAGGCCAAGGGGCCCAGGCCCCCTCAATCGAAGTTCAACGATTTGTTCAATCAGCATTTTCCATGGCTAAGTTTTTTAAAAGTATTTTGTGCGTAAAAACTGGCAAGGTGGAGGTAAATTAATGAATTGTTATTAAAAAATACTACAATAAATGGTTACGCTTACTAACCATGTTATTGCCGGGCTGGATTTACATCGCGCTGGGCCCCTGGCACCTTGGAGATTTTCGCAACATCTTTCTGCCAAATGTAGGTGAAGACCATAAAAAGTCTTAAGATTTGAGCGCAGGGCCTTTAGCTGGTACTGCGCCATATTGTGGGAAATCCGGCCTTGTTTAATGCATTACGTTCATAAAAAGGCTAGATGTGATTATAAGATAGCAACTTTTAGGACAAAAACTATCCATTTCTTCCAGGTTTACGGTTAAATTGGCTGGCAAAAATTGATTTGAGGGGGTCCCGGGGCTCCTGGTCTTCAATATTGTTGTTCGCTACTGGTGTAAGCGAAAAACGCTAAAAAGAAACTGAAACTGAAGAAACAATAGGCTCTTTTGTCGCATTTTTGTCATTGGTGAAATTTCATTTGGGGGGGAAGGCCCGCTTGGCAAACCTATGCTCCAATTGCGGAAAACAAAAAAGGTATTTACAAATTCTCCGCGAGGTTTCAGGAGTTTTCCAACAAAATTTTGACGGTTCAAAAAATAATGCTATCCTCGAGCCGAGGACAGGGCAATTTTCGAGGACCTAAGGCTTTGAGGCCAAGGCCAAGGACTTGAGGCTTCGAGGCCAATGCCGAGGACTTCAAAATGTGTCCTCGAGTACGTCCTCGAGGACTCCACCTCTGACTAGAAGGACTAATTTTAAAGTTAAGTACTTGAGAAAATTTAACCTAAATAAAGCGTGCTTTTACACATGTTTTTATTGGACTTGATGAGTAAGTAATTAGCAGAGGTGAAGTCGAGGACACAAGGCTCGAGGCCAAATCCAAGGACACAAAAAAGTCCGAGGCCAAAGACAGCCCTTCCGAGACCAGAACCTCTCGAGGCCAAGGACAGGAATACTCGAGGCCAAGGACACAGGCGCAAGTGTTCTCCAAAAAGAAGGAAAAAAAAAAGTCTTCGAAAAATATTTTCAGGCGCTCTCCCGAAAAAAAAGGTCTTCAAAAAATTTTTCAGCCGATGTACAAAACTTTACAATTCAAAAAATAGTGCTATCCTCGAGCCGAGGACAGGGCAATTTTTGAGTACTTGAGGCTTCGAGGCCAAGGACTTCAAAATGTGTCCGCGAGGACTCCACCTCTGGTAATTAGGGGTTGAGCAATTTGATTCTTTCAAATGGCCTCAAAATCTTGGCAATTTGGTTTATTAAAGAGTTCTAAAACGCGCGATATGTCAAAAACAACTGCTTTTGATCAAAGTTTACAAAAATTGCCCAGCGGGTTGTGGCAAAGTCTTTAGCCACTTTTGGCCTACGATTCTCCGCCTATGATACGCTAGAAAAACATCACTTCCGCTCCTTAAATAGATTTTTCATATAAAAGCACTTAGTTCTTGGTTTAAGCCCCCACAGTTGGAAAAATTCTAGCTACGCGATAAGTGCTTTATTCGATATATGATATGAAATTGTTGTAAGATAAGCGCTGCTGCACCATCAAGATAAATCATACAACACACAGTAACTATCATTTTAAGGAATTCTGAGGCGATATGTTAGTAGCTTTGGACAGTATAGTGTAGATAGAGGGAGCCGTTGAGCCATAGTGCAGACAGAGGGAGCCATTAAGCGAAGCGCCCTTAGCTATGTGTAAGTCTTTTAGTGCTGTATGTGAATTTCAAATCAAATTTTTCACTATACTTTCTGTATTATGCTGGTGCTGTGTAACAATTAAGCAGGGCCCATCTCGTCATTGCGCCTGCAGGCAGCACAGCTCCTCTCGAAGAATATTGCAGCGGTGGCGAGTCGTTGGCAATACTGTTTCCGACTTGGAAGGCCTGAGATTTGAACCTCATACCTCCCCCTCCATAGACGAACGCTTTACTGCTTGACCAACTGGCTGATGCCTCCCACCCTCTTTAAAAGTACTGTTGTCGGGAAAACTAAGCATGCCTTCTTTAGACCGTAGATAAAAGACGAATGTTTTATGATTAACCATAATAAAAATCTATACTTGTAACGATTTCCAGAAACATCTAAAACTATGTTTTTTTTTTCCAAAATTTGAAATTTTACCCCCAGGCGGGAGCAGAAAAGCTCCTCAAAATCGGCAAAATTTTGCACACGGTATTTTCGTATGCATATAACACTTTTCGTCCCTATAGCCACCTTAAATTTGAAAAAGAAAGTAAAAAACGATCCGCGGTATTGTAGACTCCAGCTGCCGAGGCTTGCCCGCAGATACGTAGACGTTGCCAGGTTCTTTGATTCGAGGGGCTCAAACCACAAATCACATGCAATGACGTCATCAGAAACTTTCAAAGGAGGAACTTTTTGCGGGACAAAGATATTGGAAAATGCAAGATCAGAAGCCGTGGTCTAATTTGGCTCTTAACCAGTATTTGGCAAAAGGGAGCGAGCATAAACCAAAAGTTAAAACGTGAAAACGTTTAAATTAGGGAAGATGTTAACTAAAGTAGTGTAACTTAAACGTACCACACACTAGGGTCTGGGGGCGGAGCCCTTAGCCACTGCGCGATTTTCAGTAATTTTTTGGAAAAAAAGGCTATTTTAATGCCATTGAATCCAGAGGTGGAGTCGAGGACACAAAGCTCGAGGCCAAGGCCAAGGAGACAAAAAAAATCCAAGGCCAAGGACAGTCTTTCCGAGGACAGACACACTCGAGGCCAAGGACAGGAATGCTCGAGGCCAAGGCCAAGGACCAAGGACACAAGCGCAAGTGCTCTCCAAAAAAAAAAAAGGTCTACACAAAATTTTTCAAGCGATCTCCACAAAAAAACGTTTTCCAAAAAATTTTTCAAGCGCTCCACAAAATTTTAACAATTCAAAAAATACTGCTGTCCTCGAGCCGAGTGCAGGCCAATTTTCGAGGACTTGAGGCCTCGAGGCCAAGGCCAAGGACTTCAAAATGTGTTCTCGAGGACGTCCTCGAGGCCAAGGACGTCCTTGAGGACTCCACCTCTGATTGAATCACATTTTACAAGTATTCAGAGCCATTTTAAAGAACTAGATTCTTAACATTGGAAAGCTAATTGAAAAAATTAAATTGTTCAATCCTCCTTTTACTTACAATTTAAGTTCAAATCACGGTAAATATCTTGCATTTTGGGGTTAAATTTTGTAAGTGATTTGGCCCAGGTAGGGGAAGTAATTAAGGTACATTGCCTTCTGCAATATTTTAGCAGTTAATAATAATCCACTCAAAGACTTTCTTTGGAGGTTTTTGTTTTGTCATGAAAATAACCTCTTGTAGAAGTACATGTACACTACGGTTGTTTAAAAAAACTTGTTTTTTGAAAAGTGATGCTGCAAACGGTTTTTTCCGTTGTATTACCCCCAAAAATAATACTGACCAATTTTCAAAAAAAATTTTTGATGTTTAGGGGGTGCGCAACTCGATTTTAGTTCATGACGTCAAAAAAATTAAAAAATTTTTTTCGAAAAACACTGGCAAGTGACATATCAACAGATGCAGAATGAGCCCCTGAGTTGCAATTTGTTCATTGTTTTGGTTTATTAACATTAGGCAAAATTTTATTTCAAAATTTTAAATTGATGACGTCATCGTTTTTAGTAAAAATTACACTTTTGAACGCTTTATTTATTATTAAATCGAATATGGTCTTGTGATTGCCTCTTGTCTATACAAAATCGTTTTCGTACAAATAATATCAGTCACGCACAACGTCGTTTTAAGCAATAACCATAGAGTACTTAAATACTTGTCAATAATCACCTAATTTTTGTAGTGGATAGGTCTAAAAATTCATCAAGAAAAGATGGGATCAGCCACAAAATTGGGGATCACAAACATCAATTAAGTCGAAAAGACCTGGGTGGCAGTATTCTTCTCAGTCGCATCATTGCTAACCGAAGATCACTATTAAGCCATCATAATTACAAGATTCGCATAGGCTAGAAAAAACTTTTAAATGATAATCGGTACCGGCAAAGTCCTAAGCATAACAATTTTGTTAAGTCATAGAGCTCAGTCAATTTCTTGACCGAACTACCACCAAGCAAAACAGTCGTGCGAGAAAAAAAAATCTCTGTAGTAGAAAAGAAATTTGAGAGTAAAATAACCCTCCGTGCAATGCTCAGGATAGCGCTCTTTCGGTCAATACCAAACCTCGTCAGCTGAGCTGGCATGAATCGAAATGAGTAAAAAACAAAAATTTTCTCACTATTTATAGAATTTCTAGTCGCTGAAAACAGAAACTGAAAATTTTTTTGGCTTGGTCTGTTTTCAGCGACTAGAAATTCTATAAATAGTGAGAAAATTTTTGTTTTTTACTCATTTCGATTCATGCCAGCTCAGCTGACGAGGTTTGGTATTGACCGAAATAGCGCTATCCTGAGCATTGCATGGAGGGTTATTTTACTCTCAAATTTCTTTTCTACTACAGAGATTTTTTTTTCTCGCACGACTGTTTTGCTTGGTGGTAGTTCGGTCAAGAAATTGACTGAGCTCTATGACTTAACAAAATTGTTATGCTTTGGACTTTGCCGGTACCGATTATCATTTAAAAGTTTTTTTTAGCCTACGCGAATCTTCTAATTTTTCTTCGTACTGTTTTTTAGATTTAGTATTAGCCTTTGAATTGTACCGAAAACATGCATTATTTTTCTGTACAATTTTATTGAATTGAGTACATAGAAATTACTGCACAAGAAGTGCAAATGAAACTTGGTTGATTGGCAATCCTAAATCTGATCTTAACGCCAGCTGCTTACCGACTATTGGTGAAACGCTGATGTCATACGTTATTTTTATCATATTTTCAAATATTGTGATTCAAAAATATTGCAATCCAAAACCCCAACTCAAGTAGCTGACAGGGAAGGCTTGTCTACAAATCATGACTTCTCTGTCGTTCCTTTAATGATTGATGCTTTTTTGGGAAAACCAGGATGGTTTTTTTTTGATCTTTCATCTAGTACCGGAAGACGCGCAAGGTCATCGAACACCATTTACCATTTATTTATTTTTTTCATCAAGAACAGCGACTGAATTATGCGCATTACACAAGCAGTTATACAGTTTCGAGATAAATTATGTACATTGGACACAATTCTGGATGAGGTGATGGCAAAGGACTAAATGTCATCGAGTCAACCATCACCTGCACCTCCGTCTCAAAATATGGATCTGGTATCGTTACTGTTATGATCTAGATTGGCCAATTCCTGAAAAGCAGTAGGGTTGGGTCTTTTGTTGGATCAATTAAGAAACTTGAAATATGCCTTTAAAAAAAGTTTTTTTTTCTAAAATTCGATGTGAAATGTAACTTAAATTTAATATTAGCGAAATTGAATTTCGGAATTCGTACCGTAGTTTTTTGTTCGCTAGAATTTCTAACTTGGAAAGCTTTGAATTTGATCAACCCTACTAAACATACAAGCAATTATTCCAAAGCAAAAGAAGACTAAAAAAAAAAATATATATATATATATATACACTCAATACACTATTTACAGTTCAAGGATGCAGCAGCTATACTCGAATAGCAGAAGGTCATGACTATGTTACTAGTAGAAGCAATGAGGGATTTACATTGTCTGATCCTATTCTAACAAGGTCACGGAGTCTGTCACAAAACCAAACATAAATAGAAAATATTATGATGTACTTGTAATTACATTGTTGCCTTGGCCAGGAGACAGTGAAAGGACCTTTCGGTCTTCGAGTCGAGCTGCCACCTGCCCACCTGTCTACCACACACGGCGGAGGCTTCATACTGTCCCTTTAATTGCTGAACGTCAAGCACGGAAGCTGTGAATACCAATTTTTATAGTCTTTGAAATGACCCGACCGGGAATCGAACCCGAGTCTATTGTTTCAGTAGCAGACGCTCTATCCACTCGACCACTGATCAGTTGCAATAATAACAGAGCAATAACGATTATAATATATACCACGTACAGTTCAAGGATCTATAATATAACAGAATGTCGTAAAAAATGGCTGGCGTTTTATGCACAATAAATAACAAAAAAAGAATTGCGATGACAGAAACGCAAAGCTTAATCCTATTCGAGCAAAGGCAGTGGCGCTTGAAGGCAAACAAAGAAACTGTTACAAAGATATGAATTCCCACTTTTATACAGAGTAGTTACAAAACATTTCAAAATAAACCGTATAGTAAGAATCTGGCAGCCACCAAAACTGTTTGAAAGATAAGGTATTGCAAAATGTTGCCATTTTGCATACTTGTCAGCAATGTCAGGTTGTAGAATGGTACTTAAAAATTAATTGATTTTTGAAAGTTTTCTTAAATGATCGAAATGATAATTCCTTAAGCTGTTTGTTAATGCCATTCCATATTTTTGTTCCTGAAAAAATTGTCATATTTTGACCTAATTTAGTTCTAACTCGAGGTAAGCAATAATTTCGGTTGTTTCTCAATCATGTTCCGTGATCATGACATTGGCTAATTAACTGAAAATCGTTGGCTTTGGTTGAAGATACCATGTTATTATTTATTCTATACATTAACTTTGCCATTTCTAGCTTATAAATGTCATTTAATTTTAAGCATTGTAACTGATGGAACAAAGGTTCAACGTTTGCTCCATATTTACTTTCTGTTATTATTCTGATACTTCTTTTTTGAATTATTTTCAGAGAATGCAATGTAGTTTCTGAAGCACTATCCCAGCTATTTATACAATATTGAAGGTGAGAATACACTAGACTGTAGTACACCATTTTAATTGTCTGTTTATCGACGTAGTTTCTAATGTAATATAGAGCCCATGAACCTCTTGCAATTTTTGAGCAAATTTGTTTTACTTGATGTTTCCAATTTAGTTTGTCGTCTATCAATATACCTAAATATTTCACAATTGATTTTTGCTTTATTTTATTATCCTCTATAACTACTTCAAATTTATGTTTGAATTGTTTCTTTGTTATTATCATGAATTCTGATTTACTGTAATTTATTGAGAGTTTGTTAATTCTCATCCAGTTAATTATTTTTTGCATGTTTTTGTTCACTTTTTGTTGCAATATTTCAGGTTGGGAATGCGTCAATGTGAGATTAGTGTCATCTGCAAATAAATGCACTTTGAAATCAGAAGCCAGAGGTAAATCATTAATGTAAATTGTGAAAGCAGTGGGCCTAGGGTGGATCTCTGAGGAATACCACAAAGCACTTTATTTGTAGCCGATTTAGTGCTCTTCATGGTAGTGTATTGTTGCCTATTCGTTAAGAAAATTTCTATTAATTGTAAGGGTACACCTCTTACACCATATTTCTCTAACTTTGCAATTAATATTCTGTGATCAATGGTATCATATGCTTTAGCCAAGTCTAGAAAAATGGAGCACGTTATTACTTCATTTTCTATGTTTTTAATGAGGTTGTAAATATATGTCTACTACAGAGTCTGAAGTTGAGCAGTTTTTTTGAAATCCGTATTGTTGGGATTTTTAATTAGTTCATTTTTGATAAAAAATTTGTTGAATTGTTCAAGCAAACGTTTTTCAAAAATTTTTGCATTGGGCTCAATAATGAAATCGGTCGATAGTTGCAGCAATTTTCTCTGTTTCCTTTCTTAAATATTGGAACTATCTCTGCGATTTTTAATGCTTGAGGGAAATATCCCTTCTTTATGCAGATGTTGAAAAGTTGTGTTAGTTTTGGAGTAATAACAGTAGCTGCTATTTTTATGTATTTTATAGGAATGCCATCAAAGCCAGTACTCTTGGAAGAATCAAGTCCTCTAATGTGCATTCTTATTTCATCTTCTGCAATTGGTTGGATAAATATAGAATTAATGTGGCTATGCATCAACGACGTTGTGTTAAAACTGCATTGTACTGGTTTAGAAATTTTAGCTGCCAGATTAATACCAACATTGGTGAAAGAATTATTTAACATGTTGCTGACACATTGATTTCCATAAGCATAGTCTTCTGTGCCAGTGGTCATTTTATCGGGGATGTTATTACCGCGCTGTTTATTCACATTAAAAATATTGTTAATAGTTTTCCATAGCTTTGCCGTGTTTTGTTTCTTTTTCTGATTATATCTTGGTAATACAGTTTTTTGCACTATTTTTTAGATGAGTGAGCTTATTTCTGTACATCTTGTATTCGTCCAATTTAGCTGTGCACTAACTATTTACGCATTTTTTATACGTGCAGTTTTTTCGATGTATAGATTTCAGTAGTCCTTTTGTTATCCATGGTTTGGTTTTAAGTTTCAATTCCTTCCTGCTTCGTTTTCGTAAAGGTGCATGTTTATCGAGTATCAATTGAAAATTGTTAATAAATTTGTTCATGTATATATCAATTTCATTTATGTTGATTGGTAGGTTAGTTTCTCCCAGTAAGTGCAAACTTTTCGACAGTTCTTCTAAAAATAATTCTGCCTCAAAATTCTTTGCATGTCTCACATAAAAAGCTTCATATTTTTTGAATGTTTTAGCGCTAAGTCTGAACAGACTATTACAGGCACATGATCAGTTGATCACTGTGCGTTTCACCACTTATAGCTGTGCGTTTCACCACTTATATTATTGGTGTACACATGATCTAATAGTGATGATGAATTATCTGTAACTCTAGTAGGATGAGTAGTGAGTGGAATAGCTCCTAAGCTATATGTCATGTCAACGTATGCTTTCACTTTATTTTCATTTTGCAAAAGATTGATGTTGAAATCACCACCGATGTAGTATGTAACATTTTGCAGCTTAAAAGTTCTAAAACTTTTTCAAAAGACAAATGAAACCTGTTTAGGTTTTGCTTGAGATGACGATAAATTACACCAATTACACACTTTTTTCCATGCTCCAGTTCTATTTGCACCCATATCCTCACAGTCAGGAAAATTTAAATCGAATTCGTGGCACACCTTAATTGGGATATTTTCTTTAGCGAAGATGCCTACACCGCCCCAATTAGGACATGTTCCTTCGTGCGTAAACTTGTATCTTTTTAAGAAGTGATTCAAGTTTCTAAGTTTTTAGTTTTGTTTCACTCACTAGAATAATGTCTGGTGACAATTTAGTTAGTGCAAGTAAATCATTCAGTTTATCCAAGCCTGCATTGATGCTTCTAATATTCACATGGAGTAGCTTAAAGTTATGTTGTTGTTTAATGGTTTTTGAGACATTTTGAACTGAACAATACTGAGACATATCTAAATTTTCCCTTCGAAAGAGTTTATTTAATTGGTCGCTTGAAGCATTGTTCAATTTGTGGTTTGTCATAGATTCGTTTTTTCCTACTTTAAAGGCGGTGAATCATCCAGCCAATTCGGGTGGTTTACAATAGCTAAAATTGAACTACAGTTTTTGATATTTTTTGTTTTGATTTTGGGGTTGCGTTTGCAAAGACATTCAACAAATCCAAAAAGATGTCCCCGCGAAAAAAGTTTTTGGAAACTCTGAGTTTTGTTCTTCTCGCCAAAACCACAGTTTTGTAAACTATTAGGCCTACTGTAATCTTGTTAAACTATTAGGCCTAACTATCTCACTAGAGATAGTTAGGCCTAATTAGGCTTAAGCTATTTAGAAATAAACTATCTCTAAACTATATTAGGCCTACCACAGTTCTCCAAACCGTTAGGCTTACTGAGGTTTTGGCGGGAAGAACAAAACTCAGAGTTTCCAAAAACTTTTTTCGGGGGGACATCTTTTTGGATTTGTTGAATATCTTTGCAACCGCAGTTCCAAAATTAAAACAAAAAATATCAAAAACTGTAGTTCAATTTTAGCTATTGTAAGCCACTGGAATTGGCTGGATGATTTACTGCCTTTAATTGAATAAATTACGCTATTTTTTTATCACCTTCATTTTGCAAATAAAACGCGTCAGCAACATTACATTTATTTGTAATGGTAGAAATTGATGCAATAGAGTGACTTCGCTGGTTTGTATTCATACAGCTTGGTTCTGAACAGCTCGAGTGGCTGTCATCTTTATTACTATGTCCCTTATTTAAATTATAAGGGTCAAGATCATTTTGGGAAGCCATTTTCAATGCTTTCATTTTACCATTATTTGCACAACAATATGTAGTCTTTTTATATTTAATCGTTTTGCGTGCTTCTGGCCTAAAGGCTACCAGCTCGGAAGCCTAGGGAAGAGCCTAGGGAAGAGCCAGAAGCACGCAAAACGATTAAATATAAAAATCTCTGGCCTGCAATCGTCAAAAAACATCTTAATTGACTTATTATTAAAATATGTAGTCTATTGTAAGTTAGGCGACTAACTATTATTAGCAGTGTCTTCATTCACCATTAAATCCAAATCCTTTTCGTTTTTAATCGCAATGATTTCTGCTTGATCAGTTTGTTTGATGAAGATGCTTCCGTTCGTTGTCCAAAGTACTTAAATCCAATCTTTTTTGCCTTTTGTTTTGTTATCCAAAATAGTTTTTTGCGCGGTCGCGTAAGATTTTCGTTCACGTAGACCTTTTCAGTTCCTGCCGTACACCGTAGTCACGCTGTTACCTGCTTGGATAAGACGCTTTATGATGATTGGCCTATCTCTGCTTTGTAGCTTCAAATAAGCAGCAAATTCGGTTGAGAAGAATTCAAAGAAATCTACTAAAACATTAACCAAGCTCTCCTTTTAGTAGCCCTAACTCATCATAGCTTGCCGCAAGACACTGACATTCCAACTCATTGGCAGATTGGGTTGATGATCCATTAGCAGTTGAAATCAAGATAGTTCTAAAATAATCAAACTTGGTTGGCTACTGCTAGCCAAACCTGAAACGAGAAATCTGTATCATGAAAAAAATTTTTTAAGTTGTTATCATTGCTACCAATATTTTGGACTACCTAGCCTATAGTTTTGGCAGTGTCTGCTGCACTGGATCGGTTTCCAACATATAATCGCTGCTGCACCGGAGGCGGCGGTCGTTTTCTTTTGCTGTTCAATTTACTATCTCTCAGGCTGGCATCGCTGCCCAAACCCTAACTCTAATATTAAGGTTTTAGAGCAAAAAAAAGACTTTGAAGTGAAATAGCTCTCTAGCGCTATTTTTAAAATTGCGTGTCCTGCGGCAAACGATATTCCTACCTTCTACATTGCAGTCAAGCGTACTAACCACTACGCCATCATGGCTTCGAATTCGATGTGTCAAAATGCTGTATTTAAATCGAATCAATGCGAAAAACGCAATCCGGTGCAGCAGCGATTTGACGTCCGAAACCAGAATGGTGCAGTAGACACTTCCTATAGTTTTTGAAGTTACCGTACTATATATAAATGCACTACCACCTAATTCACTAGCAAACTTACCCGCAATTCATATGATTCGGTGTGTCACTAACGTAGCAGGTAGGATACTGATTCAGTTTATACTTGTTGCACATCTTAGCTACTTTGTTATGTCTTAGTGGATAATTTAAAGCAGTGTCTGCTGCACCGTCCCGGTTTCCAACATATAATCGCTGCTGCACTGGCGGCGGCAGTCGTTTTCTTTTGCTGTTTAATTTACCATCTCTCAGGCGGGCATCACTGCCCAAACCCTAACTCTAATATTAAGGTTTTATAGAAAAAAAAAGGACTTTGCAGCGAAATAGCTCTCTAGCGCTATTTTTAAAAAGCGTGTCCTGCAGGAAACGTTACCCCAACCCTCTGCATTGTAGCCAAGCGTACTAACCACTACGCCATCATGGCTTCGAATATGATGTGTCAAAGTGCTGTATTTAAATCGAATCAATGCGAAAAACGCAATACGGTGCAGCAACAATTTGATGTCCGAAACCGGAATGGTGCAGTAGACACTTTCATAATTTAGATATTATTTTTCAGTGATTCATAAGATTTTTTCCTGGCATAGGTGTGCCAGGTTTTTGAAAATGTAATGTCAAGCAAAAAGAAAGTAATATTTCATTACAAATTAACATGCAAAAGTTCATCACTTCCAACATTAGGCACCTGCGGATCAAAAAAATCATAACCCTACTGTAAAAAATCATAACCCCTGGTACGCTCACTTTCTCCTTTCAGTTGATTTTGCCCTGTTTTTGCTTTTGAAGTATTTGTTATTGTAAGTCACGGTGATGGCAAACAGCCGTGTCGGCCATGATTCAGAAAAATTAATCAGTTTTTCTAGCACTCATGCATAAACGGGTGATGTCCCCCAGAATATTCCCGTTTGTCGGCTGATTCATAAACTTGTTTACGATGAAGCAACACTGTTTTTCTTTTTCTTGGGTGAAAATTCGTAGTAATGACGTAGCATATAAATACTGGAACACGTGCTATAATTGGGCATATCTACGGAGGCTATAACTTCTGAAAGTTAATGATTTGCACATTTAAGATTCAGTGTATTTTATCCTGTAATTTGGCCGAATTTATAGTGAGATTTTAACCGTTCTAAATTTGTATTTTTCAGGAGTTATGTTAAATTGATTTTACTGCAAGTATTGCAAGTGTAATCTGCAAGTATTGCAAGTGTAATCTGCAAGTATTGCGAGTGCAAGTATTGTGCGTGTAATTTGCTAGTGTAATTTGCAAGTGCATTGTAATTTGGCAAGTGTAATTTTGCGCTTCTGTGCTTCTCGAATTCCAAATCAACCAATACACATTAACACGAAAGTTCATTAAGTTGTGCGGATCGTGTTAGCGGAAGAATCATGTAACCCCTTCCTTCACATTCTTATAGAATCGCCTACTGCTTTCTTGGTAGGTCAAACAACCCCTAATAATGATAGGCTGCTCATGTTTAGAATGAAAAAAAGATTTAACTGTAAGAGAATATTGACGTAAATTGTATCTACTTTTGTGAAGTTTACAAAACTCATAAAAATATATATCACACAGATTATGACATATTTCAGATTTTGAACATGAGATTAAGGTCAAATTCATAGGTGGGCTCAAGTCCGTTAATCGTTGATCCGTTAATAACGAAGCTAACTTTTTCATTAACTCGTTAATCCGTTAAAAAGTTTTTTCATGTTAACGGACTAAATTAACTTCCGTTAAGTTCATTTAACTTCCGTTAAGGTTTTTACTATTAATATTTTGCACCATTCATTCATCGTACCGGTACAAACCAGTTTGCACTGGTAATACTTGTAGCGTATTAGTACGAGTTTTATAGAAGAGAGCGAAGAAAGGAGCTCTTTTTTGTGGCAAATAATAAGCTGCAGCCTCATAGGTTTATTATTAATTATCGCTGATCACACAATTTCCAAAGATTTTCCGATTGCAGCTTCGTTAGTGCATTTGAACCTAATTTTATCTTGAAATTAGATTAGACTGTAAATTGTAACTTCCAAAACACAAAAAGATTACCACAATAATAAATATTTCCTTACAATTAGCTCAACAGCGCCAATACATGTTCTAGAAGCGAATGAATAAGAAAAAATGTAAATTAAACGCAAAGTGTTAACGAATTAACGGACTTTGTTAACTTCCGTTATTTAAAGCTGAAAATAACGGATTAACGTTAACGGAAGTGTGAAGTTTGTTAACGGACTAGTGGTTAACGAAGCTAACGCTTTGCATTAACTTGCCCACCTATGGTCAAATTCCAATCGGCGATATTCCAACGAATTGGTATTAGGCTTAGATAAACGATCACTACCAGTATATAAACTTAAACTAATTTTACATCAAATACAAATATTACGCGTAAATTTTTTTTTGATCAGATTCATCAAGATTAATGTCTTTGTGCAAAAAAGGACTCCAAACAACAGTGTTGTACTCGAGTTTGGGTCTGATGTAAGTGGTGTAGGCTTCGAGCAAGCTCCAAATATATTTTTGGATGAAAAAGAATGCAAAACTTGAAAAGCACTTATTGAAGCAACATTGTAAATGTGACTGACATGACATGACCATTTGAGATTATCTGACACATGCGGTGTATACCCAGATCTTTAACAACAGAAACAGATTTAATATTAAGAAAACCTACCGGTACATTAAATATATTGTTAGCAGGCAATTTGTGCTTGCAAGCAATAGTTAAATGCATTGGTGGGCACAAGTCCGTTAATTGTTAATCCTTATAATAACGAAGCTAACTTTTTCATTAACTCGTTAATCCGTTAAAAAGTTTTTTTATGTTAACGAACTAAATTAACTTCCGTTAAGTTCTGTTAACTTCCGTTAAGGTTTTTTTGTTAATATTTTGCACCATTTATTCATCAAATCGGTATAAACCAGTTTGCACTGGTAACACTTGTTGCGTATTAGTACGAGTTTTATAGAAGAGAGCGAAGAAAGGAGCTCTTTTTTGTGACAAATAATAAGCTGCAGCTTCATGGGTTTATTAATTATCGTTGTTCACAATTTCCAAAGATTTTCCGATCGCAGTTTTGTTAGTGCATCCGAATTCATTTTATCTAGAAATTACATTAGACTGTAAAATGTAACTTCCAAAACACAAAAAGATTACCACAGCAATAAACATTTTCTTACAATCAGCTCAACAGCGTCAATACGTATTCCAGAAGCGAGTGAATAAAAAGAAATGTAAATTAAACGCAAAATGTTAACTAATTAACGGACTTTATTAACTTCCGTTATTTAAAGCTGAAAATAATGAATTAACGTTAACGGAGGTGTGAAGTTTGTTAACGGACTAGTGGTTAACGAAGCTAACGCTTTGCAATAACTTGCCCACCTATGGTTAAATGTTAACACCTGGAAGGAGCTAGAGAAAGTTGTCGATCATCCTAAGCATTAATATTATCTAATGCAGTTGGCAACTCACATGGTACATCACTGAACAGCTCAGCATTGTCCGCAAAAAGATAAATTGTTTGAGTTAATGAAGCAGCATTTACTAAGTCATCAATATAAACAACAAAAAGTAATGGCCCAAGGACACTGTCTTGGGGAACACCACTATACACTTCCAAAGTAGATGAAAACGTATTGTTGACTCATACTTTTTGATTACGATTACAAAGAAATGCATTAATCCATTCAAGTAAATTGCCACTAACACCAAAAGAATTTAGAACAGAAATAAGCTTAGAACGGCTAACAGTATCAAAAGCTTTGGCTATATCAGTGTAAACGATATCCACTTGGTCATTACTGTCATATTTAGAAAACCATTTGTTAAGGACAGTAAGTAATTGTGAGCAAGAAGAACAACCAGGTAGAAAGCCGAACTGTTTAACAGAAAGAAGATTGTTACAGTGGAAATGATGAAGTAATTTATTAGCAATAATATGCTCCAAAACACGACTTAAGACACTGGTGAGAGAAATTGGATGGTAGTTACCTGGATGATCCCGAGAGTTTTTTTTATGAATGGGTATAACAGTAGGAAATTTCCATTGAATGGGGAGTGTACGGTACCTTGCGAAAGACAAAGAGAGAAAAATAACCATAGCATGTTTATAATAGAATAGGAAATCCTTTTCCAAAAGTAGGCAGGAATACCATCTAAAGATCTAGAAAGCTTATCTGGAATCAAATGAATATATGGCTTGAAGAATGTCTTCTGAGGAAATAACAATGTTTTGTGCAGGGTGTCGAACCGTTTCAAATAACGGTTCGGGTTCAGGTTTAGCTCCTGCTCAAAATATTTTAGCGGTTCAGGTTTGGTTCGGGTTCACTTGAGCACCACTTTCGAGGTTCAGGTTTGGTTCAGGTTCACTCAAGTAAAATATTACTGGTTCAGGTTCGGTTCGGGTTCATTGACTTAAAATTTAACTGTCGTTACTCGTTTTGTCCAGAAAAAAAAAAGGAGAAATTGCTGATTCTGTTGATGATCACCACTGCTCTTATTGTGCGTGTACCAGCGCCAGCGGCATCCCGATATGGAAAAATATATTCTTACTTTTGTTAGGGGTTCAGGTTCGGTTTGGGTTCACTTGAGCACAATTTTGAGGGTTCAGGTTTGGTTCAGGTTCACTGAAGTAAAATTTTGCTGGTTCAGGTTCGGTTCGGGTTCACCAAAATGAAACGGTTCATTCGGGTTCACGGTTCGGGTTCAGGTTCGGTTCGACACCCTGTCTCGTGTCCAGTTTTCTGGCACGACACAGCAATTCAAAGATTTTTGGCAGAGTTGGGGTTTTCACAAATAGCCTTTTTGATATTGTCACACCATAGTTTCTCAGCTTGATCATAGTTTTTAGAGACTTCTTTGTAGGCAGCCTAGTTGACCGAGTCAAGTCTTTTCTTTAAGTAGTTGCCAAACATTGTGGGGATATAGCAAGCTTAGAATGGCTAGGTTTAGGTGGAAGAGGAACATGGTGACCAATGGATAAATTGACTTTGTCAATAATGGCATCATAAAGAAGTTAAACGTCATTATTGCAGCAAGAGACAACAGCATCCCATTCCTTACAAGGCAATTCATCACAGATAGCAGTATAGTTTGCGGATTTGAAATTGGGTGAGTACATGGGGTACTACTTTTTTTAGGACGCTTAGGACGGTTAGGACGCGCGTCCTAAACGTCTTAACCAACCGTTACTTTTTTTAGGACGCGACCAAAAATCAACTAAAATCTAGTTTATTTAATGAAAAATTTAATGGGAATTTAATTAAAATCAACTAAACCCTAGTTTTCAATAAAGATTGGATTCGAATTCTTGCCGTAAGAAATCCAATACCGGTATGCACTAAAACACCTCCGTAATTACTTTTTTTAGGACGCTGTCAAAATCAGTCGAAATCTGCTTTGTTTCATGAAAATCATCAATCTAAAGTGATGCAAACTTTGAAGATAGATGAACAATCATCCTAAACCTGCCAACGAACAAAATTAAACTCAAATCTATGATAAATTCGTCCTGAAACATCTCCGTCCTAAAAAAAAGTACAGCGTCCTAAAAAAAGTAATTACTTTTTTTAGGACACTGTCAAAATCATTCGAAATCTGCTTTGTTTTATGAAAATCATCAATCTAAAGTGATGCAAACTTTGAAGATAAATGAACAATCATCCTAAACTTGCTAACGAACAAAATTAAACGCAAATCTACAGTATGATAAATTCGTCCTGAAACATCTCCTTCCTAAAAAAAAGTACAGCGTCCTAAAAAAGTAATTTTTAGGACCCTGTCAAAATCATTCGAAATCTGCTTTGTTTCATGAAAACCATCAATCTAAAGTGATGCAAACTTTGAAGATAAATGAACAATCATCCTAAACCTGCTAACGAACAAAATTAAACGCAAATCTACAGTATGATAAATTCGTCCTGAAACATCTCCTTCCTAAAAAAAAGTACAGCGTCCTAAAAAAGTAATTTTTAGGACCCTGTCAAAATCATTCGAAATCTGCTTTGTTTCATGAAAACCATCAATCTAAAGTGATGCAAACTTTGAAGATAAATGAACAATCATCCTAAACCTGCTAATAAACAAAATTAAACGCAAATCTATGATAAATTCGTCCTGAAACATCTCCGTCCTAAAAAAAGTACAGCGTTCTAAAAAAAGTTCTAAAAAATCAGTTCCAAAAAAAGTTCTAAAAAAGGTTCTAAAAAACCAGTCGAAATCTGCTTTGTTTCATGAAAATCATCAATCTAAAGTGATGCAAACTTTGAAGATAGGTGATCAATTATTCTAAATCTGCTAACGAACAAAATTAAATGCAAATCTATGATAAATTCGTCCTGAAACATCTCCGTCCTAAAAAAAAGTACAGCGTCCTAAAAAAAGTAATTTTTAGGACGCTGTCGAAATCTGCTTTTTTTTATGAAAATCATCAATCTAAAGTGATGCAAACTTTGAAGATAGATGATAAATTATTCTAAACCTGCTAACGAACAAAATTAAACGCAAATCCTTGATAAATTCGTCCTGAAACATCTCCGTCCTAAAAAAAAGTACAGTGGCTTAAAAATAGAATGAAAATATGTCCTTAAGGTGACATTATTGATACGGAATGTTCGTTTCTATGTCGTCATGTGTTTTGTAAGCACAAGGTTACAATGAATTTTATTTCCCTTTCGGTCACATTGGCACATCACGTTACCAATCCAGTTTTTGTGAAACCCCCCTTTTGCAATCAAATTGGGTTTGGGGGGATGAAATGTACTTGTGGGGTTAAATCTACTTTATTTGATCCCCCAACCAATTTTTGGAAGAAAGGAGGGTTTACTAAAATTTTCACTGTGTACGGAATGTTTTACTGTGCAGTGCTATAACTTAATGGCAAATAACTTTCGTCATAAAATTTATTTTCCTTGCTGCGTCAGCAATCTTGTTGCGGTTATATCGATTTGAATGCATCAGTGTAAGGCACCGTTCAATCGAACCAACGATGCAGACGTTAGGAAGAGTCAGACTAAAACTCACTAGGATAAAAGGTTGAATTCTTAGCAGTTCCAACTTCCGTTAGTGCGTTTAGATGCCTGTGCTTTAAAAAAAAACGATTTGATGTTTATTCAGAATTGAAATTTGCCCTTTTTATTAATTTACCAAAATAACTAGTAGCAACAACAATGCACTAATCTTCTTTACGACATACAAGAAGTTATAGCGTTAAATTTTTTTGTTTTACAAAACTTGAAATTTATGTGAATTTCCTGCGGTAAATACAATATTATCTGCATATTTTCACAATGTTGTTGCGCCATATTTCGTTTAGAAATGTTTTTAGATGGCCCTAATTAAACCATTAACAAATATCAATATTGGGAGTCCTTAATTACATATATTATTCTCTATTGCACGTTCACGTCGTTCAGCCTTCATCGTTTGGTGAAGTAAATACATGTGGCGCTGTTGTGGACAAGAGATGATTATATTCACATTCAACCAAAGCCATTAATCGAAATACTGTATATTATTGTACAACGTAGATCAAATGCTGCCGTTCGCAATAATGAAATCCTACTAATCAATATACAGTGAATAGAAAATCGTAACATCTTAGCAGCCGATCGAGGGTGCCAAAATATTCCATCAAAGATATTGTAACGTTTGTGTCAAAAGGACGCCTCCCAATGTGGTCGACCGGCTCGGTTGCACAACCTATCGAGCTACTCTCCGGGTTGACTTATTAATTCATACGTACGGTTTCACTTCTACTTGTGGCTACGTTGGAGCTGACGCTACATCATCCCCCTCCCTTTACGCTGGCGACGGCACTCCATCGTCTCCAACCAGCGCAAGGGAGAGCTTCCACCGCTCCTACGTCCTGGCATGCTCGCCATTGTAACCTTTATGTCAAAAGGACGCGTCCCAATGCGGTCGACCGGCTCGGTTGCACAACCTATCGAGCTACTCTCCGCGTTGACTCATTAATTCATACGTTCGGTTTCACTTCTACTTGAGACTACGTTGGAGCTGACGCTACAATACAAACAAGCGCTCTAGCATGAGCTTTCAAAAAAAATAATTTTGTGAGACTTATTTGGGTAATTTCCGAAAGGGAAGCAACTCGAAACTATGTCAATATATTTGCCTCTTAATATTCATTAATATTACAAAGAATTAGCTCTTGATGAAGACATTCAAAACATTTATTTTTGGGTATTGTATAAGAGGTTCCCGGGGTGGTAACCCCTAAACTATGTCAAAATATTTGTCTGTACAATATTAACTGATACCAAAACAAACTAGCTCGATTCGTTCCAAGAATTTATATTTTGGGGCTCCATTTTGGGGGTTCTTGGGGGGTCCCACCCACTGGTGGATCCATGATAAAAATTTTAAGCACAAAACCTCAAAAAATCGGATGTGTTGTAACCAGGCGCGTAGCCAGAAATTCGAAATGGACCGGCTGTTTTAAGGGTCTGGGGGCAGAGCCCCCAGCGCTCACAGATTTTGCATTTATTTTGCAAAAATAATTTAATTTCAGAGCTAGTTTGATAAAATTTCTCTGTGAGGCTCTGCAGCTACGCAGCAAGTGTTACCAGTGCAAACTGATTTATTCCGGTACGATGTATGAATGGTGCAAGATGTTTACGATAAAAAGTTTAACGGAAGATAACAGAACTTAACGGAAGTCAATTTAGTCCGTTAACATAAAGAAGCTTTCCAACGGATTAACGAGTTAATGAAAAAGTTAGCTTCGTTATTAACGGATTTGTGTTCACCTATGGTTTTTTGTTAGCACTACTTTTCAGCAGAGGTGCAACCAGGAAGAGGCTAGGAAAGCTGAGGCCCCCTATTAGCCAACACGAGCCAACACTCTAATCCCAAAAATTTGGACCAACGTGTTTTATACTTGACCAGGGGGGCCCGCATGCAGGGCAAATTAAGATGTCAAGTATTCCTTGTGTTTAAATTTCTAAAATAAGTGTAAATACATCCATCTAATCTAAGAAAACAACTCATTGTAGAGCTTTTTTTACCTTGGTGCAGAGGGCAAGGGGCAAGAGGAACAGGATTGCCCATTTTACGTGAATTATTATACAGCATTTTCGTAAATGCGAGCGTAAGCAACACCCTAGGATTAAGCATTAATAAAATTGCTTGATTGAATGACCAGTAACAAACGTTTTAGCATCTGTCATTGTGTTTTTATCAAATTTACGCGTTGCTTATATAAACACTAAAATAATATTTACTCCGTCATTAAATTAATTTTGTTCAGAAGCCAAATCCAAACGAAACTTATAATCAATAACGCAACCAGAGGGGCCGTGCCCCTCTCTGCATTGACCTGTAGACCAAAGTGCACGATAAAAAAATGCCACAATTTTTGCCCTTTTGAGGCAGTTTTTGCAGTGATATGGCCTCTAGAGTGGTTTAAAACCATTTTTACTACATTTATCATTATTATTATTATTTTTTTTTTGGGGGGGTGGTATTAACTTACTTGTCAAAAATACAGCTCATAATTTAATCGATAAACACTTCAAAACATTGCTAAAAATAAGCAGCCAAAACTGATCGTTTAGCAAAATGCTTAACATAGCCTAAGCTTAAAAAACAAAAAGAGTCCGGGGGGGGCTATTCGATATTTAATTTATTTCATTACACCGAGTAATATACTTTTTTGAGACGCTGTACTTTTTTTTAGGGCGGAGATGGATTCAGGACAAATTTACCAAGAAATCATAATAATTTATCATAGATTTGCGTTTAATTTTGTTTGTTTGCAGGTTTAGGATGATTGGTCGTTTATCTTCAAAGTTTGCATCACTTTAGATTGATGATTTTCATAAAACAAAGCAGATTTCGAATGATTTTGACAGCGTCCTAAAAAAAGTAATTACGTCCTAAAAAAAGTAATTACTTTTTTTAGGACGCTGTACTTTTTTTAGGACGGAGATGTTTCAGGACGAATTTATCATAGATTTGAGTTTAATTTTGTTCGTTGGCAGGTTTAGGATGATTGTTTATCTATCTTCAAAGTTTGCATCACTTTAGATTGATGATTTTCATGAAACAAAGCAGATTTCGACTGATTTTGACAGGGTCCTAAAAAAAGTAATTACGGAGGTGTTTTAGTGCATACCGGTATCGGATTTCTTACGGCAAGAATTCGAATCCAATCTTTATTGAAAACTAGGGTTTAGTTGATTTTAATTAAATTCCCATTAAATTTTTCATTAAATAAACTAGATTTTAATATAAAGCAAAGAGCCAAAACGTGAGCGAACATTTTTTACTGAACGTTTCAAGACATTACTAGTCTCATCATCAGCAGATAAATGATATAGGCAACAGCAACTTGTCACGAGCAAAGCACAGGAAAAAAAGCAAAGCAATGACGCATAAAATGGAAAAAAAAAAAACGAAGCGAGCGTAAACTTAAAAGCAATTATTGTTTTCACACGTTGAATAAATATAATGGAATTGAAGCTTTGTCGGAGTTTAGATCTGGATTTCTTTGTTGAATCATTAAGGTTTCTTTGATTAATAATTTTCGCCAATGGTCAGATCTAGCCAGGATGATGGGGTTATTAAAACAAACTGCGTGATTAGGGTTATCATTTTATGCGTCATTGCTTTGCTTTTTTTCCTGTGCTTTGCTCGTGACAAGTTGCTGTTGCCTATATCATTTATCTGCTGATGATGAGACTAGTAATGTCTTGAAACGTTCAGTAAAAAATGTTCGCTCACGTTTTGGCTCTTTGCTTTATATTAAGATTACTTAAACGTTCCAATCATTATGCTCCGAAACTAGATTTTAGTTGATTTTTGGTAGCGTCCTAAAAAAAGTAACAGTTGGTTAGGACGTTTAGGACGCGCGTCCTAATCGTCCTAAGCGTCCTAAAAAAAGTAGTACCCCTCATTATGTACTGGTACCCATTAGCTTGGGCGCAAGCGGTTGGTTCACAAAATTTACAGGTCAAGAATAGGCTACCATTGTGTAGTATATAACTGTGTAATAGCCTAGTTTGGTTAGCTACCATTTTAGTTACTGGTATGTCAGTATGTGGTTACCAAGGTTTGAAGTGATTTCATAAGGGTTAGTTTTTTTAGTCTTTATTACAAAATGTCTGCGTGCACGGAACGTGCGCCAAGCCTTTTCCAATGAGATTTAGCTAAATACGCTGAATGCTTGCTTTTTGAGTAAAAATTTTTTAAATCTTATCAACACTTTTTTGTCTCAAGATTTATTAGTGATAGCTTAGCTTAGAACTGAAATTGATAGCAACAGCTTACACAACTGCGAAATGTAAATTGCCCAGCAGCTAGGCTGCATTTACTATTTATGTACTCTTGTAAACAGCATATTTCTATAGAAGTTTTACACAGGCTAAACTTGCATAGTTGCTGTAAAACTAGGTATGTTTTTGTCTTGCATATAAAATTATCATGATATTCACTTGATGTATGTGGCTAAATTTAGTTGAAACTCGATCTAAGCCTACCGTACTTTTTCTGTGAAGTCTGAAGTAACTTGATTCAAATGCTTCTAATCTTAATAATCACATTTAACTTCTTACAGGTTGAATCTAGTGCTCCTCTGCTAACTTTAACTGGGCAAATTTGCCTCCTCTTAGTTATTTTAATATAGCTCTTAAACCAAAAAAGGTTTTGCTTTGATGTACCCTGACTTTCAATAAGTTTAAAAACACACATTTTCAGAAACTTTAGGGTCAGCTGCATAACCAAAAGTGAGGTCATTTTTGCTTTTGTCAGAGGCATCTAAGGAGTTTTATACAGTTTTGAGCGCAATGTATGCTTATCAATGCACTTATTCTATTGATTCTATTGCGTCTTCATTATCGATCCAAATCTTTGGCTGAAATAAATATTCTGTTTACTGATAAATGTATTGCATCAGCATTATGTCATTGATGGTCAGCGTCATAATTCAAAACTACAGTATTGCTTGTTCTGCTGTTTCTTGGATTAAATTGCGTTTGCATATAAAAAATTGACTTTTGCAAGTGTTTGACTAAGATGATAATTTTGTAGACATAACATAGCCTAAGCATTATCAGCATTCAGCAGTATTTTTCTAAAATTTTCTGAATGATGGCATATCTCAGTCACGAAAAATTACAAATAATAATAACGAAGTGACCTGGTGCATGGAATGTGCGCGGTTAAATAAACAAAGTTTCCAGTGATGTCACTCGTTTTCGGAAATTTTTATTTTGGTTATTACAGTTATTGGTTTGGGTTAGGGTTTAGGTTAGGGCTAGGATTAGGGTTAAGGTTAGGGTTAGGGCTTGGGTTAGTTTTTTAGGCTTTATTAGGCTACAAAATGTCTGCGCGCACAGAACGTGCACCAAGCTTTTTCCTAATAATAATCAACACAATATATTTAAGATGATGTCATCATCTATGATGACTTTATCAGAGATGTCTTTGAAATAATAGATGTCCAAACTGATGATGATATTTAGCAACATTTAGAAAAATTTGCATGCTGTTATAGGGATTTACTTACTCTTACTGGTTTTGATGATGTCATCATCGTTTTCATGACGTCACAACATCAAAATATTTTATTTTAAATATTCAACAAAAAATAGCTTTAAGAAGCAAAAAATCTATCTCTTACCAAACAGTTTTTAATTGGGGGCAAATTTGCCCCCTCTCTCCTCGGTACAAATAGAATATGAAAATTGCCTGGTAGATATAGGATTAAAGATCACCATATTTAATTCTCAGCTACTGAGAGTAGCCTATCCTTAGTCTGACTGACATTTACTGAAGTAGGTCCGGCATAGGCTATTCAAAGCAATTGTGGGCTTATAAAGTTTCTGTATCAATTTGTTACTGAACGAATAGCCTACTTTGCTAGTATGCTACCAAAGAGCCTAATTTGCTAGTATGCTACCAAGCTGAATAGAGCAGATTAAAAATTTAAAAATGGAGCTTGAATAATGCATTGCTGTATTACTGGGCTATTACATTGTCAAAAGATAAAGCTACCCTTATTTCACAAATTGAAATGCTATTTCTCATTTCGTACGTAAGATAAAAGCTACTAAAGCAAAATAAGCTGAGTCAAGACCAGGTGGGTCATCACTTCATTTCGATTGTTTCAATTGGTCGTGTTGTTTCTAATTGTTTATTTATAAGTTGATTTATCTGTAATAATAAACAATATAAAAGATAATGCAGTCAACCATATTAATGGAAACACACTGCATGACATTGTCTTGCTTTACCAAAGGAATTTTTTTCAAACAAGTTGATTACATATTTTGACATAAAATTTAACAATTACATTGTCATGTAACAAGTCATATGTACAGCATTCATCTGCACCTCATTTGTCATTTGCACTGCAATTTTTTTTTATCCACAGAAGTGCTTATGATCACACAAGTTGAAAAGCTATGTTTTAGTCTAAAACTATTTAAAAAAATAATTGTTCTTGTTGCCAAAAATAATAGTGAATTAAATACTGTACAAAAGGTTTAAAATCTCTGTTTTGGGTCGGTGAAAAGAGTATACAGCTATTTTACACAAACCATGACTTTTAGGCACGGACGTTTATGTGTGACACATTTAAACACCGCCAATTAGATTCCAGAACTTTTAGGCACCAGAGGTAAAGAAAAATTTTCCAAAACTTTTTTCAAAAAAATTTTTTAAAAACTTTTTTTTCAAAAAAATCATATTTTTCAAAAAAGTTTTTTTTGTTTTAAATAACAGTTTTTTCAACAAAAAACAATCTGTTTTTTCAAAAACGTGTTTTTGTTTCAAATAATAGCTTTAAAAAACTTTTTCAAACAAAAAAGTACTACTTAGTACTTTGATTAAAATGTTTATATTTTTGAAGCGTTTCATCTGACACTTGTCAAGAGGAATCATCAGAAGCGAAAGCACAGGAAAAGGAGCGGCTATAGGAAAAAGCCGAGCAGTGATTGACTGGAAAAAGATCGATGAGAGACCGTCATTTGTATACTACCTTTCAGTTGAGAACAAATTTTTTTTGTCGGCAGAGGGCGGGGTTAGAAGTTTTGATAAAAGTGACATTATTGAAAAAAATACAACTGGAAATCAATTTTTTGTAAAACTTTTTTCGCTTTCCTTCCATCTATGTGCTTTTTGAAGTCACTTTTATCAGGGCTTCTAACCCCAACCTCTGCCGCTCAAAGAATTTATTGTCCAAGGTTGTACATTAAGGATGCTCTCTTATTGATCCTTTTCCAGCCAATTACTGCTAGGCTTTTTCCTATAGCTGCTCCTTTTCCCGCGCTCTCGATTCTGACGATTCCTTTTGACAAGTGTCAGATGAAAAGCTTCAAAAAATATTAACATTGTAATCGAAGTAATACTTCTTTGTTTGAAAAACTTTTTTTGAAAAAAGCTTTCATTTTAAAGAAAAAAACGTTTTTGAAAATAAAATTTTGAAAAAAACTTATTTGAACAAAAAATTTTTTGCAAAAAATTTTTTACCTCTGGCACCTAAAAGTCTCGGCGCATAAAAGCCTTGGCACCCAAAAGTCCCGATGCACAATTGGCAGCATGTAAACGCCCCATTCATAAATGTTCACCCTTAAAAGTCATAGACCAATTTAACGACATAAAAATAGCATTATTTAGAAGTTTTAGAACAACAATCGTTGCTGAAAATGTGGTTCCATCTATCTATATTATTGGTTTTTCTGGGTTAAGAAACTACAAAATATTACCAATATTCATGATTTAAACTATAGCGCCACGTAGTGGTAGAAATCAAAAATGACCACAATAATGCAGTTAAAACACATATTAGTGTCAAATTTTGACAAATATGAGGTAACACATCATTCCAATCATCAATTATTGCAGTTTTTGATCAAAGAATAAATATATAAAAGTCTATATGCTAAAACTACCAAAATTTGACAAAATTTCCAATTTTTGGTGGGCTTAAGGCATCCCTAAAGGTAAAAATTCTTCAAAAAATTTTACACAAGTTAATTTTTCATGAAATGGCACTACTTAAAGGGGTCAGACTTAAAACTTTTAAAAGTTGATAAAATATGAACAACCCTAAAGGTCATAAAAGCTTTCTTTGGTCTCTTTTTTATACTACTATTCCGCATCAAACATAAAATCTTGAAATTCTAGTTAATTTAATTGAATTGTAAAATCTACGCAAAAATTAAAACATGGCGCACAACAGTGTTCCCATTCGGCCAATTTTTTTCAGCAAATCAGCAATTTCTTTGAAAAAGGGCAAATAATTTTTGGCAATATGATAACCATAGCTTTAGAAAATTCGACAAATTTGTGGAAATATGACAGTAGGTATACTTTAATGACAAATTAGTTCAAAATTTAGGGCACATAAACATCCTTTTAGAGCATTTGGCACAATTGTTTCAAGAAAATTTGGGCACTCACCGATTTGCCTAAAAGTTTGAGGGAACACTGGCGCACAGTACAAGTACATATTACAATGGCAAATGGACAATTCTGAAGCTCATTGCATAAGATTTGTAAATAGATAGCCAAAATTCGTCCTAGCTTTTTTGGTGATGTCAATGCTTGAAAAAATAGGTTATTTCTTAAATTTATGAGCTACTCATGTTGTATATTCTTCGGTTGGGAAATTCAACATTATTAGAAATCTCGAAGACGTGATAGCTAGCCTACCAATAACAACAGTGCAATCTTTCCATAGAATTTTTGAAATGAGATGAAAATCCTAACCATTACATCAGTACATCATGATGTAGACACAAATAATAATTATGGGTAATAACAATGTTGTCTTGAAGCTAGTAACTATAATGTAATTTCAACAAAAATTTTGAAACATGATGAAAAGTAATAATTATACACTACGTCACAACGTTTACAAAAACATTAGACCAAGAGCATTACTAGTTTATCACATGGTGTTGAACCTAATTGAATACTGGTATATTTTCCAATATTGAAAAACCTACACGGCGCACCTGGAAATCTTTTGCAGCACTCAGTTTGAGAATCACTGGCGTAAACGATTAAACTTTAAAACTCTGGCCTCGCAAATGTTAAAGTATCACAGTTGAATTATTTCAAAATAGCTTTCAATAGCGTCTGAGCTATCATTTCCACTCTTTGAAATATGGGTAGCTTTGAAAAAGGCTGTTTTAGATTGAACGTTTTCATCCAGCTCTCTTCATAAATCTACGCTGGAATGAAGAAAAACTAAAATGCAGTGATATATATAGAGGTTGACTACATTGAAATGACAATGGTTTGCTATTATGACGTAAAATGCAGCAAAAATCACCTAAAATTGTATGAAGTTAATGCAAAAGTATAGAAAATATAAAAAAATTTTTTGTCGTTCTCTGATTGGTCAAAATTGGTCTTTCTGGCAATTTGATTGGTGGAGAAATATTGTTTCGGTTTCGTCGGAAAAGTGAGAAAGTAAAAAATTAATGAGAAATTTGGAGTGAATAAACGAATTCCTTCTGATGGCAAAGAATAGGCTGTAAGGAATTGATGTAGGTTGCTTCCAGAACTGATAAATGGAATGAAGATCTTAATTCCAGATCTTCATTTCATTTATCAGTTCAAGATCTTCATTCCATTTATCAGTTCTGGAAGCAACCTACATCAATTCATTACAGCCTATTCTTTGCCATCAGAAGGAATTCGTTTATTCACTCCAAATTTCTCATTAATTTTTTATTTTCTCACTTTTCCGACAAAACCGAAACAATATTTCTCCACCAATCAAATTGCCAGAAAGACCAATTTTGACCAATCAGAGAACGACAAAAAATTTTTTTATATTTTCTATACTTTTGCATTAACTTCATACAATTTTAGGTGATTTTTGCAGCATTTTACGTCATAATAGCAAACCATTGTCATTTCAATGTAGTCAACCTCTATATATATATCACTGCATTTTAGTTTTTCTTCATTCCAGCGTAGATTTATGAAGAGAGCTAGACGAAAACATTCAATCTAAAACAGCCTTTTTCAAGGCTACCCATATTTCAAAAAATGGAAATGATAGCTCCGACGCTATTGAAAGCTATTTTGAAATTCTGTACCACTAACAAGTTAAATTATTATTAACAATTCTGAAGTTCTTGACTTCTCGCTTTGGTAAGTTATGATAGACTACAATTTGATGTGCAAATCTTTTTGTTGGTAGCAGCTCAAAAGCTGCTGGTATTGATAATCATGTTAGTGTTTTTTTTTTGACAGATATCTTTGAGCATTTTTGTATTATTTGCTTTTTGTGAACAGTTGAATAGTGTACTGGTAATTGTGCTAATAACTGATAAGACTAAAGTATTCAGGATAGTTATTCCTAACATGGATTTTACTGAATTTTATGAAGATAGCTGTTCAACTGTGGGTTTAGCTTCAAGAATGGGGAACCTAGTGAAGCTAAGAGATTTGTTATCAGATGGGGCAGATTATTGCATTAAAGATAATCGTGGGTGGTTTCCTATTCATGAAGCTGCTTTTCATGGACATACAGAATGTGTTGAAGAATTGTTGAAAGCTGCTTATGATAATGATGAAGATCCCTTACAAATCTGGCCAGATCCTTATGACATTGAAAGTGGCAATGCACTTGTGTTAGCAGCTCGGAATGGACACCTAGACACAGTCGAAATGCTATTAAACACTGGTTTGTATTCTTCTCTAAAAGATCTTCAGCATGCAGTTAAAGCAAGTCTTAATCATCCCACAACATTATCTTATCTTTTGAGTAAATATGAGGGAGACATTAATTATAGAATATGTTTCAATTATACATTGCTGCATGAGGCTGTTTCAAAAAGTCCTATTTACAGTATTGAAACATTGCTTAAAAATGGTGCAACTGTAGAATCTAAAGAAGACTATGGCAGAACAGCCTTGCATTTAGTTTGTAGTGAAAACCGAAATGACATTTTAGATGTGGTGAAATTGCTTGTTGAAAAAGGAAGTAATGTAGATTCCTGTGACAATCAAGGGTGTAGTGTTCTATTTATTGCTACTCAATACAATCACTTTAAAGTCATAAGATTCTTATTACAAAAAAATGCTGACCCAAATAAGTGTTGTGCGATATGTCCTTATGGAAAAATTGTGCTTGCTGCTCCATTATGCGTTGCAGCTGAAAAAGGTCATTTACCAATTTTGAAGCTACTCACTAAAGTTTCAGATAAAAAGATGCTAAAGAAAATGAATGTTTTTTCTCCAGTGAAATCTGCCATATTTGGATCAAATTATGACTGCTTGGTGCATTTGCTTAAAAATGGTTATAGTTTAGAAAAGGATTGCTCATTAAGTGAAGCTTTGCATTATTTTCCATCAATGAACACTGTTGCAACTTGCTTGAAAGCTTCTGACAAGCTTATTTTGAAGTTGTTATTGAAAAGCGGCGCACATGTTAAACCACTGGCTAGTTGTTTTTTGTTCAATAAACATTTGGTCAATGATAATAACAATGAAGTGTTTCTGTTAGCACTTCAATGTGGAATTGGTGAATCATGTTGTGGCAGTACAAATGTGGTTTGGAAGTTGCACAAACTTTGGATTAGTTTTCTGAATGAAGAACCAGGAGCTTTTGATTTTCTAAAAAATTCTTCTTCATCTTCTAATGTATTTTACTTGCTTAAATGGATGCCTGTTGTTGATACAAAAATTGATTGTAATGAATTGCAAGTTCCTTCTTTAATCTGTTTATGTCGATATTATATTCGTTTGGCAATTTTGAATAAATCAGGTTGTATTAGGCTAACTGACATTAATCAACTCTTTATCCCGCGTATCCTGAAGGATTTTCTTTGGTTAAAAACCAGCTAGGTTAAAAATGTTTGATTGTATTAAGTTTGTATTAGACTAATTGACATTACTCAACTCTTAGTCCCACATACTCTAAAGGATTTTCTTTAGTTAAAAACTAGCTAGGCTAAAATTGTCATTTGTATGGTGTTTTTTGTACCTTGTACACAAGACCTAAGATCAGTGATATTGAAGTGACAAACTAATTTTAGAATTTTTTTAATCAAAAAGGATGCTAATTTTAAACATGCTAATTTTAGAATTTTTTTAATCAAAAAGCCTACTACAAAACTTTTAAATTTTGATTAATTCACAGTCGCAAATTATTAGACTTGTTTCATTAGAAAAATGGTTTTAAGATTTATCTAGTTTGTTGGATTGAAAGTATGTTTAATTGAGGTTTATTAAATCAAAGAGTATGTTCTGATTTAGTCAACTTGTCTGTATACAGAAGAATAAATTTCACCTTCCAGGTTCAGTTTATCCACGTCTATAACTATCATAGCACAATGCAGTAGACAAAAGTTAAAATTTAAAATCCTACAGTCTGTTTCAGTTATAATAAGGATCATTAGGGGTGCCTGCCAAACGTAACACAGAGTTCAAAATTTAATATAAAAAATTTTTTAATTAAAAAACAATTTTTTGTTCTTGTACCGCGACCATATTTGGCTTCTAAACGGGCTAAAATGCACTCAAGCTGTGGAGAAAACTGAACCTGCCCCTACTTAACTCCACAGTCTCAGCCACTAGGAAGCCAAACTCAAGACTTGGCACCAGAACTGAATCAGTTTTTTCCTGCTACTTGAATGTACTTTAGGTCATCCAGGAGCTGTATAAAGCCTTAGAACCAGAACGAGGAACTGATTTTCAATTTTTTTTACATTTTTTAAGTGTTAGAGTGTAAACTCTGTGTTACATTTTGCAAACACCCCTGATGATCCCGATCATGGGTGAAACAAACTGTAAAGTTTAATTTTTGACATGTATATACAGGGTGTCCCACAAAAAAGTTTATTTTTTAATTTTTAACTACTTTTGTTTTAGAGTATTTGACTCTTTCATTTTTTCAGGTTTTATTCTATGGTAATAGGAGTTTTATACCTGAAATTTTGAAGCCTTTATCTTAATCCTGCCTTTCACAATTGAGCAGCGATCAAAAATAGTAAAGTTCTATTTGGAAACTAAATCACTGGTCCAAACCCAAAGGGATATCGCAAGCATTTTGGTGTAAAAGAAGCTCCATCTGTGACGTCAATCGAGAAAATTGTTCAAAAGTTTGAAGTGCATGGCACCTGCCACAACGGAAATAAAGGAAATTCTGGAAGGAGAGTGTCTGCTTGCACCGAATTAAACATTGATACTGTACGTGAATCGACTGTACGTAGCCCCAAAAAATTAATACGGAGGCGTTCATCTGAACTTGGCTTGACAAAGTCCACCGTTCAAAGAATAATGAAGCAAGACCTCAACTTATATTCTTACAAACTGGAAATAAAGCAAACTTTGACTGAAAGGGACAAAGAACAATGTTTTCAAATGTGCACATGGTTTAATGAAATATATACAAGATATGGTTTTCAGATGAGGCACATTTTCATCTGGATGGATCAGTAAACCGTCAGAACTGCCGTATTTGGGGCACTGAACTCCAAACGTTGTTACCACCAAATCACTCCACAGCAGGAAGTGCACAGCTTGGTGTGCGCTTAGCTCTGACGGAATCATCGGGCCTTACTGGTTTGAAGACAATGCTGAGAATGCGGTGACGGTTAATCAAGAAAACTATCGCCACGTCATCAAAAAGTTTACTGCTTGTCTTCGTGGTTGTCGCTTCAACTTGAAAAAATTATGGTTTCAGCAAGATGGGGCAACACCTCACACTGCAGTGGAAACACGAAAATTATTGTCTGAAAAATTTGAAGACAGGCTGATTTCCTTGAAAGCTTCCCACATCTGGGCTCCACACTCTCCTGACCTTAGCCCACTGGACTTTTTTCTGTGGGGCTACGCAAAAGATAATGTCTATAAAAATAAGCCTACCTCTATTTCCGAACTTAAACAAGAAATAACTACGTTCATGAGAGCCATTTCCGCTGACACATGCAAAGCAGTAATTCAGAATTTTGCTGTGAGAGTAAGGGAATGCCTTTTGTGCCATGGCGATCACATTGAGCATGTTATTTAAGCAGCATCATCAAAATATATGACTATTTTTAAGCTCCAGTAACATCAGCTAAGTAAAATGGATAAGGACGATTTTGATGGCAAACAAATTTCCAACCTATTATTAATGCACGGTGAAACTTTCATTGGTTTATCTTTACAAGTTTTTGCGTTACAAAAATTTTAAAAATAAACTTTTTTGTGGGACACCCTGTATATATAGCGATATGTTATGATATTCGCTCTGGTCTTTGCTGTTGAGAGCACTTTTTTGAACTGGTTGAATTCAAACTCCACTCATTAATTCTCTAACTATTTAAAAATGAATAAAACTAACCCCAAGGCTAGTGTATTAATTAGTTCTTGAATACTCTGGTAATCACAGATTCAGGCTGTTATTGTGATTCTTTGAAGTATTTCAAAATTTTCGTAGTATTTTTGTTTTTAATATTATGATATTTTCTAATTTTGCTTCATTTTTTTTCTATTGCAAAGAAATTTGATTTTAATGGTGTAAATATTTTTCTGATTTTGATTTTGGCAAGTACCATGCATATCGTTAATTATCTGAAGCAGAACATCCTGACGCAACTGACCTGACGTGAGACCCCTTACCTCAGGGAGTCAGGAATCCTGAAGCTTGGGACATTGTGATGCCAAAAGCTCACACTTTTGCGCTTTACTTTTTGTCTTTATCCGTGCTACACTTTTTTTGTCAAAATAATCAACACTTGGTTGTTGCAATTAATTGTCAAGTTTACAAACTTTTTTTTTTCAAAACGCTGAAAACACAAAAAAGCTCAAAAGCGAGTTGTATAGTTGATATGGCAATTAATATTTTCATTTCAAAAATATTTTGAATAAAAATTCAAAGCCAAGTTAGTAAAATGGTAAAAATGCTAGCGATAAGTTGTAGACAATTACTGAATGCTGCGATTGAAAATAACATATTTTGCTAATTACAATTGTTTTTCATAAATATATGAACAATTTTGAGGTGGTGCAGAATTTGAAAATGACTTTCAATAAAGTCGATTTCATTTTGCTTTCGCAATAAGCTTTTCGGACAGAACTCTTCAGTTGCGATCTCTGTCTGGTTTGGTATGTGGTGAGCAGGATCTTTCAAAGACCAAATGCAGTGAGGAGAAATGCACTCTGTAGTGAGGAGAAATGCATTCTGCAGTAAGGAGAAATGCTTTCTGCAGTGAGGAGAAATGGATTTTTAGGAGATTGCACAATAGTAAGGAGAAACGCAATCTATCCAATGACAGCAGACTTTGATCTTACCAAAACAGTTGTAGAGTGAATACAAACTGCTTTTGCCTGCACAAATCTTTTTTTTTTTTCGTGAAATATAAACCGCTTCCAACGGGCTCAAGTGAAACTGAGAACGAGCTGTGGTTAGGATTTTAAACTGCAAATCAGAATAGATGTGTGCGCACTGATTGAATTCCAACAAATCTTGGCCAATGGCTGAATCGCTTTCTGGTTCGAATTGAGTCTTACTTTTTGCTTTGCATTTTATATTTGGCTGGGTTCTGGTTGGTTGAGATCGGTGGGTTCCCTGTTCCTGAGTAAGAGTGGTTTTTTGTCTTATTGTTTTTGGAACATGTTGCTTGATGCATTCCTGAAGCCTTTGAGTAGTGCAACCTATGTACCGACTATCACAGTGGCACACGTATTCATAAATAACCATACTTCTTAGATTGCCAAGTAGCAATCCTTTTTGGCAGCAGGTAGCATGCATTGGCTTGAGAAAATCAAGCATGGTGACACTGCTCCGTAGCAATTTTGTGCAGCACTTATAACTTGATGTTCTAATTGCTGAGAAGCTGAGCCTATCCACGGGGCTCTAAGGTACACTGGGCACTTTTCTGGTCCAAAGGGCTTGGCTGTAGAAAATTGTGCAATTTTCTTGGATATGTGCTTGACTACTATATCTTCAGGGTACCCGTTGTCAAGCAAGATCTTTTTGATAAAATCAATCTCTTGCTTAAGCTTGTTTTTCGTACATATTTTAAGTGCTGTGTGTACCAGCTTGGGCTGAAGGATTCTCAGCGGATGTATTGACCAGAAAAAGTGGGCTTTCGGTATACATTGGTCTCGAAACCAAGTTCAGTTCTTTCCACTAGAATGTCTAGAAATGGAAGTTTGCCATCATGTTCTTTTTCAAAAGTGAACTTCAGAGCAGGATGTAGACGATTACATGTGAACAGGAAATTGTCAACGTCACCCTCTTGTTTAAAGATGGGCAAAGGTGTTGTCAACATATGGGCAAAGGTGTCGTCAACATATCGAAAATAAATTGTCGGTTTTTGAACACCGGAAAATAGTTTCGACTCGTGGTATCCAACAAAGATGTTCGCTAATGCTGGGCCCAGTGGTGAGCCCATCGCTACTCCGTCCGTTTGCTTGTACATTGTGTCATTGAAGCTGAACTGTACGGATGACGTAGCACTTTTCATAAGTTCAATAAATACTGCTTGGGGGATGGGAGGTGTGGAAGAAGGGTCTTTGTACAAGGCTTCTGCACATATGCCGATCGTTTCCTTGAGAGGTACATTGGTAAATAGGCTTGAGATGTCAAATGAGCACAAATAGACATCTTTTCCTTCTAACTTGAGGTCTTGCATGGTTTGTGCGAATGTAAATGAGTCTTATGCAGTTGGTGGAAAACTGCTCAAGCACTGGCTGTAAAATGCTTGCTAGCCATTTGGCAAGTTCATGGTGGGAAGAATTGACCATGGACAGGATTGGCCTTACTGACGTGCCTACCTTGTGTGTTTTAGGAAATCCGTACATTCGCGGTCTTTGCGAACCCGTAAAGCGTACCTCATCATAGACTTGTTTAGGTAGCTGCTCTGAGTTCAGTAACTCTCGTAATCGGCTCTGAAGTTTTGTCTCTATGGAGCGGTTTTGTCAGCCGTAGCGGCTGGGCCAAGACATTCGAATTTTGATGCGTCATTCAGGATGTTTCCCATTTTAGTTACGTACCGTATTTACTCGTTTTACCGCCCGATCTTGATTGAGGCCCCGTTTGAATAGCCGCTCGTGTGAGCAGAACAAAAAAATAAATAAGGGCCCGTGCTTTAATACCCGCCCGGTGCAAAAGCTGATTTTTCAGTGGTAGAGAACAATAGAAAATAAGAAGCTGCAAAGAAACGCTTGTGTCACAACGCTGTTGAATTTTAAGCGCTAGTAGACAACAGTCATGCCTTAGACGTCCAATTGCATAACAAATAGCATTGATTACATAACAGGTTGTATTGATTACAGCTCCCATTTGTCTGCTGCTCATTCATTCAGAATATTGAACCCTATGTGATGATTAAATCATTTGGAGAAAGATTAAATGTCGTGAAATATTTGTCTTCAACGATAATTTTTGTGGTAATTTTACTTTGAAAATAACAAGCGCCCGTGCTTAAATAAACGCCCGTTTGAATAGGGGCCCGGCAGTGAGTAAGGTTGAAAAAAATAAGGGCCCGGGCTACAAAACGAGTAAATTGTTCAAAATGACTACGCCTGATCCTTTATCGGGCCGAGTGATAAGGATTTTTTCATTTCTACTCAAGCTTTTGATGGCCTGGTAGCGTTTGTTCTGCATCCTAAAGTCATGTTTTTCAATTTGACTGTCACTGTAGCTGTGTGCCGGGTCAGTGAGTCGGGCTTTCAAAGCGTTTCGCGTATCAATAGAGCACGCTTTGTGATGTTGCAATTGCACCCATAGTGACTCGAACTCAGCGAACAATTGCTCTTTACACACAGTTTTGGATGGTAGGCAAATACAACATCACAAAGCGTGCTCTATTGATACGCAAAACGCTTTGAAAGCCTGACTCAACTGACCCGGCACACAGCTACAGTGGCAGTCAAGTCGAAAAACATGACTTTAGGACGCAGAACAAACGCTACCAGGCCATCAAAAGCTTGTGTAGAAATGAAAAAATCCTTACCACTCGGCCCAATAAAAAATCAGGCGTAGTCATTTTGAACAAAAGTGATTACGTAACAAAAATGGGAAACATCCTGAATGACGCATCAAAATTCGAATGTCTTGGCCCAGCCGCTACGGCTGACAAAACCGCTCCATAGAGACAAAACTTCAGAGCCGATTACGAGAGTTACTGAACTCAGAGCAGCTACCTAAACAAGTCTATGATGAGGTACGCTTTACGGGTTCGCAAAGACCGCGAATGTACGGATTTCCTAAAACACACAAGGTAGGCACGTCAGTAAGGCCAATCCTGTCCATGGTCAATTCTTCCCACCATGAACTTGCCAAATGGCTAGCAAGCATTTTACAGCCAGTGCTTGAGCAGTTTTCCACCAACTGCATAAGACTCATTTACATTCGCACAAACCATGCAAGACCTCAAGTTAGAAGGAAAAGATGTCTATTTGTGCTCATTTGACATCTCAAGCCTATTTACCAATGTACCTCTCAAGGAAACGATCGGCATATGTGCAGAAGCCTTGTACAAAGACCCTTCTTCCACACCTCCTATCCCCCAAGCAGTATTTATTGAACTTATGAAAAGTGCTACGTCATCCGTACAGTTCAGCTTCAATGACACAATGTACAAGCAAACGGACGGAGTAGCGATGGGCTCACCACTGGGCCCAGCATTAGCGAACATCTTTGTTGGATACCACGAGTCGAAACTATTTTCCGGTGTTCAAAAACCGACAATTTATTTTCGATATGTTGACGACACCTTTGCCCATATGTTGACAACACCTTTGCCCATCTTTAAACAAGAGGGTGACGTTGACAATTTCCTGTTCACGCGTAATCGTCTACATCCTGCTCTGAAGTTCACTTTTGAAAAAGAACATGATGGCAAACTTCCATTTCTAGACATTCTAGTGGAAAGAACTGAACTTGGTTTCGAGACCAATGTATACCGAAAGCCCACTTTTTCTGGTCAATACATCCGCTGAGAATCCTTCAGCCCAAGCTGGTACACACAGCACTTAAAATATGTACGAAAAACAAGCTTAAGCAAGAGATTGATTTTATCAAAAAGATCTTGCTTGACAACGGGTACCCTGAAGATATAGTAGTCAATCACATATCCAAGAAAATTGCACAATTTTCTACAGCCAAGCCCTTTGGACCAGAAAAGTGCCCAGTGTACCTTAGAGCCCCGTGGATAGGCTCAGCTTCTCAGCAATTAGAACATCAAGTTATAAGTGCTGCACAAAATTGCTACGGAGCAGTGTCACCATGCTTGATTTTCTCAAGCCAATGCATGCTACCTGCTGCCAAAAAGGATTGCTACTTGGCAATCTAAGAAGTATGGTTATTTATGAATACGTGTGCCACTGTGATAGTCGGTACATAGGTTGCACTACTCAAAGGCTTCAGGAATGCATCAAGCAACATGTTCCAAAAACAATAAGACAAAAAACCACTCTTACTCAGGAACAGGGAACCCACCGATCTCAACCAACCAGAACCCAGCCAAATATAAAATGCAAAGCAAAAAGTAAGACTCAATTTGAACCAGAAAGCGATTCAGCCATTGGCCAAGATTTGTTGGAATTCAATCATGCGCACACATCTATTCTGATTTGCAGTTTAAAATCCTAACCACAGCTCGTTCTCAGTTTCACTTGAGCCTGTTGGAAGCGGTTTATATTTCACGAAAAAAAAACAGATTTGTGCAGGCAAAAGCAGTTTGTATTCACAATCTCCTTAAAATCCATTTCTCCTTACTGCATTTGGTCTTTAAAAGATCCTGCTCACCACATACCAAACCAGACAGAGATCGCAACCGAAGAGTTCTGTCCGAAAAGCTTATTGCAAAAGCAAAATGAAATCGACTTTGTTGAAAGTCATTTTCAAATTCTTCATGAATATATCTATGTGGCAGTTTGATAATTGTTTCAATCACAGTGTCGCAGCCAGCTCCAACCGATGACGCTACAATCAAGTAACCACAAATGAAAGATGTATGGAATCCATTGCTTAATAACTCAAGAGACCATAACAGCTCATAGGTTGTTCAATTGAGCCGGTTAATTGCAATTAAAGCGCGCTCGTTTTGATCCGCCACAACTAGTGACCCCGACGTGATTGAATCATTGACACTAGCATAGTCATCACTTGCCGGCCCTTCCTCTTTCACCGCTTTCGCTACTTCATTGCCAACAAACTCGAAAAGAGCTGCTCAAATCAATAATGTCATAAAATTAAGCAACGAAATACCAACAAACAGATTCAAATCCAGCAACATTGTGCTTAATAAAGCAACCCAGCCAATTACTCAAAATTGTATAATCGAGCTGGTTTACCACAATTGAAACGCATTGATTCTGCCAATCACTCACTCAAGGTTGTACAACCGAGCCTGTTAACCAATTGGAACGCGTTCGTTTGACCCGCCACAACAGCGTTCACTTATTGTTTGAAACTTATCACCAGCATTTTTGCTAATTTATTAACTTGCCTTTGGATTTTTTTGTACAAGATTCTCGAAATAACATAAATATTATCAAAAATAACACTTGCTTAAATTGAGCTTGTCGTGTTTTCAGCATTTTCAAAAAAAGGCGTTTATAAAGTCGACAGTTAATGGAAAATGTAATGCTTAACATCACAACAACCAATTGTTAATTGTTTTGAGAAAAAAAGTGCAACATGGAAGTTTCGAGCTTGTGGCATCAGGATGTCTCAAACGTCAGGATGTTCGTAGTGTGAGTTGTCTTACATCAGGATGTTGTAGATCGTAATTATTGAAGCTCAACTGATATATCAGTAAGCCGATATCAAGGTCAAGCTGATATATCATATCAATTATGTACCACCGATAAAATATTGGCTTAGCACAATTACCTTAAACTGTTTATTTTCGAGAGCAAGCACGACCGCTCTTGACTATTGATTGTCAAATGGTTGTATTTTTCGTTTGTTTTTTTCATTGAATAATACTGGAGTGTGACTTGTGATTGCAATAGTCTTTCCTTTCTTTGGAGGGGAATTAGTGAAGCCTTTAGTGTCAAGTTAATTGAAAAATAGTGACAAACTTTCATAGTTAATAAGTTAATATATCGACTATCGATATTGGTATCGGCCTGAAAAAATCATACCAGTCAAGCTCTAGTAATTATCTTTCATCAAACTCTGTGCAGTTTTAAGCTAATAAGGTTAGATTTTAAACTTGTTTGTTCTCCAGATGGATCAACTGTTCAGCTTTGAGTTTAGCTGCGAAATAGGAAGATGCAAAAAAGGCCACTTCTATGATTTTAGGTCAAAACGATTAATCACAGTGAAAGGTTAAAAGTACAATGGTATGTTTCGTCCTAAGAAGTCATCTGGTGCAACTGAAACCGGTAAAAGAAATGATAAAAACACGTATAATGCCGTCACTGGCATTGATTTTGAGGAGGCGAGGGGGGCGGTTCCCCTTCAAGTCTGACACTGAAGGAGGCAAATATGTCTGGCCCAGCCTCGTTTTTTTTTTTGGCAGGTAATGCCTCTTGGCATGCAAGATTGCAAGGGCAAGTCCCATAATTTAGATTTAATAATTTTTTTTTACAAAATCAAGGTGTAAAAAAGAAAGCCAAAACTCCATGCAGAAACAGAACAGAATGCGGCGAAGACCTTTTTTTTGTCTTCGCCTGAATTTGGGGACAAAATTCTGGAATTCCAAATTGAAATAGAACTATTAAATCTTCCCAAACTTCGCAAAAAAATTTTACCCCCTTGAAATTTGCTTAATCTTCAAAAAATCGCTACTTATATGAATAATTGGAACGTTGAATTGCACTGAACAAGCCAAAATCTGTGTATTATGGAACAGCCTGCTAATTTAAACACTGTTACAGACTGCAAGTTGGAGTGTCATCAAATTAAAATGCAACATGCTGCACTGATTTAAAAGCACCAGTTAAAAAATAATAAAGCTATGGTCAAGCATTTTTCAGCTTGCATTTGTTTTTTTTGTGTCTGCATTTCCCCATCGGCTCGTATCTTCTGTTGAGCACACTTGTCAGTTAGAAGATTCTAGCTTGTCAGCTAGAAGTACAGGGTTTCTCGGGCATAAATTGCAGCACCAAAATCCTGGTTTGTAAGCAGTGGCTCAATCAGCAATAGACCATGTGATTACAGGCTCACTGCCAAATTTTTTACCATTCCAGAAGATTTTTTAAAGTGCCCTCGCATTTCTCTTCTCTCGATATCTTAAAGAGTGGGTGTGATTGTAGTAATGCGTCTTGTACTCTTGAATTTTGCTTTGGTGCATTTCATGTGTTATTTGGTTCCAACAGTTGTGATCGAGGCTTTGGTTTAGACAGTCTTTTTGCTGCAATCTTCACTGAGAAAGCAATTTGCTTGTTGCTTCAGTTGTAAGGAGGTGTGGTGGTATTCAGCTTCTGTTTTTGCTGAGGAGCTTTTTATTGTGACTGGACTGTGGATATTATTGTAGCCATGTTGGGCATGGAACTGTAGTTGACTTCCAAGGTATAGCGCTTGCTTACTTTGTGTTGATGATGGTAAGCGGGAAAGTGTTTGTCGGCAAGCTTTAGGAATTTTCCACTGTTGTTCTTAAAACTTTTGCTAAAGGATAGGCTAAATCATACTGCAATGCAGTTGTGATTTTGTTTTCCTCTCAGGTAGTCGTTATCTGTAGCATGATTAGCATATGCAAGTCCTCTACTACTTGTCTGCATGGTGATATTGTATGGTGTTGCAGCCTTTTGAAATTCGTCAGAGTTGCAAGATAGTTCAGATAACTGCTTTTTTATCATTGGCGAATGGTTGGTCCTTGCATTGATGTAGAGATTAAAGAGGCTGGTCAGGTGGTCATTGGATTTTTTAAAAGGCCAGTACAGTACTTTCCACATTTCCCCACGTTGCATTTTAACACGGCAACACTCCTACTTGCAGTCTTTTGTAGAGTTTAACCAGGTTGTTTCACAATATGCAGTGTTTGGCTTGTTCAGTGCAATTTAGAATTACAGTAACTATGTATATCAGTTTTATCATTCTTCTTTTTAAAGGTTACAATAGCACCTGATTATGACGAAACAGTCTGTTAGATTATATTTTTTTAAACATGTCATTTTCTGCAAAATCTGGTTCCTGAGCAGGCATTCTGCTTGTGGTCTGAAATTCTTTGGTGACAAGTGACTTGCAGCTTTTTTTAACTCATTAAGTATACTTATTGAAAAAACTAATTTTTTTTTACGAATTGATGTAATTTTAATGATGCACATTAGGGTGTTGCAGGCGCCCCGACCATCTCAGATTTTGCTCACCTTTTTTTTCAAACTGCGTTTAGTCCAGTAGAACACAAATATGAAGTTTCAAAAAATTTCATCGACGTTTACCCTACCCGCCGGGGCACTTTCCGGACCCACTTTTTGAAAAAAATCAACTTTTTTGTCACTGGAGGGCGCCATGTAACATATACATAACTGGAAGTGGTTTTAAAAGATGCCCCTTCTTGTTCCACACATATTAAAAAAAAAACTGAGTGAATTGGACTATTAGGTCCAAAGATATGGGTCATTTTATGGTCATATTTTTACTCATTACTGCCTCTAGTGATAGAAAGTTAAGTTGCATTAACTCAAAAACTGCTCAACCAATTGACACAGAATTTGGTGTACCCCCCCATTTTCAGGGGTGAGGATTTTATTTTTGTCCTTGGTTTGAGTTGGAACTGCCACTGGAGGGCAGTAATCTATCTTTTTTTCATCGCTGGTTGCTTTTCCATTGCTTCATGTTTATGTGATGCAATTGTGTTATTGTTGAATAGCAGTACATAGAACTCTGAACAATACATAACATTAGTGTTCCAAACAAGCAACTTATTTGAGACTAAAATTGTTGAGAAATCCAGAAACAGCAACATCAAAGATTTTATTGAATAACAGTACAAAGAACATTGAACAATACATAACATGTTTCCCATAAGCAACTTATTCAAATTGTTGAGAAATCCCAAAAGAAAAGTAGCATCAAAGATTTTGCCAAGTGGGAAAATATTGGACAGTTTTTGCGTTTCTCGACAATTTTAGCAACCAAAAAGTTGCACTATACAGCAGTGCTGTACTCTTATATAAACACTGTACAACAGCACAGTACATAGTAAAGTTTTGCTGGAAGTAAAGGGGCGTTTTCGAAGATTAGGAATTTCCCTTCTGTCCTCTTTGACTGCCTGCATGTAATTTTGGAGGTTTTTTTCAACTCTAGCTAAATGCAAGAAGTCCACCACAAGCTTCACTTCCTTTTCGGCAGAGTTGTTACATACTTTCAGTCCATTTATGATCTCACTGCCAAGAGCATAGTCCTCATCATCTTTCACTGCATCGCAGGCTTTGCTAGAAAAGCAGAAGGGATCGAAAAAATCCGGAAAAACGTAGTGCTACCAGCAGTAGCAAATTGGCTCAAAGAATGGTGTTGCCCCGCTGTGACGTCTGGCAATTCTGGCTTGCCAAATCCATTGCCATATCTTTTTGTGAACTCCATACTGGCACTGCTAGTGCTACACTGAGATGCATTTATACTGTCGGCCAAAAGATTTTTTTCTTCGTAAGGGACATCTTCATCCCACAAAGCTAAGGGAATTAATTCGCCTGAGAGATACCAAGTGTGCCTTCAAAAGGCTTTTAGTGCAGCAGCACTTACAACAGGGTCAACATTAGCAAAGCTCTTGATGTTGTTGTCAAGTTCCAGGTCCTGGTGTGGTGATGATGCTGCAAGGGGACAGTTGAACCACCACGAATTAAAAACAAATGTGCAGAAGTCCACAAATCTAGAAATCTTTTGTAACTGAGACTTGGAAGCGATTCCTTGAGGGATATATTCTTGCAGCATTGCCATTTTGTAACAATAGAGCTGTTTTCCCATCCATCGGGCTTTGTGAACAGCACGACATCCCAAGAACTGGAATTGTCCTTCACTAAGTCCAATGTATGCTTCCATTAAGTACAACAATTTTTTATAATCACCTCTTGGATATGCTTCCACTCCACGAATGCTGTCAATTAGCACTGACAATAGTGATACACTTGCTCGTTAACTGAACCGAACCTTTTATTGTCAAATCACATACCTTAAGTTTATCATGCAAGTTACCTTTTTTCCTGAATTTCTCAAAAATCTGACAGCTGATTGCATCATCCTTTATATATAAGACGATGCAAAGTTTTACTCACAAAGAAAGCTGATGAAATCACTTTAAACCACTTCACACATTTTGATAACATGATTCAGTCTAAATTAGTTTGATAAAATTTAGAAAAAAGGTAGTGCATGATGAGTTTAAGCACGTGATGTGGGACTAAGATGTTCTCAAGCCAATGCACATTACGCAACAAGTGTAATACAGACGAAATTGGTTAACTGCATACTGCTTAAACGCATATATCGTTTTATTGCATACAGATCTGAAATCCCAAACCAAATCCTATCTAACATTAAGTAAAAACACCTGTTGATCGCATATCGTCTAAAGGAATAAATTGGATTATTGCATAAGCTTTATTGCCCTAATTGCTACCTTTGTTCGGTTAAACGCAGTTTTCTTCAGGAAATCATCGATAACAAAGTGGTTTGTTATCGAAAACATTGTGTTGGTTTGCTAAAGCACAGCGTTTTACAGAGGCAAAATTTTGTAAAGGAAATGCGTCCACTTTTTCGAAGGCAGGCCAAAAAGATGTAAACAACCACATTGCACGAAGTACTGTAAAACGATAAAAATAAGGTTTTGTGTGAAACAGCAAGCGACCTTTTTCAATCACTTTCTTTCGTTATTACGCTGCGCTTAAACAAAAAAGCTGCTGCGCTCCGATCAAAGTAGTTGTGATGCAATAAAGACTTCTGTTGAGATCAGTGTAATATTTTATCGAGGTTGTTTGTAGCGTAAGTGTACTACAGTAACTTGAAGTTGCGCTATTTATGCGACTGCTGGCGATACACAGTGTTTTGTAATGAATTGCTGTAGTGTTATTTTAGACAAGTATAAAGCGCTTCATGCCCCATTTGACTGATATGCAATCCCTAGTACAACGTCCGTTTACGATAAATACTTTTTCTAGAGCATATTGCTTGAACCCATATATCGGATAATCGCATAAACATGTCTGGCAAACTAGGTATGGGATTAACCAGTTTCGTCTGTAATACCATTCTCAGTAAGCTCTTATAGTGGAGGAATTACACAGAAGGAAGATCACTGACATTCAAGGCATCCACGTTAGGCCGAACTACACTTAACTGCTTACTGTATTGTCATGTATAGTTTGTTTAACAAAAATAGAATTGCATCACATAAACATGAAGCAATGGAAAAGCAACCAGCGATGAAAAAAAGATAGATTACTGCCCTCCAGTGGCAGTTCCAACTCAAACCAAAGACATAAATGAAATCCTCACCTCTGAAAATGGGGGGGTACACCAAATTCTGTGTCAATTGGTTGAGCAGTTTGAGTTAATGCAACTTAACTTTCTACCACTAGAGGCAGTAATGAGTAAAAATATGACCATAAAATGACCCATATCTTTGGACCTAATAGTCCAATTCACTCAGTTTTTTTTTTAATATGTGTGGAACAAGAAGGGGCATCTTTTAAAACCACTTCCAGTTGTGTATATGTTACATGGCGCCCTCCAGTGACGAAAAAGTTGATTTTTTTCAAAAAGTGGGTCAAGAAAGTGCCCCGGCGGGCAGGGTAAACGTCGATGAAATTTTTTGAAACTTCATATTTGTGTTCTACTGGACTAAACGCAGTTTGAAAAAAAAGGTGAGCGAGTTTGCATTAGAATTTAAATTTCATGGGGCGCCTGCAACACCCTAATGCACATAATTACCGATCTTTTTTTGGTAATTTTGAATTTTTTTTGACAGACAGGATATATACTATTAATTTTTTCTCTAGTTCTGGTGGACACTTGAATGGTTCATTCATTCTTATAAGACCAGGTTTAGACTTGTTTGTTTACAAGATGAATTCTGATGAATGTTATGAAAAAGAGTGTTCAGCAATGGGTTTAATTGCAAGAAAAAGATATTTAACAAGGCTGAACGAATTGCTTGCAAATGTGACAAATTATTGCTTTAAATATAGTCATACTTGGTATCCTTTTCCTGAAACTACTTTCCATTTACATATAGAATGTCTTAAAGCATTGATAGACACTGCTTATGACAATGATCAGGGGCTAACCTGGTCAGTTCTTTATAAAATGAAAAAATTACTTGTATCAGCTGCTGATTATGGACATCTGGACACTGTAAAAATGCTATTAGATTCTGGTTTGTATTCCTTCAAAGATTACCAACGTACAATTAAAGCAAGCCTTGGAAATCCCACATTACTGTCTTGGCTTTTGAGCAAATATACCGGAAATATGAATTTAAGATATGCTGGAAATTGTACGTTGTTGCATATGGCTGTTGAAAGCAGTCCAATTGATAGTATCAAAATTTTGCTATCACATGGTATCGATGTCGAAGCTAAAGAAGACCGTGGTAAAACAGCCCTACATTTGGTTTGTGAATTACGATTCTGGCTTTATGACGTTCTAGATGTGGTAAAACTGTTGGTTGAAAATGGAAGTAATGTTGATTCATGCGACAATGATGGGTCTAGTGTTCTGTTGATTGCTACGAAGAGAAACTACTTCGAAATTGTTGAATATTTATTGCATTGTAATGCTAATCCATACCAGTGTATTTCCATGAAACGTTACTGTGATACAGAAAGTCTGCTTGTCGCTCCTATTTGTGCTGCTGCTGAAATGGGTTATTTATCGATTTTGGAACTACTCTCTCAACATTCAGACAAAAACATACTAAAAGAAAAAAATATTTGGTCTCCATTAGAATCAGCAATATCTGGATCAAAGTATCCTTGTTTGCTGCATTTGCTTGAAAACGGTTATAGTTTGGAAAATGACTGTTCGTTAAGTAAAGCTTTGCATTATTTTCCTAAAACCAACTATGTTTCTTTTTGCTGTTTGAAGTGTAATGATAAGCATATGTTGAATTTGTTATTAAAAAGTGGTGCACATGTTAAAGCACTGGCCAATTGTTATTTTTCCGGTACAGATTTATGGTGTGGTTATAACAAGGAATTGTTTCTTTTAGCTCTTCAATGTGGAATTGGTGAATCATTTTATGGTGGTTCAAATGTTGTGTCAAAGTTGCAAAACCTTTGGAATGATTACCTGAATAGTGAACCAATTGGTTTGGATTTCTTGAATGATCTTTCTTCATCTCCAAATATCTTTCACCTGCTGGAATGGATGCCTGTAGTTCATTTGAAAAATGAATGTGTTGAGATAACTGCTCAAAACTTTTCTGTGCAATTTCCTTCTTTAACCTGCTTGTGTCGATATTATATTCGTTATGCAATTTTGACTAAATCAGGTTGTGTTAGACAGATTGATATTCATCAACTTTCTCTTCCATCTGCACTTAAGGATTTTCTGTGGTTAAAAACTAACAGCAATCCTGTGCTCCGCAGTCTTTTAAGTCCGAAGTCCCCAATGCCATAAACGTGTTTATATGATAGTTGCAGAAGTAGGCACTGATTTGTCAATCGGTATTAATGAAACTAACTTATCAATTGGTTAATTTGTTAAAAAGTTTTTATATGTTAGTGGTCTGAATTAAATTAATTTACGTAAAGTTTTGTTAATGTAAGGTTTTCATCTTTAATAGTTTTTTTTACCTTTGTTGTTTATTCTTGTCATTACATTTTACCAGCTGTGAGAAAGTTTTGTTTGGTCAATCGCTTTTCACTTGATCGTTAGTGCACGTTTTACTTTCACGTAGATCTGTAATTCAGTGTTGTATTGTGCTTGAATGAAAGTTGCTTAAAATTTTGTTAGTTTTGCAGTGGTGAATGTTAATTTGACAGTCAACTTTGTTACATGAGGCTTTGCGATGGTGTTTATGATAAAAATCAACACTATTTTGTCATTAAAGATATTTCGGTTGCTATGAATACTTTAAGGTTACTTCCATTCAATTACTTCCTTTAAACTTACTTCTATTTGTATGAAATAACCAATATATATGACAAAATGATGTTTAAAATTTTTATCAACACCGTTTTAAAACCTCATGTGAAAGGGTCAGGTGTTGTGCTTGAATATGAATTTCAAGATTAAAATTTCATTTGTTTCTCAGTGGTGAATTTTAATGAGTATTTTAATGCAAGATAAGCCTATTCAAAAAATAGATGAATAACAATAAACGATTAAGTACTTCAATTGCTTTTTTTGCAACAGATAATTGTTCGCAACGCCGCATTTTGCAACAGCTAAGTTAGTAATGCAATATAAAGAAACTAACAAAACACTAATTTGTTGCATGATTCGAACGATTTGTTATTTAAATTGCGATTCCACAACCTGAATTTCATGGTTAAGTTTTTTCAGTCTGCTACACAATTACAATTGTTAATTTTGCATGTTCTCTTAAATTGTTCAAGAAAATATATAGAAAAGCATTTTTGCTCAACTAATATTGATATACATGGATGCTGAATTATGGGCATGCCCGCTCATTTAGCTGTTGTCGCACTTCACCACAGAATTAATTTGATAGCTTCACAAACATAGGTATACGTAGCTATATATTGCGAAGACCGAACTACAGTATTGTAAGCCAACGGTTAACACGATATTAATGGTGAAGTGTTAAGCAAAGCGATTTTTTTTGTCATGCGATACAAGCGGTAAATGTTCTGTGTTATCCCAAACAGCATTGTTACATTATTCAAGGGTGCATTTTCAGATTTTTCACAACTTGAGAGTTAACGTTGCATTTGGCGATATTTGAGACAATGAAATTGCTATGCGTTATGATCATTCCAATTAACAAAATGTGATCTTGCTTAGCTGACTATTTAATACCGAAGATGTTTTTTGCATAGTTTTATCTTTAAGATGCATGATTTATTTTTATGAGTATCCTAAATGTGGGGTCTAAACCATCGCTCAGCATAGTTTTCAGTACCAAACAAATATTTTTCTACAGTAAAAGCACTGAAATTAAAGCCGAAGAAAATAACACAAAATTTCAATGCAACCTTTGCCAACTTTTGTTAATATGTCTCAGTTTTTTGCTGTTGTAATTTTGCGGCACGCACACATGCTAACAACAAAATCAACTTTCTAACATCGATTTAGTGCAATGACGACACATCAAATATCACTTTACAAAAACAGTGCTGATATTTCATGTTGATGAAGTTTTTGCATGCCCGGTGAATTTCAAAAGTCGGCGCCTATGATATGTTGATTTGTTCCGTGCATATAGTGATTATTTGTTTATATGCAAATACGGGATGGTTGAAAAGTAACTTGGCATTTAGAATTTGTCATAAATTCCAAGTTTGGTAGGAAGTTTATTGAGATATAACAAAGCAAACTTGTAGGAAATCCATATGGTTAGAGTGCTCATGCTCACTGGTCTGTAACAAACTAGTTTTGGGCTGTATAATTATGTTAGCTCTGTTAGGTTGTGCTGCGTAAATGCTGATAACTACGTTTTGTTTTTTGTTTTTTTTGCGAGTGAGTGGCTTTACTGGAACAGTAATGTTTGTAATAAGATTTGCTTGAAGTGTAATGCCCTCACCAGTCTGTCACAAAGTGTCGATGAAGGATGTACTGATGAACTATGTTTGACTATTTTTTTACTCCAATCATACGTTGTAACTTTTGAGTGGTTTTAAAGACATTGATTTCGACTTTGATGTATCTTTTTAGGCTTGTTCTTTCAAGTAACAATTTATAGGCTGAATGTTTGTCAATGAAGTTTGCAACAATGGAGGAAGAGGATTACATGTCTGATAAATTTTTGCAACCCATTGCTACTCAAACTACTCCTCTAAATAAAAATAAAACCTTTCAGAGAAAACGAAAACTAGAAAAAATTAAAAGTGAATCGGATTTAAAAAGTAAGTTCAAGCCAAAGCATGTTGTAGAACACGAACAACGCGAAAAGGGTTTGTCCACCAGCTTATCTACCGATAATCTCGGTTTTAAAATGATGGCAAAAATGGGATACAAACATGGTGATGGACTTGGTAAAAAAGGGGAAGGTAGAAGTGAGCCAGTTCCAATTCAATTGAAATCGAACAGATTCGGTTTTGGAAAAGAATCATCTGACAAAGAAAAACTTAATGCTCGGAAAAAGCTAAAACTGATTGTAGCTGAAAAGAAGTTGAAACTTGAACTTATTCAGCAACAAGACTTTCGCTCTCGAATGAGCAAAAAATTTAATTTGCAACAAACTGAGCGTGATTTGGGAAAAAGTCAAACTACATGTTATCAACTGGATTCATCTGAAGAGATCGAAGCTCCACTCTACGAATTTTTCTGGCCAAATCATATCATTGAAGTAGATGAAGAAGAAGCAGAAGATACCTATGAAGATGATTACACAGCTGAAGACAAACTTGCAATGATAACCAACTACTTGAGAGAAAAATATTTTTACTGTGTGTGGTGTGCCAGCAAGTATAACGACCTGAATGATTTAATGCAACATTGCCCTGGTGATACAGCTGCTATTCACGATGATTGGTAGAGCGTTGAATTTCTCGAAAAAGTTCGTTTTTGGCCGCAGTTCCAAACCAAAAGTAAATGGGTAAGTTTTGCTCTTGTTTTGTTGGTGGCTGGTTACCGGTTCTCATCAGCGGTAAGAATTTTAAAACTGGGTTTTAAAAAAAAACGTTTTTAATTGTCACTCTCAGGAAAACCTTCCAATTAAGTAAAAAATCTCGTTAAATCTAAACTATACAAAAACTTATTAACCACATTTATGAATGTTGGCTTGTTTCGGTTGCTGTAGTACTGCTCTCCATCATGCTGCTTATGGTAATTTGAAGGTGTTAAAAGCGATTCTCCTACACACTACAATTTTTGTAGAGCAAAAAAATTGCTAGATGCAGACGAGAGGAACTAGACGCTTCGCCTTCATCGAAAAATACTTCGTGGCTCGAAAGAGTGAATAACTAATTGTGCATGCAAAAGAGATCAGTTCAATTGCAACACTATCCCTAGCTTAATAACTTATCGACTTAATTTGGTATGCTAATGTTTTCAATAGATAGTAAATTTTTGTGACTTTTGCAGATTTTGCCCGAGACAGCTGTCGGCGTGGTTCTTGTAGACAATCACCTCATAGCGAATGTGTGCGAAGAAGTGTTTAGCCTGCCATGATGAAAACAGTTGCTTTTCGAAACATTGCCTTACCAGAGCAACATATTAGCAACGAAATCCTGAAGGTTAAAAGGTCATCTCGCCTCATAAATCATAAAAACAAAAGATTCTGCGTTTGCTATACACTATGATTTGCAACTCGAGCTCAGTTGAGGCATAGCGTGTTTATGCGTCATGGAACGTACGCTAATCAAGTTGAATTGGTCTCCATGAAAGATCAGGTTGTTGCTTTTTAACCCTATTTTACACGGGCTATTTAGACCGTCATATTTTAGACGGCAAGAAAGGCGAAAATGCCCGCCGTATTTAACTCGTAAACCGGCAATCATTGAAACACCAAATTTGACTTGAGAGTTTGTGTTCAATAGTTCACCAAAACTTTTTAGAACAACTGGTGTTGAGTTGATGACATCATCATAGTGACGTATCTATTAGGCGGCTCAAATTTTGCAGATAGATTTGTTTTTTGAAACTGAATCATAAAATGCCTTTAATATTATGGCAGTAAAACTTTTTATGATTTTGTTTAAACTAAGTATGAGCCAAAAATACTTAGTTTTCGGAAAGTGGCTTAGACTAACTTCAAAATTGGGTTATTTTGTTTAGCAACTTCAAATTTTTAGGGTTATTTGTGAATAAATTTGACTCGAAGTAGTCAAGTTGATGTGGAAAAAAAAAACTTTTCTGAAGAGATTTATCACGAAAAAACCGAGAGTGGAAATCTGTGTATAATATGGTTAAAATCAAGGCCATTTAAAAGATTTACTCTGATGTACAACTGCATCGGCGCACTATACCTGTAATACGCTGAAACATGTTCCTTTGTCAAATACACGTAGCATGCTCAAAAGCATGCATATGCAAATCAGTCATGACAAAATCTTCTTTCGATTACTTAGTTACTTTTGCTAGGGCTGGAGTGCTGAAGCTAGATGTTTACTGAACGGGGCTGACTGGCTGGCCATCCCTTGAAAAGACCAAATCTTGAAGACAAGTAGCGCAGATACATGCAATCGATTCAAAGGTTGTATCGATTTATCTTTTTGTTTCTTTATTTTGCGACACTTTTTTTCGCTCTTTTTCGCTATAATAAAGAAACAAAGAATAAAATCGATTTAACTTTTGAATCGATAGCATGTAACTGCGCTAATTGTTTTGTTTCAGAATTATGAATCACAGTGAAGATTTTGACTTGCATTTTGTAACCACTTTGACTAACGATTAATCGAACTCCTACAAAGTTTATTGCAATTTTCCCGAAGTTGCATTTGTCGAATCGTAGACCTAAACCGCTGTTAAGATCAAAATCAAATCTTTCGTATACTCGCTGTATTACGCCGAAGCGTGCAACAAGTTTGCGGGGCCCATCTCCGCATCATTGCGCCTGCGTGCAACACAGGTCCTTTCAAAGAAATGTTGCTGCAGTGACGAGCCGTTGGCAACACTGTGTTCGATTTGACTGGCCCGAGATTTGAACCTCGGACCTACCGCTCCAGAGACTAGCGCATTACCATTACCAATCGACCAACTGGCCGGTCGCTGTTAAGATTACAAGTTAAAACTGTGTCACATACTTCACATGCTCGTCAAAATTTTGCGAGTATATCTAAATGTCGCCGACAATTTTTTGATGTTACTAATCCCGTACAATTCTTCGTTGATTGTAGTGTTCACTTATTGAATTTATGCCATGAAGGGGGCTTGGTTGTAATAAAAGCCGCCAAATGGTATGGTAATGTGAGAAATTCGCTATTCTTATCTAGCTCGATTTGTTATGGTCTTTGTAGGCGTCAAACGTCGTAAAATATCGAGCGTCGGTTACCTGAACTATTTAAAGGTTTTCGAGCACACTCGGTGATGTCTATACCGCTCTCATGCAGTATTTGTGTAGGTGCTGAAAATCGACGCACAAACTTTGTTTTTTTTCTGCTCGACAACAATAAGGCTCACCCATTTCGTTGGTTGCGAGATAATGCCATCTTTTAGTAAATCGCCAAGTCCATCCCGCAATGCTTTCTCGTAAGTAATTGGGATTTTGCAGCATGTGTTGCGCAGCATAGAGTGACGTTCTCCTGCAAAACAACCTTAATTGGTCTCCCTTCATTGGAGGTTGCGTCTTGAAGACGTCGCTGAATTTTTTGATGAGTCATTTCTTTCGAACCGCTCTCAGGTAGTTGTTGAACAATTGTTAATGTAAGGTATACTTCTTTTTCGTCAAACGGTACAACAATTTTGTTTACAGGCGATTGGACTTCACATGTATTTTACGTAATTTGCACAATGTCCAAATCTTTAAGCACTGAGCGGGGGGGGTAGTGACTCGCTTAAAAACGACAATGTCTGATGGGAGATTTATATTGCAAACCCATGAGTACTCATTTTTTCTCCAGTGGCGGTGGCTGTGCTTTTTATTTGCTTAGTTGAGGTCTTGTGGTTTCAGACTAAGCTTCGTCAAGTCGTTGTGGTTGATCACAGTCCAGTCGTAGCTGGTGTCACCAACAAACTAAACCTCATGGCTTTCACCTGCATGTGTATGTCAGTGAATGTTGAGTTGTTCAGTCAGCATGCTAGCAAGGGATATAATTGCTCAGTCTTGATCTCTTCGGTTGTCGACTTGGAGATTTTTCTTAAAACACGTTTTCTCAAACTGGCCCGTTGCGTCACCAGTTACTTTTTCTTCCTTGCTCTGGGCAAGTTGTTGAGTCATGGTGATATACACAACGTAAACTCCGTTTACTACTGTATGGTTTTACTAGCGATAGCTGTTTCTCGAATGTTTTTTCCTTACGCGGAATTTTGGATTTACGGTACCGGTATCGTTGACGAAAGTTCATCTTTAATCGTACCTTCTACAATCATAGGTTTCATCAGTTTTCTGCATTTGTTGGCACACCTTGATAATTTTAATGGCTTTGGTCAGGTTTAGTTCTCTCTCGTTGAATATAATTTCTTCTTTACAGCTTTATCAATGAATGCTAAATATCTTTTTTAGCTAAAACAAATCGATGACATGTTGCTTGTGTGAGTCACACAGTCCTTCGTCAAAATTGCGTGATGAGGCCAAAGCCACTAATTTTGAGTAGAATAATTTAAACGACTGATTGCTTTTTTGGTGGCATTTTTTAAATTTGTCTAGATGAATCCTTTTTTTTTTTGTTGCTCCAGCTATTTCTGTGATAGCTGCTAGATGCTGCCCACTTTTTACCGGACATCTACTGGCAGCTGCTTCCTCGAAGCTTCAATCTTTGGAATGCTTACGCTTGATTTGAGGGCAGCCCTCTTAGTTCCCAAGGAGCACCTTCTCTGTTGGTTTCGGAGTCTCGCAGTAAGTTTGAATTGTCTCTCCCAGGTCAGTAATGCTTCTCCAGCCTGGTGGTTTAGATCTCTAACTGGGATGTTTTTCAGTGACCAGTTGATAGTCGGAGGTTCCTTCGGTGTTTTGTCTGACTTGTTTTGTTACCCTGTTCCTCTTCGCAAGTTACTAAAGGTGCAACACCACTGTCGACGACTCCAAGTAATGTCTTTCAACAAGTTTATTCCACAAAGCTCGCTACGAGAAAATGAGAATGACTTATGAAGCGCTACGATTAGTACAACGTATTTGGAGTCTGTTTTGCCAATAAATTACTTGCAACTAGATCGCACCATTCTGAGCTGTTTAGTAGTTACAGTCATCTGCTTTTTGAAACTCGACCATTCTCCTTTTGCAACTATGTAACTATGTTTTGATGAAAGTACACTCGGATTTAATAATGCAGAGATAAAAAATTGCAGAATAAAAGCAGAATAAACTTAAAAGCAAAATTACTTTAAAGCAAAATAAACTTTTGAGACCTAAATTCTAAAAAATACAAAATATCATACTCGCTGTGGTACGTGAAATTGCGTAGACGTAGCAAGTTAGCTGAGCGTGTTTTCCCGCCACTACCCTTAAACAAGTACTGTAAAGGACATTGAGCAATGAACCAAAATTTTATTTTCACCTGTTGGAAATGGTTTATCAGCAGCCAGTTAAACCAAACCTTTCCAATATAAAGTACAACATAGAAAGCAAGTTCTGTGCTAGTATATTGATGGTTTACATTTTTCATATACATTTTCATCCAACATTTAAAAATTCAAAAAGTTGGTTCGTGGTTTTACCCCCTAAGAGATCTATGAACCACCCATGAGGGGTCTATGAACCATAATATTTTACCACATAAACCGATAATATCAACTTGTTATATCATAATTGTAAAAAAAAACATGAAAAATCAGCCAAAGCAATAAAAAATTTCGAAACTTGCACTCCCAAAGCACTCAATTTCAAAAACTAAAAACTACAGGATAAAAAGCTAAAACATGCAGTAAAAAAGCAGCAACATCTTAGACAGCATCAATTCACAACACCATGTAACAAGTCTTTGGAAAACCTGAAAATGTTGGAGATTCGAGACGTTTGTGCTTCAGGCAGAGGTTGTGACGGCCCACAAATCACATCATCATGTGAAATGTAAGCCAAGTTCAGGAAAAATAAAGCCATTTTTAACTTTACAGGAGCGCTTTAAAAATTTATTTTCATCGTCTCTGTCTTTAGTTTCCTTAGTCAGTTAGCCAATGAAGTTTTTGGAACTGGTTTTGCTTGTGTAGACTTTGACTATAGCAAAAGTTCCTATGTCCAATATTAGAGGAATGCTACCATTTACCATTTCATCTGAATATGTTAAGTTAACTGAGTCTTCATCACTAAAAGAAAGCTCCATTTCACTTTCCGAAGTTGAATTTTCATACAGATTCGGAAATCGTTTCTTCTCTGCCTTATCTAATTATTGTGGACTTAAGTTGTCGTAATATTTGTTTATTTGATTTTGATACAGCTTTAGGAAGTGGCATGATTTGCTGGAGTAGGTCTTTTTCATTATCAACAGAAGCTGATGCTTCTGCTATTCAGCGGTTTCATGTTCATGCTGATCATCTGTAGATAACAATGGGAGATCCGTAACTGCAGCAGGAAGAAATGAATCGTCAGGAAAAATGTTAGGGTGGAAAGAAAATATTCTGGTGTACCAGATAGCAGATGTAATGTTTTCCTGACTGAATGATTTTAAAAACATAGCACCAACAAGCTCAGCTACATTCTAAATTGTTATCTTTTGTTCTGGGTTTGTCATCATCCATGCATCAGCAAATTGATTATAAAACCTTTTAAACGGACCAAAAACAGACTCATCCAGTGCTTGAAGCCTGTGGCTACAATAAGGTGGAAATGTTAAATGGATAATCCATTTTTTTCACCAATTTTAATGATGTTCTGTCCAATACGGCTCGAATGGTTGTCCTGCACAAGCAGGCCAGTTGTAGATTTTTAAACACCCACGAAACCAATAAAGTTTTTAGGTCCTCTAAAAAAGTTCAAAATTCATCCAACCAGACTCGCATGCAGGTCCAAGACTTTCAGTTGGTGTTCGTTTCAGCATGTGTGATTTAAAATGTACACGGAGAAATATTAAAGCTGGTGGCAGTGCATTGCCAATCGCATTGATGCATGTGTAGTGCGCACATAGTGACATTGGCACATTGTATTATCTCAGTCTGCGCAAAAACTTTTGCAGGTTTTTGAGCAGTGAGATACCAGTTTTATCTAGATTGAGATGTATTGTGGTGGAATTGATTATCCATCTCTGGTGTAAACTAGCTGTAAGTTTTGAATAAAACTTTCCACAAGTCTATTAAATGCGCTTACTCTTTAAAGGCTAGCTGCTTGTGTCTGTCATAAAGTAATGTCAGTTGTGCCATGTTGGAAACCCTTTGGTCAGTCCTCACCAGCAGCTTCATTTCGTTCCCAGCTGGATGGAAACGTTTTCATTTATTCTTTCGCAAATTTGTATGCCAATTTTTTGGTTTGCATCTTGCTGAGGCCATGAAACATTTTTGATACGGTAATTTGATTACATAGTTAGCAAAAATTGATTCCTCTTCATGAGTAGACAGACACCCTTAACAAATAAATACATGGGCAAATATAATTTGTCAATTCATTTGAAGTTCTACTGCTAATGTGGCTACGTAAACTTCATGCAATACCGCCTTCAAGTTTCGTCGATGCCATTAACTCAAATATTTCATTTATATTTAACGGATATTGCTGTATATTTACCGCAATGATGCGGAAATGAGTCCCGCAAACCCCTTACACGCTTTGGCGTAGTACAGGGAGTAGAATGAAAGTTTTGATTTGATTACTGTTCTGTGTTATTCCTAAGTACTGATCTAAATCGAAGTTGCCCAAAGTTGAGGCCCGCGTAACGATTTTGTGCGCCCCGTAAGTGGACTCAGAAATATGAGTTATTATGGGGTGAATTTGTAATGACAAAAACTTTTTTTTGTTTGTACTTCATCCTCGTTACCAGCACGAACGACTTTAATTTTTTGCGTCGACCTTTTTTTGCTCTTCACCGACGATAATCGTTGGTTGCGGCCCGTCCTTCCATGCATTTGAGTCCATGCGGCTCGCTCTTCAAAAAGTTTTGGCACCCCTGATTTAAATTAATACAATAACTGCACTGCTGTAGGTTCCACGGCACCATATTGTCCGATACTAGTCCATCTGAACAGTGGCGGATCCAGAAAATTTTGGTGGGGGGGATGACAAAATTTATAAACACAGATTTTCTATAGGCCTAATCTCAAAATTTAGAATGTTTATGATTAATCTTCTTGACGTCACGCAAATTACTCGGCATATTTTTGATCAGGCGCGTGGCAAAAAATCTCTAATGGGGTGGCTATGTACGGGCCTCCAGCGGGAGGAGGCATTTTGTGGTGTGGGAGCGTAGCCCTTAACCACCGGGGTCTGGGGGCAAATCCCCCAGCCGCCGGAGGCACGGGGGCCTGGGGGCAGAGCCCCCAGCGCTAGAAAATATTGTATCTTTGTGGTAAAAATAACTTAATTTTAGGGCTATTTTAATAAAAATTATGCTCTTAAAGCGTGGCATAAAAATTACCATTTGCAAAAGCATGTTTATACTAGTTGCATAATATGGGCTTTTTTGGAGGTAGCTATTGCTAGGATTTCAGTTCTCTTATTTACAAGCTTGTAGATTGTAAGATTCTATCCCCGTAGTTCAATAAAACTCAAGGAGTAATCTATTTCGTCTATATTTTATAGAAAAAGATATAGATAGGAGAGGGGGGCTAATGGAAGGAAGTTGAAAGAAGTGATTGGTAATTAACTGCAGTACTGTAATACTGAATAGCCCCCTCCCATATTCCTGAGCGTATATATTTTTGATGATACCTGTGTTTAGCATTTTTCAATAAACGATCTTTTTTCAATAAACATTTTTCACTAAGCATTTTTAAATAACATTTTTATGCCCCCCTCCCCCGACGCCCCTACCCAATTGGCTTTAGAAATCAAGTCACAGTCGCACGGCCTATCGAATATTCACTGACTGCTTTTTTTTTAATATGTAAGCTTAATATTATACATAAGCAGTATGCACGTTATGTTTAGGCTGGTGGGGGGGATGCATTCCCCCCATCCCCCCCTCCTAAATCCGCCACTGCATCTGAACCCAGCGTGTTTGTTTTAGAATCTTTGCAATCATAGGTAGTCGTTTGTAGACCTAATTTTTAATCAACAAAAGACAACTTTTAACCAAGAAAAAATGATTTTGTATCGTTTTATTTTCTGATAAAATTTAAGAACCAATAAAGTGAAAATTTAAGATCGGCCAGCTTAAACCTCAAATTTATTACCGGTACGTGCAATAAAAATCGCCTAAATCGCCATCGCTTTTTTTGTCACGTTTTCGATGGTACCAGCAAAGTCCTATCTTTTGAGTGCATTACAGTTCGCCTAATTCGTCACCGCTTAATTCGATGTCTTTCAATTCCCGTGAAGCATTTGAGGCTGAATTTTGAAACTAAACAAAAAAGGATATTTAGATGGGAGCTTGGTGACTGCTGAGTAGCAACCCCTTTGAACGATGGACGCAAATATCTACAGATATTAAAAAGAACTAGCGCCCTAGTTTAAGCTATTCAAAAAATTGATCTTGGGGGTGTCCGGGAGGGGGTGGCACCCCAAAACTATGTCAAAATAGTTGACTCTTAAATATCTACTGATATCAAAAAACTGTCACCCTAAGTTAAGCCGTTCAAAAAATTGATTTTGGGGGGTTCGCGGGGGGTGGAACCCCAAATTATGTTTAAATATTTCTCTGTTGAATATCTGACATCGAATAAAAACTAGCGCCCTAGCTTGAGCCGTTAAAAAAGTTAATTTTTAGGGGGGGTTACTGGGGGAGTCGCCCCAAAAACTTTCGGGCGACAAAGTTGCGTTTGCAGATCAACAATTTTACACAAAAATTAGATTTTGATGTTTTGTTGGGTTGGAGAAGAGCGTACAAGATTTTGGAAGAAAAAAAAACTCATCGCGGCCAAAAGTAGGTGGGTTGGGATGAAAGGGTATCTTGAGACAAATAATGGTGTGAAATATTTTTTGCCATACATAAGCCGTTTTTGAATGAGACCGCTTTTTACGCCAAACTTTTGGTGCGGTTTTCGGCTCCTAAAACCAAAGTCACGTGACTAATTGCCTCAAAATGTGGTACAAGCATACAAATCAATTATCTCAATCTGCTGTCAAAGTTTCATGGACCTCGAGTTATAAGCAAAAGTTTGAAACTTCGTACTCGTTGTTTCGAAAATGGCCGAGTCAAAACAAAGGATCACCGACGCGAGCGTCGGTTGTTCAATAATCGAATTAATGAGAGTAAAGAAATTTCGGAACTTAATTCAAAACGTCGTTAACCAATGCTCATTCCAAAACAGTTTCTCTTTGGTGCCGATGATAAAAACTTGTTTTTTGGCCAATGTTAGCGTGATCGATTTCTGCCAACTTTTCGGTCTATTTCGTCACGTTGTTTAAATTTATTGAGACGGCGACCGACAAGTTTAGCGAATTCTACAGTACTGTATTCGTTTAAAACATAAGTATTTTATCCTTTCATTACTGCTTTTATTTTTGTGGTACAATTTGCTTAAGAACTATTTTATGAAAACACTGCGTTCATTTTAGTCTAAAAAGTCAGAGCGAGTTGGTGGAGTGGTAGCGGGTTCGTTTCTGGAGCGGAAAGTCTGAGGTTCAAATCTCGGATCGGTCAAATCGGACACAGTATTGCCAACTGCTCGCCACCGTTACCACATTTTTTCGAGTGGAGCTGCGTTGTCCTGGCACAATAGGGCAAAGATGGGCCCCGCAAACTCGTTACACGCTTCGATGTTGTACACCCAGTATAATGAAAGATTTGATTTCAGAAGGGGAAATTTATTTGTTGCGTTTTGTTTTTTTTAATTCGGTTAAGTTTTTCAAAAATGTATATAATTTATACATGTTAATAATAATTTTAAGCGCCTTACATAATTATATAATTGAAACAGATATCACTCTATTGGCTGTCTACAAAGCGTATCAATAAAACAATGAAGAAGCGATAACGTTGTCTGTTGTTTGTTTGATCTTTGTTAAAGTTTCTGTAATTAGATGCCGAGTGTTTCAAAACACTGAATTGATACAATAATTTTTCTATCATCATTGTACACATGAAAAGGTTATTACTTTATAATTGTTGTATCGCGTAATGAAATGAGCTAGCTTTCACCATTAGAACTCATGTTAGTTTCAGTATGCAACACGTAATCGCGGTTACAGTAGACTAAGTGCAGTTGAAGAATAGTTGAGATCGTGTTTCAGCGATAGAACTTATTTCTGCTTTAACGGTAATTTGTAGGTCGGTTTCTGCTCGAATTTAACTAAAAGTATTCACATTATGATTTACAGCTTCTCTGCTTTGACATTGAGCCTAAAAAAAGGGACTGGGGAGCCTATGGTGCAAAGGTGGACCAAGTTCAGATAAAGCGCAATGTCCTCTCTTCCGCATATTTCATAGCATAATTATCGTGATTTAAAATGCTGCTTTAGCCAACAACAATAGACTCGGTGTTGCAACTCTTCGTGGATAAAACGCCGAGTCGTTACAGCATGGCGCATTTTGCCGGGCAGCATATTTTCGAAGTGTACCCTGTGCTTAAGAAATTCGATTTACCATTTCAGGCTGGCATCGCAGCCCGAGCCGAACTCAACGTCCAACGCAAATGGCACACGCGTGCCTTGAACACAACACTACAGAGATGACGTTCTCGAATCGATTAAAAGAGTCTTGTTTAATTAAAATTAATGAGAAAAACAACGGATCGTAAATATGATGGTTCCCCTTTGTTAAAATGCGGCCGAGCTCACATTCAGGAAACGAGACGAAATGGTGGGATTTTGTAATAGCTGACGTTAAAAGAATAAGCTGCGCGTTTAAGAAAAATTCACGATTATGTGGTAGATCACTGGTGGGAATCTGTAATAAAAGTTGCTTGAAGCCAGAAGCTAAAGAGGTGAGAGTAAGCAAAGCCTCCAGCGGTGAGCTGCAGTATTTTAAGTTTGTAATAGCTTTTTGAACAAAATTATCTAAGAAAAACCTTAGAAGTAAAGTAAGTATCACCGTAGCAACCAGAAAAGAATAAAGATTTCAATTAAATGTGCGTTTACACAGGACGCAAAGCAACCAAAATATGACGTCATTGACACCGGTCGCAATGTTCGTGAGCGGTTGCTTCTTCGCTTAAATTGCTGATGAATAGTTAGCCTATTTTAAACAAGTAACTTGAGCTACCACTCAATAAGGTTGCCAACCTTTGCTTTGCGCAGCGTCGCGACCGGTGTAAACGCACCTCAAACCCCAATCTAGACAACTAGTAATGATAGTTAATTTGAAAAGTTGCTCTTGAGGTATGATTACCTCAAGAGCTTCCGCAAAGTTTTTAGTGGAAAAAAATTTTCAAGTTTAGTTTCTTTGTCCCAAGGGCGTCGGCAGAAAAATTTTCAGAGGGAGGGCCAATAAGAATAAAATACAGTATTAACTACTAAAAATGGAAAATTTTTTGATATTTGGGAGGTTTAAGAGAAGTGTGTGAAAATCCAGGAGGGGCCAAGGCTAGAGGCAGCATTTCACAAGTTTAGCACTTTATTGCTCATAACTTTTGAACCTATAGCTCAATTCCGTTCAAATTTTTTTCAAACCCTGCCCCCTCTTGCCGACGTTCATGCTTTGTCCCGTCCTTTCTAGACAGGTTGCTTTAAATTTTCGCCCAAAAATGCTATTATTTGAGGCAAAAATTTAAAATGAATGCTTTGAGTACGAATGAATAACTTACATCCTATCCATCCGTCTACGCGGTTTTCGCAATTTTGCATAGCACTTTTCGAGAGGTATTGCTCAGAAAGTGTTCAGTTTTCTTTGCGCCAGTGCTTAATAATTCTTTTGTCATTGTTTTTGGTCAAAAATTTTTGCTGAACCCCATTACCCCTTAATCCAGCTGGATTGACGATATATTTTCAGTAAAGCTCCAAGTGAAGACAATGATAACCAAAAAGGGAAAGCAGAAAGAATCAAAGAGTACAAAAGTTTCGAGAAAAAAATCTTAACAGCGCTATGGGAGAAAAATGGTCAATTGGCAAATGGCAATTAAAAGATGAAGCAATTATACCACCATTGTACTAAAAAATTAAAAATCGACAATCTCAAGTTTTGTTATAGTGAAGAAAAAAATTTGGCACAATACTAAGAATCTCCCATATCCACACCATTTTTTAACCTGGCAAAATATCGTTATCAACGAAAATCAATTACAGTAAACCAGTATCGCTTGTGAACGTTTTCGCTATAACCAAATCTTTTTTTATAGGCAGCTGTAGTTAAAGCCTTAAAGAAGCATTATAAGCCGAAGTTTTTTTTCTCGTTTTTTTCTCAAAAGGTTTAGAAAATCTTTAAACTATCATTATTAAGTTTCATTTTTCCACGAGTCTTCGTTCTCAAAACTTGAAAGTTTGAATGTAAGGATTTTTTCCTTAAAAAGTTTACCGGTGTTGACAGTAAATTAAAAGCAAAATTCTAACAAGGTACTGCATATTCTTTACTCCCCGTAAATCTTTTATGATCACATACTAGTCAAATTAATAAAGTAAGGGTTAGAATTTTAAATTACAATACCATCTTTTCTCGCAAAAATGTATCTTACACTCCACAGTATCATGTTCAGTAATCTCCCATCAAAACTCTGACAGTAAGAGACAAAATGGCAACAGAGAAGCAAGAGAAGAGAAAACATTTGGGTGAACAATAAACAGCTCGGCCTGAATGCCTGTTTAAGTGTTTCTAAATTTTTGGCAATCTTGCCTTTTGAATAAAAAAAAAGAAAGTTAAGTTAGTTATTTTGTATTTTCAACAGTTTTGTTGTGTAAATAAGGGTATTTTACATACATCTTAATTTTTTAAATAAAAAAAAAATGATAACGTTATATAAAGAAACTGAAACCTTATTATGAACAACGTCCGAAAGCGTTCTACTAGAGAAGTGTCTTACTATCAATCGCCTCGTCTTGAAGAGCGCGGCATATTAACGAGATGCAGTCTCGAACTTTCAAAAATCAGCTAGAAGTAATGGAGCAAAATATTAGAAAAAAATTAAAGGTGCGACAAAATGTGCAATTGAAAACTGTTTTTGCAAATGTTCGCGTGACTTTTATAGCATAATATGATCTTTACAATCGCATGGTACTGTAATACTAATATCTCAAGTTAAGGTTAGAATCTTCTATTTCAAATCGACGTGCATGACTGCCAAGATTCGATAAAGGAAGAAACCATAACTGCTGATAAAAAAACAAAAAACAAACTAGAATGACATATAGTACAGCAACTCGTTACCGATGTTAATCGAAACTAAATGCGTCCCAGATATTTAATCTTCAAAAAAATCAAATCCAAATCTTCATTGTATTCGCTGAATACGCCGAAATGTGACTCGAGTTGCTAGGATACAATAACGAGTTGCTAGGACACAATAACGTATTGCCATTTTGAAAATCGAACCCGGAGCCAGCAACCTTTCGATCACTAACCCATAGTAGGAGCCAGCCTATTCGTTGGAAGTTTCGAAGTACTTCAACCAGTATAATACTCTTGTCAAAGAAATGCCGCAGAGGTGACGAGCCCTTGGCAAACTTATGTGTATCAATCCGGTTTGACCGCTCGAAACTTGAACTTTGAACATTCCATTCCAGAGAGGAACATCACATTGCCCGACCAATGTAGTAGCGTGAAATAAACGATTCATTTCACAAACTTATTTTAGCTGATTGAAAATGAGAAACATCACATGGCGACTTACCTTCATTTTATTCGCTCAAGTTCCGGGACATCGCCTTTTTCGTTAGCTCCTGAAGGAAAAATCGAGACTCCAAGGATGCGTCCCGCGACAGCTCGCATTCAGAGACTGAAATTTGGTTGTGATGGTAACGCAAACCACGCGTATATGAGTTCTGATCCGGCGTATGGGTGGACGTCATCATATTACGTCACTGAAGATGAACAAAACAACAAACGAGCCAAGTCTGCTTACATCAGTCGATCTAGAATGACGTCATATAGAACAACTATGTCAAGGTGAAGAAAAATTCTCAGAAGATACTGAATTGAGTAAAGTTTTAATTACTTTAATTTTCTAAAAATTCTAGAATTACGGAAGTCTGTATTTGTAAGAAGAAAAAACAAAATGATTAGATTCATTTTAATACGGTATGTTTGCCAATTGCCATTACAATATGCTTGTTTCCTTTATGACAAAAATCCTATATTAAATAGATTAATACACATTACTTCTAAAGTTTTCGGGTTAGTTTACACCCAAAATAATACAACTTGCAGTGCTAAGTAACTATGTCAGAGTTTTTCCAATTTCTTGTGTGATTTTTTCGTTTTATTTTTTGTATGTGTGTTTGTCCTTGCGGATTTCATGAATCATTTCTTGATCATTTGTAAAAAATCTTGAGAAGATTTCTATTGGCTGTGGAGACTTATTTAACCTCACACTAATACACTAATAACACCTTAACACACTAATAATTCAAAACGTGCATAAATTTGTGGACAGTTAAATTTCTATTGAGGTTGTCACTTCGCCGAAGAAGATTGTATTTCAGATGTCGGTTATACACCTCGAAGTAGAATGAGAGAGCGTGACCGAGCGATTGAGCGGCTTCGAAATAATATGTCCAGTCAGTTGCGGAGAGAAGAACAGTCAAAATCGAAAATAATTCCAATCGGGAAAAGCTCAAAAAACAGCAGTTGCCTTAATTACAGTCCGAAAAAGTATGAGTGTAAATAAAGAAATAGCAACGCAGCAAGCTGACAAAACGCCGAGTAGAAAGGTAAACACATTAGATTTTATGCAAATTGCGAAAGGCAAATGAAGTAGCAAACTGGCTGATTCTTGTGAGGTGAAACGTCACGAGATCGCAGCGATAACCAACTCAACCCGCAGACAAGGGCAGGTTCGGTACATATTGCAGCTGACGCGACGTAACAATTTGTATCTTTGTCCGCCAAAAAAAAAAACTGACTCTGAGTAACTATTTATGTTTACCATGAGTTATTGTATGCTAATGTGTCATTTGTTCTCTTCTCCTCCCCCAGCTTGAATGAGTCCATTTTCAACGGTTAACCCTAACAATCCCATAATTTTTTTAGGATTGAGAAAATTGAAACACCTCTTCGAAAGCGAGTTTCCTGGATCGACGGAGGAAAAGGTGGAGATGATGGAATCCGTGAAATTTCTTCCGAATACGGAGGTTATTTAGCAAATGAAAGTCTACCCAAGCCTGCCACAGCTTCTTCTGGAACACAGTACGAATCAAAGATTGACTTTCAAGCCGATGACGTCATTCGAGACGAAATTGAAAGCGTAACTTCAAACAAAAGCTCAGCTCAACGGCTAAAACGCAAAACAAAGCGAGAATCCATTTCTATTCCACCTGTTAACGTTACTTTTCCTTTTCCAGTTACTCCGGACAAATATCGCACGGATTTACATGCAGTCCAACGCGGTGAATCCGCTAATCAGTTTTTAAGTTACGATAGACGAAGAAGTCTCACCAATTCTCTGACATCTCAATCTCCGAGGAATAGGAGTAGACCGTGAGGAAAAACGAGATAGATTTTGATACTCTGTTAAATTAGTTTAGCAAACCAATGGTAGAAAGTCCGGACTAAAATAATTTTTCTCGGGTAAACTTGCCCACCGAACGATACCAATACCTAGTAAATTTTTCGTCGTTTTACAGTGTTTTTGTACACAGATAATTGCTAATTACATTTTATTCACCAAGTTGCATGGCCAGGAGATAGCGAGGGGACCTTTCGGTCTTCGAGTCAAGCTGCCACCTGTCTACCACACACGGCGGAGGCTTCACCCTGTCCGTTTAATTGCTAAGCTGTGAATACCAATTTTTCTAGTGTTTGGCTTGACCCAACCGGGATTCGAACCCGAGTATACCGATTCAGTAGCAGATGCACTATCCACTCGAACACTGATCGGTTTTTAGAAAAAAGGTGTTTCTTCTTTCTTTAAAACGATACTGCTCAAAATCTGTTTTATTGAAGAAATAAAAATTACTTGAGGTAACAAAGAGCTGTCGCAAACCTTGTTGCCCTTTTCCGCGAACATAAATTTAATCTATTTGACTCCGTACCGTTGGCAACCGCGCGTTTCGCAATTTCGTGACATTAAAAAAGGATTACTTGGCAAATTTTTTTGCAGAATAAGCAATGCGATGTTAGATGATCGCGTTGCGTGTTGTGGAAGAAAATGTCGATATTCCAATATCACGTGGTTCGATATTCTGCAAGAAATTTTGCAAAGTCATTCTTTTCTGATGTCACAAAATTTCGAAATTAAGAATTGCCAGTGGCACGGAGTCAAACGGATTTAATTCACTTTCGCGGATAAAGAGAAAGAGTGGAGCAAGTTTTGGAGCATCTCTTTATTACCTCAAGTATTTCTCATTTATTGAATACAACCGGTCGCGAGCAGTATCTCTTTAAGGCTAAGCTAAAGGGACCGTGAAAAACTTCCAAAGATAGTGCGAGTTCAACCATTTTAATTTATACAGTGGCCATTTTTTCACAAAATACACTACACAGTTGTTTAGATGGAAAATAGGTATGTTTAGTTACAAAACAAGTATTTGCGAGGTAAGTTTTTTTTAATCAAATTTTTCGCTTACTTCTTTCCTTTTCCATGGCGGGATCAAGTACAGATTGTGACGGTGTAGAGCGTATTAAAATGTTGGTAAAATAAACATGCTCTACATTTTTGTGTCGGTATCAACATTTTTTCGAGCTTTTACCTACAGCCAAACCGAACCCATAAACCTTACGAAAACGTGGGCTATAAAAAAAGTTGTCAGAAACATTAAGCGAAATAATTTTATTGCGAAAATGAGTGCACAGTCGTGACATCAAAATGACGCAATTAATCGCTTCAACGGATTAAACACTAGAAAAAAAAAGAATGATGCAGCGATGCTGTATGCAAACAAGCTGTTAGATCAGCGGGAATCTATATCTCATGCGGTTGAAAGCAAAACAGTAACAAAATACACATAATACTAGCATTTTGTTCGCTAAAGTACTAGTAAATACCAGCAACACAGTCACTTAATTAGTAGACGCAAGAACGATAAAATAACGAACGATCTGGTATCAATAAGCAAAATACACAAGTAGCATAATTGTCAATGAAATAGAAATTTAATGCTAATGAAAACCGCAGATTAAAAAATTACCGCAAATTTTTGATTAATTTTAGCAACAAAAAACTCAAAAAACACAAACTGCAGTGAAAAATCTAATTTGAGCAACGCTTTAAAAATGCCAAGTACATTTCATATAAAAAAAAATTCACTGCATTAACATCGACACACGTAAAGGAATTTTATGTTTGTTTAAATTGCTTTAACTTCCAATAACTTGAATTTCACGAGTCCAAATTAAACTGATGTAATTCCCTGGACGATATTTATCTTAACATTTAGATTTGGTAATACTATCAAAAAGAGCAAACTAGCAGAAAGCTAAGAAAAAAGGTAAAACGAAAATCTAAAATGATTTATTGAAAATGCAAAAATTAGAGAAAAATTCAGCTTTCCACTCATGAAAACAACGAAATAACAGTGGAAAGAAAAAGATTTTGGTTCGCAGATAATCCGATGCATGATGTTTGAAACGCAGTTGCATAAATTATTCAACAAATACCTTTTTTTTTCAAGTCACGAACCAAAAACGACCCAGAAACGTAATGCAATCGATTAGCAGTAATTGTTTAGTGCTCATTACAACATAATAGTTTGGCCTGAAATTTTGAAAAAAAAAACGAGCAAGGTTAAGCAAAAAAATATTGCAAATTTCCCACAAACGAGTCATTTTAATACTGAACACTTAAAAACAACCGCAGTTTGGACTCGAATCACTCGAAATTACTAGTGTAGCGTTGTCAGCTACAACTTAACCACAAATAAAACTAATATTTGAATATAGGAAACCAGCCACAAGCCCACCCATACTTCTATAATTTATATATTCAACTGAGATTTATTAGCGATTAAATTGTAGCTGACTAGTGACCAGCGACCGCACTACATATAGGATGGTCACTTCGCGGTTGCAAAAATAAAAGATAATCGAAAAACGAGTCAAGTTTTCTTCGAATCTTTGCTAAACAAATTAGGATTGCTTTCACGGACGTGATGTAATAAAAGGGTATTATCACGTCGCAATGACGTCACTTCCTTCTCGAGTTTCTTTTTCGAATTTTGTTCCTGAAAAAGTGTTTATCAGTTAGTTATACGGTGCATCTAGCAGCACTCGCATGTCCGTGTGGTTTTGACGATCTTAGGAGTTCCAAGAATAACTGACGAGATCTTTCAGTTCAAAATTCCCGGTTCCAGTGTCAAGCTCTATGAGTATACCTCATAGTCTTTCACAACGAACGAGTAATTAGTCGTCATGTGATAGTGCAAACCGAGCCATCACTAGTACCGCAAAGCACTAGCTCAACTTTGTATCGATAAACTTTGACAAAAAAGTATATAACTTACTTCTTTCAGTTGTTTTTGAAGTTGTCTTAATTTTTTCTCAATTCTCTCCAACCTCTCTTCCTCTTGGCTCGGCTTGCTTAATGACCTCGACACAAGATCAGGATAAACCTCCTCGTTTGAAAGTGGAGGAGGAAGGGACTTCTCGAAGAAGGGCCTGCCAGGCCGGTCGTATAAGTGCTCCACAGACACAGTGCGTTTTCCCCTCTGATTGTACAAAGGTGTGTCGTAAATTTCGTTCAAAGTCCCCATCGAAACGGAGCGGATGCTAGAGGCTTCAAAAGCTGAAAATAAAATAATGAGACATTTAAAATTCAAGATGGAAGTACCCAACAGTGGCATATTGGAAGAAGCAAAAGAGCGTCCAAATACAATATTAATAGTATACAAAATTAAGGACTTTGGGAATTTAGGAGCAGCTGACATTATTTGAGCTAAAACTCATTTCCATTTATATCCTCTGTTCATCACCATACATTTGTTGTAAATAACTCTTTATTATACGTTCTATAGCATTTTAACCTACTGTATTGGGTTTTCAACGAAGACTGCAGTATTTGCTAACGCGATCACAACAACTAAATAGAAGCAAAATCCTACTGTACGCAGAGAGTAAAAATCAATATGGACGAATTCGATATTGAGGCATAGTTAGGGAAGGTATGTCTAGAAGTTGTCAGATGCTTTTTCATTCAATTTGGTAGATTTTTAGCGAAATTAAAATCAAAAAGCGCTTTCCAAGGTGGCAAGGTTTGCTGAAAACGACACGCCGATATTTACTATACAATATACATCTATTACTGAATGAATCGATTTATCTGTGGTTAAAATTTGAAAACATTTCTTTTACCTTCTGCTGCCTTGGCCGCGTCAAGCAGTTGATTCCAGTTGTGCGCGGCTGGGAGGGGAAAGGATGACACCTTGTGGATGGTGGAACGACCTGCGCCTACCGAACCCAGATCGCGACTCTTTTTCAAACGAACAGGAGATGGCGCCAAAGAGTCCACCGATACCGACACTGCAAAAAAATAAGAACGTGACATTAATAGCAATATTTTTATTTTTCACATTTTCGCACCTAAAAAAACACAATTTCGGTTTCAACGACGCGATCTGAACGACGATGCAAGCAACACAAGTTATTATTAGAATTAATTATATACAGGAGGTTGCTGTCAAGATTAAATTATCAACTTACTTAAACGATTATGTGACTGATTGCACGAGTTCAGTGTAGCGGAACTGTCTTGTCTGAAATACAGAAAAGAAACCGTAGATGAAAGTTGGAAATCTTTAAATAAACAAGTTCAAACGATTAGCGTAGTAATGGAGCGCAGAATTACTGTTGGTTGAATGGCAACTATGTTCAACTCAAAAGCTTTCATGTTTGACTAAACCTGGCAGAAAAATTCTAATTGCAAATTTTGAATTATGGTTTTCAAACTTGTTTTTCAGGCTACGTAAAAGTTGTCCTTATTCTGGATAAAAGAGTGAGTGGCAATTTCTGGCCGGTCAAATCGGACGCGGTGTTGTCAATGAGCTAGATTTTGTGAAAAGTTCATGAAGAGCAATTCGACGAAGTATAACTCACTACAGTATAACGACAGTTTCGTTTTTTTTTATTCATTTATAAGTTAAACCTAGGTGTTTCAAAACAAATGTGCAATTACTGAGCGTCTACCATTGCAGCAATTTCTACATTTCAAAATATAAAGCTTATACTTACCCAGCTAACTGTACTGCATCGGTTCTAGCTCCACATAGGCTTTCATCAGACACAGTGCGTTGAAGAGGTGGGACAGATGGTGTGCTGGTGGGAAACAATATGCGACGATTCGGCGACAATCGCTGGCTGTCTAATCGCACGGGGGATTTTCGAGAAGTCGTTGATGGAATCTAAATTGATCAGCGATATTCTGATTAGCTGTTTGTATTTTTCGCAATATAATTTATAAAAATTAATTAATTTTCGTTGTCAGAACTACATATTACTATTGTTACGGCATAATAAAAGGTGGTACGTTTACAGTTTTTCGTTCTCTGTTAACATCTGTGACTTATGGCCAAAATTTTTCGGTTTACAAAAAAAAAAAAGACTGTTGATAGCTATTTTATACTTGGGTTGCAGAATTGAATTAAAACTTTATTGAGCTTAGGAAATTAGTAAAGAATTTGAATATTTCAAAAATTTACAACAAACGAAAAAGAACTATACAACCATAAGATCTTAAGATATCCATTTTGGAGAATAATTTCTTTGAAAGGAAATTTCGACGTAATTGCTCCTTGAACTTTAGCATTTCCCTTCCCACATCGTGGTTACGGCAGACAAGTTTGAAAACAAGTGTACGAAACTTTTTGAAAATAAAGCTAACACATGATAAAGCGCATTAATATGCAATTCAAATGCGTTTTAATTGTTACGCATTCAATGAAATAGAAAGTCACGTACGGTTTTCGGTTTCTCAGCTGACAGCAGGCGGATTATAGTGGAATGGACGTCGAACGGAGCGCGAAACGAGGAAGAGAGATTGGTGGATGAGCTTCTCAAACTCTCCATCATGCCCGGAGATGGAGGAACGTCGGTGATTGTTCTACAAATAGAAAATGTAATAAAAATTCACCGAACTTTTTTGCTTTGACCACCTCTTATTCAAACTCTATGCTGCTGCAAAATCGGAAACCGAGACTTACAGTTAAATTCAACATTAAATAAATCAACTTGACATAAATAATTTCAAGTCTTGTCTATTTTCGCACCTGTACTCCAGTTTCCAATTTAAATACTGTACAAGAAGCATTGAATATTTCCAATGCAGTTACTGCTTTTTACACTACAATATTCTTAAACTTGTTTTACAATATGAGGAAGCACTTACCTCACATATCTGGTTTTCCATTAGGTAAGCGCTACCTCAGATATGTGAGAAACGTGCTACCTCACAGTTGTGAAAAAAGCTTATGTTCCAAATCTGCAATGAAACGTCCGAATATTCTGAACCAAGTCAACTGACCGTCGCAAACTGAGCGCGAAGCAACTGAACGCCAATCACTGACCGGTTAGTTGACGGGGGGTTATCGTGGACCCCCAATATTCATTATTCATATTTCATACACCAAAGTACACTGATGTCAATACCACAGTACTTTATAATCGAAATGAAGCATATTTCTTGTCCCACTTTTCAGTTATGGCTGTGGCTGATCAAAAACTTCCGCTTTATGGTACCTTTTATTTTGAGGATTGCTGATTCGGGTTCTAGGTGAAGGGGATGGGGTTTTCTTGAACGTTCGAGGAACAGGAACAGGCTTCTTCAAAACTGCAGGTGAGTTGGCGTCGCTTCTGCGAGAAAAAGGCAACTTGTAGAATATGACATTTGTAGCAAGCAAGCCACTAGTGCTAAATCAACGTCAGAATCGCATTACCACAAATGAAACGCAACTCTAATGAAATTAAATATTAAACATCCAATTTATCGTAATACAGTTTCGCCACAGGTTACACTTTGCGAAGTATAATTTTCAGAGGTTGATTCCTTCTGTTCCTTTTTCCATCCCAAGCATGTGGAAACCAATCCATAATGATATATTACCTAACTTTTTGCAAATTTAATCATAAAATAATATGGAAATTAATGCCAGCAAAATATAATCGAATCGTATATTGCTACATATCATGGTATAAGTTTGTGTTCTTTCTGTAATCAACAAGATGAAACTGAGTTCCATTTGTTTTTTTTCCTGTATTAAGTTACAAAGTGTATGGAACTTCTTTATGTTATTGATGTTTAAATTAACTGGGTATTCTTTGCCCTTGCTGTCCTTTAATTTATGTTTGTTTTTTGATTTTAGTTTCCTGACCAGTGGCCGCCCAACATTGTCATTCACAGTTAATAACAAATGGAATTGTTTTCTTGCTTAGTGCCAAAAAATATTGTGTTTGGACACATTGAAATAGTATAGTTCACAACAAAGTTCATTTCGATTCAGATTGCATCATAAATCATCAGAGTAGTACATCAAATGCAAATTTTTACAGAGTTTATTTATATGATACCGGCCAAATTAATGAGTACACGTTCATTAGTCTTACATGCTGGTTTGCTGAGGTGTTGAAGAATCTTGGCTGGATGTTCGACTTGATCTTGAATTCTCTGCCTCATCTAAAAAGATAAACACATTAAAATTGATAATTCAATTAAAATCGATCAGTAAAAACAATTCACGGCTGGATAGCTCGGCTACGCTTCATCTCAAAAAGTAAACAAATTGCTTAGTTTAATGGTCATGAAAACTTAAACGCGAAACCATAAAAACACTCTTTATCCAGTTTCTTTACTTGCCGCAACCTACGTTATTCTAATCCAAGTAAGAACAAAAGATATGTGACTACAGAGCCAACAACAATTACGTCAAAGCTGAAGAATTATTTGCTCAAAACAGGTTGATTGATTGTTAATACGGAGGCCCATCGGCCAGGCACATCCTAAGACATACATGAGAATGGTAAATCACAACTAAGTAAGTTACTAAAAACGCTAAAATACACTATTTGTTATAACAGGATTATATTTGTTACAGCATACCTGATTTGGCTGGAATTGGTGTTAAGGTGGATTGGTATGGTTCTGATGAAGATATTTGTGTATTGGTGCGCGAAACGTTATAATCTGCACAGAAAAACCAAATTTTACTTATCAAAAATCACAAACTGGCCATACAAAATAATAATTGTAAGCGGGAAGACCTTATAAAAATATGACAACACATGAATTAATTGAATTGTTGAATACTGCAAAACAAACAAAAGAATTACTTAAGTTGTTTCTTAATATTCCAATTTACGAAACGTTTTTATAAGAAAAAATTGAGATCCATGATAAAAAAAAAGTTTTTCTGTTAATACGTTACATGAGATATCACAGCAGGTTGCCTATATTCGCAGTAACCATTCGTTATAGAGCACTTTTTAAAACCTTGATATTAACCACACACCGTTACGTTAAAATATTACAATAATTTTTCGATTATACTTGTGCTAAAACTTGACTACATGAGAACATTTTATGATGTTGCCTATAAAACATAGAGGATTTCAGCATTCAAAAATTACACGCCTTTTTGGCGAATACCAATACCGCTTTGCTTAGAAGCATCGTCGGTCTTACAATAAATTCGAATCACTTAGCCACCACTTGATACGACACCCTAAGTGCAAAAGTATTTTTACTTGGCAGTGTACGGGTGGGGTTCCAAAGAACCCCTCGAATGGGTGGGTTGCTTCGAGGTAAAGTTTGGCGGGCTTCTAAAGAAGTTGTAACACTGTTATTGTTGTTGTTGTTGTTATTGCTGTTGTTGCCGTTGTTTTGTTGAGAGAATTTCGTTTCTAATATTTCATTAAACGCGAGCTGTTGATTGCTGCAAAAAAAAGTAATTTGCCTCTTCATTTACATTTTCAATCCTAAAGTTTCGATCTCAGCAACATTCAGGCAGATTTAAAAGTCAAAAATTTAAGAACTAGCAAATAAGTTTCACTAAAGGCTAAAATTCATAAACAAAGTACCAACTCAACAGGTCAAAAATTAAATAAAAAACTACAAAGGTCCAAAACTTCTTAAACGGTCGCGGATTCGTCCAAAATAAAACCAACAACGTCACTAAGTAGAGAATCAAACATAGAACTATTCAAAAGAACATAATTTTTCCAGATATTTGGACCATCTTTCTTGTCGAGCCGCTTGGGGGATTTGTCCCGCCATTTCGACCCACCTCGGTTCAAGGAAGAGACCACACAACTAACCGGCTAGTTGGTTAGGCATTAACGTGTTCGTCTCTGGAGCAAGAGGTTCAAGGTTCAAATCTCGGGCCGGTCAAATTGGACACAGAGTTGCCAACGGCTCGCCACCGCTGCAACAATTCTTCAAAAGAAGCTGTGTTGTCCGCAGGCGTAATGACGCGGAGACGGTCCCCGCCAACTCGTTACACGTTTCGGCGTATCACAGCGAGTATAATGAAAGGTTTGATTTGACCGTTATCATGCGGAGGCGGCGGGACGATACACGTTTTTAATCTTTGGCCTCTGGTCCAGACCTTTTAGTTTCACCCGACTGTTGTTTCTCCGCGGAGTTCAGACTTACCTTGTTGTAGTAGCGTTGTTGGAACACCTACTCAGCGTGCTCGAGTAAGACGAGTTGTTGTTACTGTTCAATCCACTATCAGATGACAAACTATTGCTCGATATCGTGTGCTTGTTCTGAAGACCTGGAAGAAATTGAAAATGATTTTATCAGGGAATGAGAGCATAAATTGGAGAGGATGTCAAGGATTGTGTTTTGTACAATCTTTAATAGGTCTATTTGCACTACCGTTTATGCACTTAATTTGTCTGGCAGCAAATGCAATTTGCTTTCTGGTTTTTCAAATTTTTCAGAAAAGCACGAGTTTTAATTTTGCGATTATCATTACAATTTCAAAAATTGCAAATGTAAATTACAGTTCTAATGGACAAGTAATACGGTAAAAATTATGCAACATTTTTTCAAGAATCTTTTAAATCACTTATTCACCATTATCTGGAAAAATATCTTTAAAACATCTATTTCATTAAAAAGCTCTATGGTATCACCAAGAATATTTGGCAATCTTTTGACCTTCGCTAGTTTCATCACGTGATGTCACATCACACTAACATGCTTTTTCGACAGACCAGTCAAGTCGCGTAGGTTCGATGAGTCCGTGTAAGCTGCGAGTTAATATTGCACATTACACATCCAAACCACAAATTAAATACACTAACTGCAATTGGAAAAATCCTTTTTTTACATCATCACAAACTGGAAATCTTGAAGCAAACCGATTTGAAGTCCACAGCTTGGATGCGAAAGAGAGCTGCTATGCTCTTCCACGCCATCGCTCATATCACGACAAAGTATCGTTGATATTGCTGTTAAAATCGAATTACAAACATAGACATAATTTATGTACTTTCGTCGAACGGAGCCTACCTTCTGACCAATCCGCATTTAATAGATTGTTACGGTAACCGGGAATTCCCTTGTTGCTTGGCAACGAATTGAAGTGATTTGGTTGGGAAAGACCGTTTTCTACCGCCTAAAATATTAACAAAGTCTTACAAATCTCTGCCTTTTTCGATGCAGCTGGTGATGACATGATGACTTATATGTCACGTGACAAGCAACACCTGGTTCTGACGTCACATGCATGACTTGTTAGATGCAACGTATAAAGCTGATGATAGCGTGTAGCAGAAAACAGGGATTAATATCCTTCCAATGGCATTTACTTTGTGAAGCTGACAACATAGTGATGTGATCATGACGGATCAGACAAAGAAGCTTGATAACGTCATAAGCGTGACGTGTTAAAAAACTGTTTTAGTATAGACACGTGGTAATCGGCTGCGTGGTGGAGAGGCTGTAGGCGTCGTTTTTACGTCAACCCTTATCGCATCTTCTGGGTTCAACCCGCACGTTGGTCAGTGGTCACGTTGTTACGTCCTTAGATAAGACGCTTTACGTGATTACCATGCTGGGTGGCTTTGAACAAGCAGCAAATTTAGTAAAAATTTCCCAAGATATCCACAAAAACATTGGATTTGCAGATACCTCAAATACGCTATTGTAACAATACCCATTTTCAACGACAGTGGATTTTTGCATGACGTGATGGCATAATGACATAAACTCCACGTGACAAACAGCGAGTGATGGGCAATGACGTCACATGCATGACGTGCTGTTAGTAACCTTTTTCAGTCTGAGCGCGTGGTAGTAACCGGTAGTAGCTCCTACCATGGCATGTCGCTTTGCGGAAGGGGACAGCGTTGCCTTCACAGTCCCAGAAGGGGTTTTCGTTATGACGGCTTTCGGGGTCTTCACTCTGCCATGCCGCTCGTAAAGATCTGAAATAATTGAAAAGCAGATTTTTACAAAGATGCTAATTCAAGCTAGCTGATAGAACAATGTAATGGATAAGGACCAGAATTGTAATTAAGACTAAATTGTTTTGGCCTGCAGATACCAGAGAGACAGACCCTGTGGTCTTCAACAGCTAATTTGAAGCTAGGAGTCCAGTAGGAAAGCTGAAAATATTAACTTTTTTAAAGACTTTGGTTGAACTCGACTTAGGAGTCGCATGTACCGTTTTAGCAGAAAACGCTTTGTCCCCCAAAACACAAAGATTCATCAAATTAATTAAGCTGTTCAAATCTAAGCTGTCGATACTAACGTTTAGTGTGATTGATGTCACTTTGATCTTCATATTGATATCTTGGAGTAGGGAACTTCCCGTCTTCACTGATGAGCCTAAAACAACAGGTTTCAATATCGTTACTGAGGAGCTTTGCGAAGTGTCCACTCATTTTAATTATTCAGTGAATTCAAAGCAATTTTAGAGAGTTGTCATGCAACAATCCTAAATATTACGAAGTCTTCAACTGTCCAAAACAAAAATACGACATCGTAACGTCTGTGAAAGGTTGCATTGCACAATACCGCCCTCGACCAGCCGCATATTACAACTAGATTTCTATAGCACATTGCTGCATTTCAGAAGCCGTTCCTTACAAATACCAATACTGTTTTCGGCGAAAATTGAACATCGTTATCGCAACAGAAAAAATCGATTTGATTGGTCCCTTCACCGCTAATAGTAATAGGGATTAAAGTAACTATCGTTGTAACTTGCGTTGTTGAAAAAGGGAAATTCCTTCTATATACATAATAATTACTCAATTATTTACAAGCACAATAAAGAATAAATTGGAAAATTCAAGGCGATCAATTAAAAACTCAAATTCAACAAAAGCTAACTAAAACAAAAATAACGTTTATTGCTATCTCAAAATTGTTTGAAGGATAGTGCTAACATTCGGAAAATATTTTCGCGTAGGGGAATGCATTAGCTATGATTAAAAATAATTAATGATGAGTTGAAACTGTCTGTAGTAGGGGAAAATGCTTTTAGAGAAAAATCAAGTTTCGTTATTATTATGCTTTGGCGGAAGTAGCTTTAAGTAATTGCTATAAGTAGTGCAAGCAAAACAAGTGGATTGTGAAACTGTGTGATAAATGGTTTAAGTTTTTATCTATAGCTTTTTTTTTTCATTAAAAAATTCATTAAAGCATTGAAAACGGCGTTTTTAGATGGAAAATTGAAAATTTCCCAACGAAAAAATTCCTATTTCACTAAGATGCATTATATACCAATCACATTTCTTAATTATTTCGCCGGTTTTGAAATTTGATTTCATGCTTTTTAATTCAATTTTAATTACAAAAGACGCTTAATTGAAGTTTTCGAACAACATATCCTTATTGTCCTACCTCGACGGCTTGGTAGAACGGTCAACAGGTGGCGCTCTCACGGGCTCGCTTCGGCAGCGTTTGTGGACGTTGTCACTGGGCGCCGCTAAACTGAGATCAATTTTCTTGACTTCCAAAACAGGGTAGAGATGGTAAAGCTCCATGCTACACCTGAAATAAGTCGGAAGATATTTTTAATTAACCTAAGTTTTCTTTTTAAAAGATTTAGGAAGAGACTATTTCACAAAAAAATTTATGTTCTTTATTAATTCTGGCCCAAGTCTAACTCAAACTCAAATTCTTACTCTAAAACTAACCTCAAACTTTACCCAAACCCAAACTCAAACCCTAATCTTGACTCTTACAAACACAAATAAAAAATGTGCCGATGAATATTCATTTTCTTATTCATCCCTAAGGCTTTCTCGTTGCGAGTTTTCACCATCATATCGCTTGCAACCACAACAAAATAGCGAAAACAGTATTTTTCTTTTTTTGTCATTAATGCAAGACCAATTACTACAACTTAACTACTAGTGGATGCTGGTTCGATCATTTATCACTTTTAACTCAAGGGCAAGTCATTTCCACCGCAGCTGGGTGGAATTTTCTAGACCACAAGCCTGGCAAGCTGCATTCCTAACCACCAAGTACTAAGTTCCGCGAACCAAGCAGAAACAGGGATTAAGATTAGACCGCAGAATTCAGCGTAGGAGTTCAAAGATTTTAACGGAGTTCTAGTTAAAATGCTAGGGTTTGGTAAACAAAAACGTTTATACTCTAACTAACTCGCAGCAGCAACTTACTTTCTAGGAGTTCCATCATCGTTGGGTGGGATAACCACCACGGTTACAACGGTGGATGTTCGTAGCAAGTCGTTCATTTCATCAGAGCTCAATGTAGCAACAGCTATTTTGCATATCTATGCATGAAAATTTAAGTTATCGACAAAATCAGGTTAGTTCTATTGTTTGGTTGGTAACACAACCGAATAATAACATAGCAGAGGGTAGCAAAAATTGCTTGCTCGGTCATTATTTCATTTAAACAGTTGTGTTGCCAAATAATCTCAACAAGAAAGAGGTTAACTTAAGGCGAATTGCGCAACATAGTACGCATTGTCATTAAAAAACTAGATTTCCATCGCTAATTTCGTATTGCTCATTTTATCGTTGGTAACTTGTAATTCAGAAAAAGAAATACAAGTTGATGAAACTGGTAGTTGAAACTTGAGACCTGCATAATATAATATTAGAGCGCAAAATACTTACATCAACTCTCAGATCAAGATCCTACAGTCGCTTGCACCGCCGTCTATTTATAATGAAAATAATAATTCAGGCATCATGCTAATAGCGGAGAAAAACGAAAAACAAGCAGAGATTATTCATCGCACCTCCACTAGCCTCGAACTCTGCTTCAAACCATCAGCAGCAGCGCAACCATCTGGTTTGAGGTCGACGACCACTCCTTCGTAGTTAACACGGAACCCAAGCTCGCCTATTCGGTTGCGGCGAAGATGGCGGGAATTTGTACGAGTGCCTTTTGTGAACTTTTCCAATCTTAAAAAACATTTTCAAAATCTTGAAAAGTAGCGCTTCAATTATTTTGATCAAGGAGTTTACCTGTCGAGTTAGTTGCAATACTGGCAACTGTTTTGAACAAAATTCAGAAGCTATGACGTGAATTACGAAGCAGCATCAGAACAGAAACAGTAAAACAAACTTTAAAATGTTGTAAATAGTGGAAATGTAAGCAACAGTTTGCGTGCTTTTCACCCGCAAGCGCGCGTTGAAGCCAGAGTGTGACTGATTAGTGTTCAATACTCACAATAATAACTGACGCAAATTGCCTTTTTCTTAAGAAAATTATAGCTTCTAAACTAAACTAGACAATCTGCTCTGGAACAGTTCTCTTATTGATCCTACTATGGTATCAAACGCAAAGACAAAAGTGCTACCTAGCTTCAATTTCTTCTCTCATTTCCCCATCTATTGTTTGAACCGAAAGTCGCTCTCCTCTACCATAGTAGATGTGGAGATCCCGTCTGTTGGACATCAGTTGGTCTGGGGTGGGCACTGGCATTCCCCAGCCCAGCACCGCCTGGCAGGGTATGCTGAATATGAGCTGCTTGGAGGCCGACTCGATCACCGACAAAGCACAATTGCTGACAGCAAGAAGACATTCGACTGTTTCCGTGGAGCTAAAGAGCAAAAACCCCACCATAATATTGGTTTGTCACTGTTTAGCTGAAGTATTTTTACTATGTTTTACAGAACATTTGGTGCTGTTTAACGAACTAACCAAATGACAAAACTGTTTCGATGAAGCAAAAGATTATCGTAAAACTTAACACTAACAGCAAAATTTAGGTATCCTTATTGCACAACATTCGTTGTTCTGGACGGCTTTGTATAAAAAAGTGGGGTCTAGTAACCTGCTTACGTGTTTAGGATTTACGTTGTTGTTATATTGCATGTATCCATCCTCCAATCACCGGACGTCAGACGTAACTGTTGGATGATTCGCACACTTTCCATTGCAATGACTACTTTGTGTTTGGAGGAATCCGCACCTACTCAAGTGCTCAGTGGCGTGACAAATCACGCCTCATGTTCGATTAGCGTTGCGTTCTTTCATTCGTTTTAAAACCTTGCACTGAAATTGGGGTTCTGGAATCACTGCAAGCCTTAGAGATAGAAAAGCGATGTGACAAAAGGGAACAAAACCTAAATAAGCACAACATAGCACAACCAGGTATCTACCTGTAATCATTGGCAAACACAGTCCATGTCAAGGCTCCATGACTCCATAGTTCGGGCAGTGGTTTCGCTTTTTGTTTTTCTTTTCCCTCCTTAATCCTCCTCGAAGCAGCAGTGATAGAAAATCTCCCCAACCGGGGGGTGTCCTCCATCCCAGCTGGAGAGACCTGGTTCAGGGCAAGATCGCGCAAATACTGCTCTCTAGTGTTCATTGCGAGAGCCTAAAAAATCAAGACCCTTTGTAGTAAAACAAAAAATTCTTCAGCACTCGCATTCAGCAATGTGTAAACGGACAGATTTTATTCGCTACAGTACATAACAATGAGGCAAGCGCATCAATGAAACAATTAATTTAATCAGGAAAACGCCCTGCACTGCCCAGTGCCCAATGGCTTTACGTTTTCAAATTTTCAGTGGCAAGTTTCAAGACGGGGAGATTTCTATAGGGTTGGATTAGTTATTCTATTAGGATTAGTTAAAATGGTAATTTTTTTAATGCATATGGTACCGAGTTCCAAATTTTGGTTCCTTATACTAAAAAACTTTTTTCCACTTTTTGTGTTCTGTACCTTGGTAAATACAAATTAAGTTCAGACAAAGCGAGGCGCGTTGTTCCTGTTTGTATCGCTCTAACAAGACTGAAGTGACAATTTAGGCCATTCGGTAGCTTTTTCCGCAATTTTTTGTGCAATATTTAGTAATTATTATATTGCTTTTGTTTTGTTTTTGGAAACCCAGTGTTAGGATGTCTAAACTTGATCGTTGGGGTAAAATAATCTTTTAATTTGAATTCCTAGTTTTTAGCTTCAGGTAAGTTCGCGTTACCTTGAATTTCCCAGCTGAGTGAGCAGTGTTTTCCCCGTTGATCACCTTAGTGAGAAGGAAGTGGCGGAAGGTGGAGGAGTGAGGAAACATGGAGTTTTCCGGGATGGGAGGACCGAAACGAGGGATGTTTCGCGACCGTGTTACAGCAACGCTAATAAAAATAATCATAAGAATGCTGTCATACCGGCAAACAAATAAGAATGATTTGAAAATGAATCATTTTGAAACGGAACAAGACTAACTGTACAAGTACGCAGTCATCATTTGCTTGTCTTTCTTTCATAAAAAAAGTGACTAGTGACAAGCTGACGGCTATTGCTAACGGTATAAAATGACGTATATTTTGTAAGAACTGTAACATAGAGCTAGCTAAAGGTGAAGTCTTTTATAGTACGTTTATTTGCTTAAAATTTTTTTAAATTTACCAAAAATTCTTGGATTTCCAATTTTAAAGTTTTTTTAAAGCCAAAACATTCTAATTTGAACACACCATAAAAAAATAAAACACCTTATTAAGTGCAAAATTTCTACCTCCAGCAAAACCGATTCTACAATACAGCTTCCAAAATACATCCCAAAAAAGTTCTGAATCTCCAAACACACAAATAACAAAACAAGAATAAAACATGAGTGTCTACCTGTAGCAGGTGTTTCTAGAGCACGGGTTGTGGACTCGCACAATAATGAAGACATGTTGAAAGTGGGATCGAATGTGCTTGGGGTTGAACGGCTGGGAACCTGGTTCTTGGAAAACGATTGTGGCAATGTCGTTGCCGATATGGCGTTTGCGCAGTAACTAAACAATTTAAAAGTAACGTTGTGGCAAGCAAAACAGACATAAAAGTCTAGCAATACACGTAAAAACACCTGCAATCCCCCCAAAATTTACACACGTGTTTTTATTTGCAAGAAGTTCCAGAAAAAATCTTTGCAAATTCGACCAAAGAAACTTGGTTGTTTTGCATAAGTTTGAAACGGGTCCTCCCCAAACAACAGCTTCTGTATAACATTTTTCTGATGCATGCTAGACCCCATATTTTCGAAAATAGAAATTGAACCATCTGAAGCCAATTAGGCCAACCTGTTGAGTAAATCTTTAAGGGATTCAACCCTACATTTACTAGACCAATCAAGGAATAAAAGCTAATTTAATAACCAGTTACCCTCAACTCGTCTAGGCTTAAGACCTTTATACCTGACAGCGAATCCCAAAACCGCTGGGACGAGACGAGTAATTGATATCTTGTCAGTTACCAACTGCTAACCAATGTTAGTTTTAATGTTACAGCGAAACTAATCCGCTTTGGGAATTGACGGTGGGATTTGTTAAGGAATGAGATGAGGCAAAAAAGCACTTGGCTTAGTTAGTGAACAGCCTTTTCCCTGTTGCATTCACCTGATCTCTTAATCTGTCTTCTTAGTAAAACCACTGGGTGTTTCAGTCTCATTTCAATCGACGTCCTATAAGCTTGTGACGTAGGAAGTTACGAAAACGAAAAAGCAAGTTAATCTACACTGAGTTTTTCTCACTGCGAAAAGGCTGTTTCTATTTTGCAACTATTTTGATAATTTTTTATTAAACTTGAGGTTATTCTTTGATTTTTAGTTATGATTGATATATAAAACGGTAGTTGCTCATTGATAAGCATTATTATTTTTATTTGTTAGCAATCAAAATAATCCGATAAAATTTGCTTTTAAACACTTCAAAGGTTTAACTTAACTGCAACGTGACATGCAATTAATTTAAAGAAAAAGAGAAAATAAATTTGGAACCGAATATCGATTAGTTGCTGCTGTAATTGGCAGAAAATTAAACGGCAAAAACAAAATCCGCTTTTTTAACAGATGAATAAAATAAATGAAACATCACTGGGATATAGCGGTTAGGTAAAGCCGCTTGTCTACCTCACAGATTAAAGAAGGCCAAAAATATGATTTTGATTTTGGGTGAGGAATGTAGGATATTAAACTTTTTCTTTGTAGAATTTGAAAACTGACAGTTTAGGTTGTCTCCCAAATTACCAGATTGCCTTAACCACGAGATGGTGAAGCGGCCTTTCTTTCGGTCGTCCGAGTCAATCTACCACAAACAGCGGAGGCTTTGCACTCTCCCTCATACCGTTAAACGGTAAGCAGTAAAGCTGTGAATACCAATTTTGAAGATTTGATGTAACTTGCCTGGAAATCGATCCTATGTGTACGTCCTTAAAAAAGATTGACATCAAAATACAAACATTGACATAATGTCGTTTCTCACTTGTTGCCTGTTGCTTGGAGTGAACGGTAAAAGAGTTGACACATGAAACATAATGTTGTAGTCTTGAAACGTTGTAAAGACGGATTCAGTACCAGTCGTGTCCGCTAAAAGCAACAATTTTCACTTTAATAAATGCGCTTTCCTGTTTCAGGATCATTTTCTGCAGGAAAAACTATTTTTAGCAAAATTTTGGAACAGATTCAAAAGTGTCTATCTTCATTTGAATTTCAGTTCGCCTATAAAAAGAAAATTTCTTGCTTTCAAACTCTGGCTTGCCCAATAAGGCTTAATCGTGTAAAACCCATCAATCAAAAATACTACAAAGCGAAGGAATGTGGTCATCACAATCACCAGAAGTTAGTTAACAGAAGAAATAGTGGCTGCTTTACGTAAGTGAGTTTCCGAACAAAAAATCTATCATTCTTGTTTCGTATTGTCTTTAATTTTTGTATTAAATCATTTTTGCTAGTTGAAAATTTTAGGGATTAAAACTTTTAAAAACAACTTTATATTTAATAAACAATCAAAAACTATCACAGAACATGAAACGATAAATATAGAAAAGTGAAAATACAAATTACGAATTGCGTCAAAGCCCATAAGAAACCGTGCAGACTTTGATCCTTGTAGTGTTCTAGTCGTAACACACTTCTTTGGTATAGGTTTTTAAACCACTACAAGCATTCTGAGTAACAGCAGATTCACGAAAAAAAGTGCATATATTTACGCTATAAAATCTGCGAAGGGGCAGGATGACTGCAAAAATTTACTTTTAACGTCCAGTCCTCCTTTGAAACCGTCAAATCCCTGAAGTTTTACAGTGGTTCCGAGAAGATCCAAAAACTGCTGAAAAGCGTCGCTACCGTGTTCGTTGTTGTACATGTCGTCTTCCGTAGTTTGACCGGCTTTGCAATAAAGAACTCCGACTTTGTACGATTTGTGAATCTATGATCAAATACTACGTAACACCATCGCTAAAATTTATTCATTCTTGCATAGAAACCAAGCACTGTACATCTGTTTAACCTTATCAATGCAGAATACCCTTTTTACGTTCTGGTACTGAGAATTTCGTAACGCTGGGCTTTCACAACTAGTAGACTGCTAGGGTCCAATGGAAATAACTGTTTTTCCGAAGACACAACGACGAAATGCCAGTTCCGAAATCAAACGAGGAGTTGGCAACCTCTTGGTCACCAGCCCAACGCTCCACCATCTGAGATATCGCCGCTACTTCATGCTATACATTGAAGCACTAGAAGATGGCGCTATTTCCACTACCGCTGCAATGTGCTAATTGTAACCTATCACAAAACCCTACTGACATCAGCCTTCCTACATGTTTTCTATTAATTTAGCCATAAAAGCGTAAAAGATTCGGAAAATCTTTTGCGTAAATCTTGTTTAAGAAAATCAATTACAATTCAATTCCAAAATAAGACGATAGGGCATTAAAAAATTGTTAGTGCAACTCTAAAATTAATCTAGTGTTAAGTCCCATTTCCTCTCCCGAAATCCCATTTTCATAAACAGCATTTCACCCGGTTTCTCATCTTAACAATTCCAAACTTAACATGAAATAAAGTCTTTAACGAATGCATTGACTATATTCGTGAAACTTCTACTTTCATCCCACAAAATGGTCTGTATTAAAGAAGTGATGTTGCGATTGCGAATACAAACTTACAAAATTTAGCGAAAATGGTCGGCTTAAAAGATTAACTATCTATCACAACGCATTTTAGAATTACAGCAAGTTCACGCAAATACGGTTTTTCGGTTGAATTGCCAGTATACTTCTGACCAAAGCAATCCAAGAAACTTAAAAATGACTTATAACTTACATTTTGTTCATCGATTTTCATTATTTGCTCATGCACTTTGGGTGTAGGAAGACCACTTTTTAAATAAGAGGTATTTATTTCGGGACAGATGTACTCCAGAACATCTTTAGCGTGGTAACCTTTGATTGGAGGATGATTGCGACTCGGTGAAATGGCATCTTCCAAAATTGAACCTCGCAAAGTGCAAAGCTGAAAGTGCAAATTCTACCGTAACCAAAAAAAAAGAGACAAAAACTTGTCTGTCCCTCATCACAAGGCTTTTCCAGCAGTTACATACAGAAGTGTATTAGGAAATTGGTATGGAAATTTGGGAACCAAACCTTCAAATTTATGGCAATCTATCCATTTGCGAAATTGATTTCAAGGCTACTTCTAAAAGTAATTCAACAAATGAAAAAGGAACCACACAAATCAATTCCATTCATATATTCTGATATGACGCCAAACCAAAGTTTAAACTTTGCAGCTAACCCTAACTGTAACTCAAACCCTAATCTTAACGTCAAAAAACCTAATTAAAAATGGACGAACGAATAATCCTTATTTTCCTTTTATTTGCCTTACTTTAAAATTTTTCGGTGAAATAGTCACTCTTCAACCTCCAGCCCGCCCCCCAAAAAAACGCATCACATACCTCACAAGTTCGAATAATAATTCTATATTGATGCACGGATGATTTATCGTCTACTTTTTCCCGACGGAAACTGATTATAATTGGACCCAACTTGTCGTCGATTCCAAAGAAATTCTGATGATCTAAAACAATATCAACTTAATAATAAAAAGTAAAAAAGCAAGGCAATGAACATATGGCGGTGGCCATCCAAATGCACAATAATTAATTATTAATGGAAATTGCGACTATATAGGTCATCATCGTGAAAAGGCAATATGTTCTTTAAAAACGCAAGAAAACCATTAAACTTGCTGCACATGTAGGGTGGTAACATTGAAACAACAATATAGCTCGACAGTTAAAAGTGCGAATTTGTTTGTTAAATTTCATAAAAATTTAAAAGTTTTGTAAATTTTCAGAACTGGAACTGCAAAATGTTTGGTTCCGAATACACTTTCAACAATTTAATGTCAAAAAGAACACAATGCGTAACAATACTTCTGAGTTTTTGGCTATTCTTAAAAAGCAGGCAATGGTGTATTCTTTCAATTCTAATGAAAGAGCACTTTGATCGTTAATGCAAAATTCTTTGGGCGACACATGTGACCTTACTTAAAATAGATAAACAATCGGCAATGCCACTTCAAGCATAACTGAGGTGGACTTGACAGTCCCCAAACACTTAGTAACTTCCGTGCATTAGTAACTGGAGGTAAGATGCAACTTCAAAACATGCATTCAGTTATTGTAGTTTGAAATTTGAATGCCGATATTATTGACTATAACACTTCGATAAAGTTCCCAAGGAGTAGAACTAACACGAAATAAATATCAACTACTTCTATAATAGAACAAAAAGTCTATTTGGCAAACAGCTAATTTGTGAAGCCTATAATGAAAGCATGACTTGATAACGGTGTTTTCGTTTCGAGTTTGATAACATCTAAAACTAAACAGCGTGAAATGTTCGCATTTTTTCATTTTTTCAAATGTTGTTTGAACGATCGTTTGGTTTCTACAGGGCAGAATATGCTGACTTCAATCAGGAGTTTTCGAATTATACCGCTAGAGCTCTATGGCGTGACTCTGCATTGCACCATGCTCGCATCCACAGGAAAAGAGTCTGACAGTTCCAACCAGCCAAACCATTGGTGAATGATTGAAATGACTGTTACACTCCTACAAGCTGACAAATCACAACTAAAAACACGCTTTCCATGATCCCTAAGCACCCGCAACTAATGTCAAAGAATCACATGACAAATTTGTCAAAAATGCTAGGATTTTAGTCATAGTAACTACAACTTATTATCGCAAATTACAACATGTTTTGTTGGTTACAAGCAGTACAACTACCAACAAGACTATGTAACTATTTGTACTACAATAATTTATGCTGTTACTTTTTTTACTGTAAATAACAATTAGGGACTTGATACAGTATATGATATTGCAGAAATAACGGTTTTAACTGAAAGTTTCCCGTCTTTACATCCAAGGCCTACCAGATTTCCTCTTTGGTTTTGCTAAGCGTGCTTGTTCTTATTTAATAAAAATCGATAATGGATTGGCATGTGATGAATAAAAATGCAAATTCGCTGACAAAAACTGGCTTGCTAGTTACATAGAGGGTTACCACAGCGAAGCCTTGAACTAAAGTCAACTGAACGGCAACTGCACAACACGAGCAACGCAAATAATACCAAATAATACAAAGGACAAACTTCAACTGGATTCTGCCGAGACTACCGCTCTTGTACACTAATAAAAATACAAAAAAATCGAATTAAAATTGTAAATAATCTGGCTGCGCAGTACGCATACTTTAAAAATAATGAAGTGGAATTGTTGATATTTCATTGCCATGATATGACATTTGGCAAGTCAATGTAAACTCGTTGCATACTGGACAAATATGAACTAATTTCCTTCGGTAAAAGTTGCTGTAGGCGGAGGCCAATGATGCTGCTACAGATTAAAGCGTACTACCTACGTAATATCAAAGCAATAGCAAACTAGTGGGCGATTAACATACCGTTTGACGAAGTAATCAATGTATTGCAAGCAATGGACAATCATATGATTAACATCACGAATGGTAGCATACCTACAGACGCTGTTTTTTTTCGTTTTTGTGCGCTGGTAAATTTAGTTGGATATTGTGATGTTAAATTGATGATTCAAAGGCATTTCTTTCAATAAAAAGTAAAAAAGAAAGGCTTAAAATGTACAAAAATGCACCCAAGTTTGAAAGGGATTGATCATTGCTTAGTAATTCGAATATATTTGCCAAGTTATGCATCCAAGGGACAGCGATAGGAACTTGAGGTTTTCGAATAATACACTGCCACTTGTCTGCCCCTCACGGTGCAGGCTAAAAGATTAACCACAAAATGACAAATTTTGGGGCATATTTGATAAAAACAGTCGGTTTTGACATGTCTAACTAGCATAAGGGGTATAACTACAACAGAAATAGAAGAAATTTACACGCTTTAAACAAAACCAGGGTATTTTTAAAACTGGACATGGAAGCATTATCTTAGAAGCGAATCTTTAGTCTACAGCAAACAATCGGGTCGAAGAAAGCTTCCGGTTGTTACGTCATCAAAACGAATGACGTAAAGCAATGAGTACAACCGTTGCAATTATAAAAATGTATTGATAGATCACCGTATTACTAAATTGCTAAGTTACTGCCATTTAAATATGAGACAAACGCATTGCAGTAATACAACTTTTGCGCCATTGCAAAATAAAATACAATCATATATAGCAATCTCGCTGGATACAAAAGTTACCACAAGCGGTCATTTTCGTGCAGGCTTTATTCTTCAGCCAACCAGCATTTTCCTATTCGCTGCTGATGAAGGAACAAACCCCGAAACGACAGACCGTACAGCGATTGTGAAATATTTCAATTGAAACGTAACAATTGAAAAGAGTACAAGACAAACAATCAATTTCTACCCACGATTGCATGATCGAAAAAGCTATTTATCAATATTACATCACATTAACATAACAATTGCGCAAAAAACATAATCTTTTCGAAATGGTAGAAGTAACCCAACTTGCCTTTTGCAGCACAGCGCAGGTAGGTAAATTTTGTATTCTGTAGTATTTTTAGTATATACGTTGATTTTGAGGTGATGCTCAAGTGTGCGTTTGAGTATGATATTATAATGGCTCTTTGCTCTAACGCAGTAGGATATGTGGCTCTTGGTATCTGACTGGTTGGCACCCCTGCATAATAGAAGTGATGTTGGCGAAAAGGTCATAATAGATTGCGTTGTGCGGATGACAGAAACGGATGACTGAATAGCGTAAAATTAGCACCATGGAGAGGCAAAACTCTTTACCTTTTTCGTAAAAATGCGTTCGATAGTACGACGCTCCTCCGTCTACATTCTCGATTCCAAAACTGACACTGCCCCTGGGAGGAGAATTGGGTGGCAATAAGTCGTCGGAGTTATTTCGCTCCACAATGGACAAGTACGAATGGTTAGGAAGAACATTATGAGCTTCGGTTATTGATTCATTGTTATCGTTTCCAACCTGCGCAAAAAAACACAAATTTTGATTTATGTTCGTCGATTAATTAATGCATTCATAATGGAAACTGCAACGCATTATTTCAAATTCACAAATAATACAAAATGCCAAGCAATTGCTTATGAAAAGTTATTTTTTCAATTCAATTACGCTCAAGCAATTGCCACTTAAACTAGTTTGGTTGAGTTGCATGCAATTACCCAGTGCTAACCTTCATAACTGAGCCCAATGATGCAACGGCAAGCAAGGCAAGAAGTGGCAATTCCCACACCACAACCTTGGTAGCCACTGGTGATGGATACCAAGCATGGCGTAAAATAGAAGACTTTCAATTAACCGCCACAAACCAACCGCCAACCTATCCTATACCTAATGCAGGAGGTAGTTGGTACGGGGTCAGTTTGCGACAGTCGGTTACCTTGTTTCGTAAAATACATTAAGCTGGTAGAGAATAATGCGCAGCTCGAAATGAGGAGTATTTTAAAAGGTCCTTGCATTTCATATTTATATAAAAGAATGAAATCTGTTAGGAGTGCACGTAATAGGAAATTTATTAATCGATTTTATGCTTGTTGGCTACATTAACAGCAACAGATCGGGAAAACGAACAATAATGCAGCATCTAAAATATAAATCATCTGGTCTGACATGCAAAATAACGCTGCAACGAGTGAAAATGCAAAAGTAATGCAGCAGATTCGCTGAAGAGAGCATTCCTCGCCATCAATCCATGCACATTTTCTTCCCTTTCCCTAGTTCCTACAACACCTGCACACTGCCTCGGTAGCGCTGCGAAACTGTTGTAGAACGTCGATCGAAAGGTCCTGGTTCGGTTCCAAACTGGCAATGAGTCGTTATGGACTTGGAAAAGAGACTAAACGATTATTTCCAATTTGGGACAAGCAGTCCATCCGCCGTGGTGGACCAACTTGACAAAAAAAAACTTCTAAACAAACTACCATAAAGCTGCTAACGTTCGTATCGTTATACAGATGCAGAGTGCCTGGTTCAAATTAGGGATGTTCATTACCGATTCTTTGCTAATTTCGAATCGATTCCGAATCAAATGTTTCGATTCCAGTATTTCGATTCCTCATTTCGATTCACTATTTACATATGACAAGATGTTGGTGCTGGTAATGAAAAATTTTATCAAAATCAAAAGCTCGCAGAAAAGTAAACAAACACTTAAAAGACAAAGAAATCATGCGAACAACACTTAAAAGGCAAAAACACTTTAAGCACATGAAAAGCCACACAAGAAAAGAAAAACTTTTGTTATGACTAGTAATATGTTATACCTGTCCTTTTGTAACTGAAGATTTAACTAGATGGGAGTTTGCCAGCAAACCCAGTGGACGACCGACGCATAGCTAATGCTGTGACGCTCAAAAGTACTTTTTGTCAATCGTAAAATCGGCAATTATTCAAAAATATCTGATTATGGAACCTCCAGAAAAGTAGAGTCAAAATATTTGTCAGTTAAAAATCTCCTGATATCATAAAACACTGGCACCCTAGCTTGAGCTGTTCAAAAATTGATTTTTGGGTGTCCATTTGGGGGTTCCCTGGGGGGGTGGCACCCCCAAACTACGTCAAAATATTTGTTTGTTAAATATCTGCTGATATCATAAAACACTGGCACTCTAAGTTTAACCGTTCAAAAAATTGATTTTTGGGGGTCCCCGGGGGGGTGGCACCCCCAAACTATGTCAAAATATTTCTCTGCTAAATATCTACTGATATCAAAAAAAAGTAGCACCCTAGCTTGAGATGTTCAAAAAATGGGTTTTTGGGGCCCCATTTGGGGGGTTCCCGATGGAGTTGTCCCAAAAAATTTCGGGAGAAAAAATTGCATTTGCAGCTCAACAACTTTACACAAAAATTAGATTTCCATGTTTTGTGGTTTAGGAGAAGAGCGTACAAAAAATAGGAAGAAAAAAAGGAAAAAAAAAGAAATAAACCTCATCGCGGCCAAAATTGGGTTGGTTGGGATGAAAGAGTATCTTGAGACATATAACCATATGAAATATTTTTTGCCGTACTTAAGCCGTTTTTGACTGAAACCGCTTTCTACGCCTAACTTGCGGGACGGTTTTCGGGTTCTAAAACCAAATTAACGTGACCTATTGCCTCGAAATTTGGTACAAACATACAACTCATTAATCTCTAACTGTTGTCCAAATTTCATGTAGCTAGACCCAACCGTTCTCGAGTTATAAGCAAAAGTCTGAAATTTCGCACTCATTAAGGTGAATTTACACAGTATCCGTTTTTCGTTCGTTTTTGTCCGTTTTTTTACGTTTTTGCTTCTCCTTGACAAAGTATGCGCTTTTTCATCCGCATTTTTATGTGTCTATATCCGCACTAACCAGACAGTCACATACTGGACAAAAGTTGTCCGAAAAAATTTTTTTGTAAAGGGGTACGGCGCTATTTTGAAATATCGCTCTTATCCTTCATACACAAAATTTTTGAACAAAATTTTTATCTATATACAGTATAACAGTCTACTTAATGCGTATATGGACTTATAAAAATGCGGATGAAAAAGCGCATACTTTTTCAAGGAGAAGCAAAAACGTAAAAAAACGGACGAAAACGTACGAAAAACGGATACTGTGTAAATTCACCTTTAGTTGGAAAATGGCCGAGTAAAAACAGAGGAACACGCGACGCGAGCGTCGGTCGTTCCAATAACAGTAAAGTTACGGTAACGATCTCCGCAGAAAGACTTTTGCTAATTTAATATCTGACATGTACATGATCGGTGCCCGGCAAACTGCTAAAAAGTAACCACATCTCCGCAGTCACAAAAGTAATTGTGACGTTATTGTTTATTTGCACGTGGGACTTGCGAAAAAGCAGTAAGGCGAGCGGGTGGCTTTTTTTTTAGCGCATTTGCGACAATACACACGGCCGAGCATGCGAGTGTGCGTGAAAGCGGCGCCGTCTGTACTAACCGTCTCTCTAATCATCATGCGAGGCAATTAAATGACGTTGTTACGTAACAATGCTGCATTATGCGTGTTTATTTTCCGTACAAAGCAGTGCTGCCGAAAAACTTAGCGCGAGTATTTCGATTCAGTAGTATCAAAAAAAGATTTCGGATCATTTGGGAATCGGAATCGAATCGAATCGAAATACTAGAATGAACATCCCTAGTTCAAATGCATGAATAAACGAAACTGTAACCGATTCCTAGATTTTTTTCGATCATTTAACGGTATTTGATCTAAATTTTTAGTGATTGACAGAAAAAATTTAGCCACTTCGGTCACAATGACCAAAAAAAGTGAAAAATTCTACATATTTTTGAATACAAACCCTGAAATATCACTTGGAATCGCGTAAATGACCCGCAATATTTGAAATGACCAAAAAATATTTACAAAACCGGTCATTTGACTGAAATCTGAGCGGAAATATAAACCCAAGCCCGGTGGTAATAACAAATTTCAATCGAATGTCATATACACGACTTCAGAAAAAATGATCAAGATAGAAACACATCACGTCGATGGTCTGGACAAAAAAAATCGTTTGAAGACATAAAAGACACCGCGCAGTGTAAAGAAAGATGGAGTATGAATAGGTCCGAAATAAAGATAAAATGTTCACCCATGGAAAAAAGCAAGTACATATGTCAACAACAATTAGCACATGGTTTACCTGCACAGAGAGGCCAGATGAGGCCGATATGGAAATATTTCGATCGGTTTCGCCGCCGATTTCATTCCGAAAAAATGGACAACTATAAAATAAAAAAAACTTCGATACACTTTCCCAAAACTCCATTAATATGATGACATTTGACTCGCTCACAAGCTGATTAATTGGTTTCGAATTTTGAAAGCAGGTTAGATTAAAATACCAACCGTTGTTTCGCACTTTTCTAGAACCTCAAAAATGTACAAGAAGTTCCTAGGTTAAGTGGCTGACTAGATTCAACTCTTACACATTATCAAATCATGTTCCATTCTAGCCTATTCTAACGTTAGTATCGATTGTCAATTATATAAGGCAAAATTTCAAAAAACAGAACTTTTTCACAGACAGATATTTGCATAGAAGTGTGAGTAGACGGGAGGTATGGACAGCACTGTATAAGACACAGTTTATCTTGAAAGCTAGGCGTTTCTTTGACGGAGGCCAAAACGTGAGAACATTTAACGTTCAATAACATATCCATGTCCTATCATGCTATATTGCTTTGCTGCATATGCAACTAGAATATCACTAAACTTGATTGTATGACTGACAAATCGTTAACGCACTATGGCATAAACGTGTGAAAATGGTACACGACAACCAACTGAGAATTGAATGCCGACTAATCCTAACCTTAATGTTAGCGGCCATTTGACTTGCTTCGTGTAAAAACGTAGGGCAATATTTACTCACAATGCACTACTAGATGAATACTGACTGGCTAACACGAAATCGCGTTAAATTATAAGTGATAAAATTTGCTTATTTAAATGTAACCCATTTACGCTTTTGCGTTAAGTAACCTTGAAGTCTAATGTATACTTAGCGTACAGTTTTGGAGATGAATTGAATTCGAAACAAGTTCAACTAACTGGCTGCCACAAACCGACCGCGAATTAACTGACCGCCAAGATCAGGGTTAGGGTTAGTTGGAGGTCAGTTTGAGGCGGCCAGTTGCTGTGGACCCAAGTAAATCGGGACAATCCCGGATGAGAAACTTAAAATGATGAAAACGGAGAAGTAAACTTACCTGTCAACGATGGCATTATGCTTGTTAGTTTCGAAACCCTCGTCAACATTCCCCGAGAGATCTTCCTGGCTCCCACCAGTGCTCGATCCTTTGCTCACCAAGCTATCAGTGCTTGCTCCTCCTAAAAACAAAAACACAATCAGTTTTTAGCTATTCGCATGCGGGCTGCTCCTCTGATGAGCTACTGCTCAAGGAAACAATCCATTACTGAGTATCGTCATTATGATCAGAATTAGAAGACAATGTTTTTAATGGGTTGGAATGCTTTTTTTTTCTACTGGATCGTAAGTCGGAAGTAACTTCTGTAGATTTGGAAGCAACATTTCGAAGTTTAAATCACGGAAAGACAAAATTCAAAGGTTAAACCAAAGTAAGAAGTTGAAAAAATAGAGTAGTTGATGAATTTAATGGATATTTTTAGTACTCGGAGTCGGTAAAATTTTAGTGAAAAACCTGAGACTACGTTAAATCCAATTAGCGATGATCAAGAATTTATTTCAGCCTGAAGAGAATTTCGAAACCGGCTGAAAAATACCAGTTTTCAATTTGTTTCTCATAACTACGGGAGAAGGGCGCGCCTGGTTCAAAACTACCAGTTGCCCAAAATGACCACTCGAAAGACTATGCCAACACGAAAAGTGATCAAGATGTTAAACGTAACAATTCGGTTCGTTTCAAGTTTTAGTTGCCAAATTTGGCATCAAACAAAACTAAAAGAGTACGAAGTAGCTTCTGACTCGAAACGTTCAAACGCATGTTAACTGCTGCCCATTCCATAATGTTTGCACGATGTCATCACAACAGCATAAATTAACTAGTTGCATGCATTAGATACGTATGAAATAGTTATTAACAAAGCCATGGCAACAATCAACTGATAGTTAAAGCCGCTCAGCAGGCATTATATATCATACAAAAATGAAGTTCCTCAAACAATGGAAAGGCTAACTTAGCAAACTGAGTAATTTTGAATTTGAAATCTTTGAACATCACGGTGTACCTAACATTGCAGAGGGGATTATTGTTCTCTTTTCAGATTGAATTAGGCTATCGGTAAACTGGTGCAAAATGCTAGCAAATACGAGCTTAGATGTTTACTGACTTTTGCAATGAGCAGTTATTGCAATTACTTCTGGGCCACAGCAATAACTAAAGTGATTTCAATCTCAAAAAAACAATTGGCATCGAGTCAATTATTTTTCATTTAATTGTGTGAATGAATGAACTCAGAAGCCCTCTGCGTCTGTCAGAACCTCACCAACCCAGAGCATCTATTTGCGTCACCGTTAAGCTGGACCACCACCATGGGTATACAGCTACGCTTGGCTGAGAAGGGCGATCCTAAATATATTTTTACTACCCCAGAGCCATCTTGCCCAAACCCTCACTTTGTGACGAAATCACCGCGACGAAATCAGTGACGAAATTATGTAACGAAATCATTGCTTCGCGGTCAGTTTGTCGCGGTCAGTTGACTTGGCTCGTAAACCAAACGTATCAATCACGTACCAGCACTCGAAACCACTGCAGATTTGCAATGCTAATTGTGCGGTGCTTACTTGTTCAGCATACTCCAAATCAGCGTCATTTGCAGCGCGTAGCAGACGCCAGACTTAACACGGTCGAAAAACGTCGCATCAAGAGTTTTATGATTAATTACTTTACATGAAACGAGCAGTTAGTCACCTGCTAAAGCCGCAGCCTTGCTTGCTCCTGAGGGAGTGTTCTTTCTTTTCAGCGTTTCCATGCCAACGAGTGCATCACGAAACGAGAAGAGCGTCGACTGCCAGTCGTAGTGAGCAAAATAACGTCGTCGTTTTTGGCCTTGTTCGAATCGATCTGCAGATGTATGCCAATGTGGAATAATGAACTTGGGAAAATCAAAACTATCATAGGCTTAGGAAAGCACAGCTGTATGTTAGTAACATCTGCCTCAACATGTAGTCAATAGTTGACGGACTTCGGAACGGAATTATAGAGCTGTATTACGACGGAATGATCACGATTTAAAACACATCTTCGATAAATTTGAGCTTTTTACAATCTTCTATTTTCAAGATAGAGCAGTTTCAAACGTTAGTTTCCATACAGTGATGCCAAAATGAATCTAACTTCCCGACATTTTGTCTTCGAACAAAAATCTTCAGGATTTCGAGAACCACATCAGAAGAAATTTACTAAAGCCTTGCAACAATGCTGGTCGTTAACATGTGCTGAACGTTAGGTTTAAATTTTTTTTTTTAATTAGATTTTTAACTGGCAACACCGATTGCGTTTTTGTTTGTTATATCTTGGAACGGTTGTAGCAGAAAGCTAACATATGGTGAAGGATCTTTCTGATCATTTTATCATAATTTTTATCATTGGGTGTAGCTCCTTTAACTAAATAATAGTTGAAATATACATTGAGCACGAAAATTGATCACGAGTTTACGCTGTGCTCCCTCTACTGCTTTGGTGAGTCTACTACTGCCTGAAATAACAGCAATTTTTTTATTTGAAAAAAAAACAGCTCTGTTTGTGTCCATTTAATCGCAGAATGGCCGAAAAAAATCTGGTTAAAGGGTAACGTAATGTAGGTCCGGTCTACACTAGGTGTAAAACGCGAGCGTACAAGCATACAACTTTATTCTAAACAAAAATTCGGTACGCCTGGCGTATCGTCTTGCCGGCGTACAAGCTGCCATTTGGTTGAAGCAAAATAAGAATACGCTCGTACCCTTACAATTTACGCTACGCTTGTACGCACACTACGCTCGTACACTCACAATCTTGCAATTTTAAGCACAGTGTAGAACAGGCCTAACGGTACACTAAAAAGATGAAATAGCAATCAAATACACGCAAATATTGAAAAACAAGTGAACCACGATTGGACATGGCTCATCTTCGTGACTACTAACTAGCCTTGTGTCCTGCCAACCTACGGAAAAATGTCACAGGAGTAGCAAGCCAATGGCAACACTATCTTCACATTTTGACCTTTCCGCAAATATAAAGCCATTTTATTCATGCCAAAGTGCATATATTACCAGTGTTTTTCTTTGCCGAATCGCTGACTAGTGCAGTAAATAAGCTATTACACGCAAATTAATTTTTTCCGCGATATCGGATATTTCATCAGTCATACAACAATAGTGGATTAGCGGGCCAACCGAAATGGCAGAAAAATAATTTGCAATGTTCGAAAATAGCAATATTGTAGTGTTTTAATCATACAAGTGGGATCACTCAGGAAATTTTAGACTGAATCCTTGCTTTTATCAAAAGGTTTTACAAAAACAAAACAATTTTTTTTTGCTTTTAGCATCCCTAACCTAACTATGCCATGGATGTACTCTGCAAACATAAGAGGTCTGCATTGCATACCAAGACAAAATGCAAGACTTATAAATGTCACGGTATTAGCACTAGAAAAATGACAAATTCTTTGCACTTAATCCAAAACAGTTGCGTAAAAGTTATCTGAGTGGGCCAAGGGACATTGCAAACAAATGAAGCATGTCAAAACGATTAAATAACCAGGCAGAATAGCATACCTGACTGTGATAACAATTCCTGGGCTTCTTTTTCTTTCTGAACTTGATGCAAACGATCCAAAAGAACTCGGTGATCGGGGACATCTGATTTTGACTTGATTTTGTTCTTATGGCGTCGGAAACTCTTTGGACTTCCGGTATCATTAGCAATGGGACTGCTATCGCTTTTCGTCTAAAAATCAGACATGGTTGTGTTACCAAATACACTACACACGCAACCAATTGGTGTACGAGAAATGCTAGGGTTACTACCTAAATAAGCTTTGGTGATTCAAACGTGATGAGAACACTTTATTTTTTATTAAAAAATTGAAAACAGAGGACAAGCCGAATCTTTTTACAGAGAAAATAAAAAATACAGCGTATTTTTATTTTTAAATACGCTGTATCTTTTAAATAAAATTCTCTGTATTTTTTTACATTTAAATATGAAAAGTGGAAAAAAATACAGTGTCAAAATAGCATTGCGTACGCAAATGTTCAAACGAAATCCACTGCAAGTGCAACAGCACTTATTGTATTAAAATACAATATAATTTGCAACCGCATTGCATTTAAAAAGGTCCATATTTTTCGAATAAAGTCGAGTAGGCGTGTAAACGATTTAAAAAAATGTTCTTCGGTAGCCTCACCAATACAGTATTAGCGCCTGTAAGTTCTATATTTAGCAACATCTTGTAATTACCTACTTTCTAATTTCATTTGTTGCTCGCGCGATTACCACTTAAGATGATTACAACAAAGTGATTAATTAGTTCAATTCATGACCTTACAATTAAGGCAACACTTAAAACAAATATCAAGTCCAAAACAAACATAATTTTTTACTGAAGAAAATCTGTATTGGCTGCGTTTAGTTAAACTCTCTAGTCATTTCCAAGGGACAAGGACGGGGCGTATTTGAATTGAAAGGCAGACCGACCCCATCACGCAAGTAGCAGCTTAAATCGAAGACTATTGGCTCCTTGCCAGAGGAACTTGGTACATAAGTACCGGTACTGCAATTACAACTATACAATTACAGTACTTTGACAAGAAATAAGATAGTGGAACTAAATTAAACAAAAAATACTAACCTTTTTGTAGTGTTTAGTCGCGGGTGAAGATTGGCATGATTTATTTTGTCGATAATCTTGTATAAGATCGTCCATTTGGGGTTCTGTTTGGTTTTTGTCAAGAAGAGACGATGTGCTACCCCCTTTTCTTGAATGGAGGAAACTGGAGGCGGGGGTAACACGCTCTGCAGAGCTTGTTCGCTCGGATTTATCGCTGAGAGATCGCTGCCTTTGGAGATAAAACGGCGTTAGGGTTGAGTCAGTTGAGTTTGTAAAAACGCTAGAGTTTTCCGGACTTTTGCTGTAAACTGCATCGGATTTTTTACTCATACCAGATGATATGTTTCGGGTCTTGATTGGAGTAAACTCGCTGGAAAAACGTTTCGGTTGTGTATACGGTAAAGAGGAGTCCGGTTTCGGTTTGGGTTCAACGCCTTTGTTTGAGGAACTAAGCTGTTTCTCGTGCAAATGACTAAAGACACGGGGAGGCTCATTTTCAACGCCATTGGTTTGGTAAATACGCAAATCTTGCTTGAAGAAATTTGAACTGTCCGGTTTTTGAGGAGACTTGTTCGTATCGGAAGCACTTGATGCGCTACTTCTGAAGAGTCTTGGGGAGAGTTTATTTCTAGGGCGCTCCTGCGATGAGAGGTCATCTGAGGCAGAATTAGTCTGGTTTCGAAACTTGATGGGCGAAAGCATCAACTCTTCATGCTGGATAGACGACGACTTCGATCTCTGCTTGTTTGAGTTTGAGTCATTTTTTGCTTCAAGGTTGTACTTGTTCGGTAAGACTTTCAATCGTCTCGTTTTCGGCTCCGTTTCTTGGCTGATAATCGGTTTGCTTGGTTCAAGCCACGTTGCTCCGTATTTACTAGGAGTGGAAGCAGGAGTCGGAGGTTGGGATGTAGATCCACTTATGGGCCGCTTCTTCTCCGGACTCCCGGACAACCTTTTCCTATCGCTTCGCGAGTTAGAGGCGTCCCTCGGGAGATCTCCATTGGAGAGTCCAACGGAATTATAAAACTGAGAAGCTTGCTTCGCCCGCAGCTGAATGATACTAAACTCATTCATGTGGAGATGCTGAGCAGGGGGGATCTCCCGCGACTTCCGAGGGGTGCCGAGGAGTCGCTCAGTCATATTGTAAGCCTAATGGTAACAACTGTAAGCCTCATATTGTAAGCCTAATGGTAAGCCTAATGGTAACAGCAACATTGTGTCTGCAAAACAAAGTTGCAGATTATAAAGTGGGATTCTTTCCATAGTAATTTTGCAGACTATTGCGAGTTTCCTGGCACCGTCAAAGCTTCGGCTAGCAATATCTACTGTAAAACACAATTCGATTTGTTAATGAAAATTTCTAAAATTGTTTAATGTGTTGCAACAAGCAAAAAAGGCCATTTGAAATAAAAATTGTTATCAAATTCTCTAACGTCATGAATTACGGTATTAAATTTTGATCAGAACAAACATGGTACAATCATGTCAGCTGGTGAAATTAATACCTATTAGGTTTTGACAATAATCTATCTGCCAGAACAGAAAAGTTCCAATTTCTTCGTTGACGTGTGAAAAGCATAAAGAATCGCAGACAACAGGATAATGTCAGGCAAAAGTTAACAGTCTGCCTTCCACAGGTCTTTAATGATCAGCAAAATATCACTGAAATATCAATTATAGCAATTCCAGAAGATCAATGACGAACTTTAGTATCGTGTAAGATTAAGATTAAATCGCTCAAGTCCCACTAGGAAACTGTTTTTGTTTTTTGAAATCGTTTCTCATCCCGACTAGGAACTGCTCTGACTTTGATTTTATACTAATTGCTTTTATAGTTTTTAAAAAATTTAAAAAAACTAACAACGCGCACGATTTGGCACTGCTATCACTATTTTAATACCGTTTCGCCAAGATAATGTCAAAAAAGTTCCGGTAACTACACGGCCGCACCTATACATTTCAGCTTGCATATAGAGAGTTTTATATAAAACTTTGATGAAACTCGTAGCATTTAAGACAGTCACGTTCAATTATGAAACAGCAATTAAACCTTAATCTCACAAAAAAGCGATCGAGAACAAGCCCAAGCCCAAGCCCAAACAAATTGGTCCCTTACTAACTGGCCCAGTTCGACCTCTGCCTCCTCTTTACGACACTTGTTTTTTTTGATAAATCAGCTATAAATGGAAAAGTTTTGGTAGCTCGAAAACCCTAAAGATAGCAAGTGGTCAATTAAGACGTTTGGGAGCCAGCTAATCTACGATACAAAAAAAAGTGAAGTATCTTTTAAAAGCGAAGACGAAATTGAAGCAGTGGTACTGTATAAGCTAGTGTGTATAGTTTTAAAAGGCGTTTTCAGTTTTTAATAGGCTCTCTAGGGATTTTGAAAAGATAAAAAACTAACACTATTGTAGGTTTTTTATTACTTTCAAAAGTGGCAACTATCAAAGGAGACTATGAAATGTTGCAAGGAAACCAAATTGCATAGTAAACAACTCTTAAGCTGCAAAGCAAATAAAGAATGATAAAATTATAATAGCTAGCGCAAAATGTAGTAGTCTTTCATAACTCTTTATGAATTTTCAGCGACAAAATAATGAGTAAACTGATAAAAAATGCTCCTTCAGAGCAAATAAGTCACAAAACAAACAAAGCATCTTTTGAAAACTTCGAGAATACCGACAATTTGCTTTCAATCACCGATATCATTGACATCTTACTCAGCAATAAATTGAGTTTAACTTTCGAAGAGTCATGACAATCAACGAAATTCTTTTCAACATCACTTGTCACTTGCTTCTACAGTAGTACTTAAAAAATCAGTGTAAACTACTACGCGATATTAATGATTTCAGAGCAATTAGCATAAAAAAATAGCTAAAATCAAAGCCTTTTGAGCACATTCAATATGGTTCTGATTTCTGAATCAAAAAATTTCAGAATAGAAACTCACAGAATACACACTTAAAAAGCAGGTTACATCTATTATTGCTTAGTGATCATCAAAAAAAGAGGCCGGGGCTACAGCAATTTTGCTGTTTTTGAAATCGAGTAATCAGTAGTGTGTTTGAAATAATATCCCACGTAACGGTGGCTTAAAAGCAATCAAGATCATGGGATATTGCTGCCGCAAATAAACTTCTCTGTTTGTTTAACTCAAATGTAAACTAAACTTGTCGTTTGACAGACACATAATTAGGTCTAACAAACTATAAAACTCCGACTAATTCTCTGTAGAAAAAAAATACACGACTTCCAGTACAAGTCCCAAAGCGTAAATCTATCTACGTACAACCTTAACATGATTGGACGGAAAGTAGTACAATTGCAATTGAATCACTCCAACACAATTCATTTAAATACTTTATTGAATTCCAAAGAAATTTTTTATTGGATTCCGAAGGAATTGTTTGAAGCCTTTTATATTAATTTTGTATTTCATGATTCAAAAAGTCTAGTATTCCTGTTCTCTCATAACGGTACGCAAAGCCGATTTTTCGTAGTAAGGTGTAAAGCCAAAAGAATCAATAATCAACCTTCGGTGTAATGCCGCGAGTATAATCAAAGACAGAGGTAGCCAAAAAGAATTTTGTAAATCACAGAACTCAAGAATAGTGTATTAGCAGCGCTGCTGTTTGCCCAAGAATCATCGAAAGCAGACAAAACGATTACAATACAATGCACTGCGCTATTATTTCAAAAGGTTGAATAAACTTCAAAAACCATATTTTGCTTCATTATAGTGTAAATCCCAAACAATACCAAAAACCTTACAAAAACGTTAAAAAAACTCATTTTGAGAGCAGTTTAATATTGTGTTGAACTGATCACCAGACAAGTCTATTCTAATCCATAAAAATGCATATGGGCTACATTCAACCATAGATATGGTACCTCTTAACCAATCCAGATACAAACATGCATATCTTGTCTAAAATGGACCCACTTCTAGGCAGTGCTTAATCATTTTTAGTATTACGAAGCCCCGCAAAAAGTAACTTGCTCAGCAAACCTATTGAAAATAGGCCATTGTCGCCGAATCCTACACGGATAAAGCCAGAGTAAAAACAACTCAAGCACAAAACGTACCTCGGCTGTGATGTTTTAAGTCTAATTTTATCCGTTATATTGATAAGTTTTTCAGCGTAAAAATCGTCCAGTCATGATTAAAAAACGTAGTTAAAGCACTAACAATTATAAAAACGCGACCATATATCTACAGAACCCTTTTTAAATATCAACAACGCTGAAAACACTCAGAGCACTACCTACGCAAAAATAGAACTCTTTTTGAAAAGTGTGAGATCGTTTAAATGGCATTTTGCCATCAATTCGATTACCGGGAAAAACTTTTAAAACTTTAAAATGCAAAAAGTCATGAGACAAAACTCGACTAGCAATGTATTTCCAAGATTTCTTGCTTAGTAAAATAAAACATACATTGTGGTTGAATCACTCAAAAACCAGTCATTGATAAAGGAAAAAAAAAGGAAGCAAAAACGTAAAAAAGCAGCGCGAAGAGTTGAAAGACGTCACAACTAGATGACGAAACATGTGACATCATTACCAAAGAGTAACTTCGCAAACGATGTCTAAAGAGTCCAACTAAATGTAAATTTAAAGCTTGAACACAATTTCTTCGGAAAGAACAAAAGCAACAATAAGCTCTGATCAAAAATTACATCTTTGATATCCCGATATGCAATCAGTAATACACATATTACCAACAGAAGCACAGTAAGCCTAAGATGCATGATTGCATATTCCAGATTAATTACTGCGAAATCAGCTGGTTTGTCATTTATGAACATTTTAAGTGGGAGCTGTTGTTAAAACCAGAAATCGGAAGTAGAGTAATAAAATTGAAGAGCTATCCGATTAACGGAAATTCCATAACAGCTGGCCATTAACTGGATACTGTTTAGTGCTTATGAACATGGCATCTCCATCTAACAAAAATATTAAACTAATTCCCATCGCAATTAAAAGCTAGTTTTCTGCTTTACTACCTTTCAAAACATGATGACAAATAGCGTTTTTGCATGTCGTCTTTTTAGTCCTGGTTCTTGGTTTCAGTGCCTGCTTATTCTTGAGTCATGCAAAAAAAGAGGCAAAATCACGAAAGAATTGTGGCAATCCAGGAGATTATAAGTTATCAAAAGAACATTGCAAACATTAAAACTCTTTGGTTAGCATGAATCCTTCGTAATTGAGTACTATTAGGCATGGATCAGCCATTTCTATCCTTTCCAATGCAAATGTGCTAGGCAAGGCATTTTTGTTCAGAGAGAGTTCATGTTTCGATCGAATTCAGCTGAACATGTGCGCAATGCCAGTTCAATGATTTAGCTGCTGAACACAACGGAATATGCAGCACTGCAGCTACGTCAAAATCGCTTCCGCCTAAAACACGTTAACATTGTCACAGCATACCTCTACACTACAACTTCCGAGTTTAAAAGCTGTTGATGGATCAGGAACGCCAGGTATTTGAGCATCCATGAAACAACATAGGGTGTTTCAGCGTTCGATCCAAGATGCAACAAAATACATATCTTAAACTAAAACCAAAAAATTCTCTTTGATATACTGTACCTCAATAAGTATCGATGCATTTCAGGATGATGTATCCTGCAATGTAACTCTGCTGGACATTGCTGTAGCTCTACTTCAAGGTACTTCATGAGCACAGTATTAACTACGTTTTATGTTTTGCTGAGCCTTAGTTTGCAATAGATAAACTGATAAAGAGCTACCGTAATCTCTACCGGTATCTATTTTTTTACAATAAATATCTTTTGCAAAAATCTACGCTTGTACCTTTTTACAGGTATCAGCGTGTGTGGTAGACAGGTGGGCAGGTAACAGTTTGACTCGACGACCAAAAGGCCCCTTTGCTGTCTCCTGGCCAAGGCAACTAGGTGAAAAACATGTACTGTAATTGTACAGTAGAATTCAGCTAATTCATTACCGCTTGATTTGTCAGTTCACCTTCAAAAAAAATTACAACTTTTTTGTAAAACCTATCTTTGATTAAGTGACAAAACTTATAGTTAGTATTTATATTGCAGACACCTAATTCCGAAAAAAAGCAATTTTTCGTTCTTGCAAACATTTTTCGACATTAGCAAACCAAAGCACTTAATTGGATACAAGTTCGTTCTAAAGCCAAAGCAAGATTCACCTAGAACGACTTTTTAAAAATATGAAACTAAGCCATGATTAATTGACGTGTGCTAATTTAACTCTGCGTGTAAAAGCTGTAACAGCTCATGTGCTTTCGACAAATTTGGCAATATGCTCTTAGTTTGATTCGATAGTTATTACCTTTTAAGTGAAAATATTAAGGGTAAGATTGGGTAGTAAAATTGATAATTAACGAAATTTGCGTGCTATATGGCCACTCGGCTATGTGTTTTTCAGTACTTCTTTGAAGTCAGATTTTTTTAGCCATCAGCAGTTACTAATGTAATTTTTTAGTGAATTTAGCGAAAAAAAATTAAGCCATTTCAGTCACAAAAATCGAAAAAATAAAAGAAGTTTAGCATAGTTTTGCATGCAAGCCCTTATATTGCACATGAAATCGTGAAAATGAGCTGAAGACTTTGAATGATCGAAACATATCTCCATATTCGGATTTTTAAACAAAAAGTCTGAGCGAAAAACCAAACCCAGAGACAATACTAGCAGGTCTAAGGGGCTATCAAATACCAATGGGTGCTGCCAATTAAGGAATAGAGTGCCCGTCTCGAGTAGTGTCGAAATAGCCACTTTTCTTGTTGGGTTCTCCAATGAACCGCTGGAGTTTTGTCAGAGACAGAGAGACAGAGATATTTATTTTGCCACAAAAGTGCAACTCCAAATAATAACTTTACATAATCAACAAATGAAAATAAAATAAACACTTAGCGACCAGGAGTCTGGAAGGGACTTTTCAGTCTTCGGGTCAACAAACTCCTGTTGGCATATGCAATTGGCTAAATTAAGAGTTGTGGTTTGCGAAGTCACTGTTTTACACCCGATTAGATTACAAGTTATGCAAAGTTTTGCAAGCATTACTTATTCGATGTAGTTTTTCGCGTATTGATGGCAGCTCTTTTTGAATTTAACTAAGGGAAGAGTTCTAATGTTTTTTGGTAGAGAATTCCAGATTTTAACCCCTTTAAATTTTATTGAATTTTGACCAGATTTGTTTTTGAAAATTTGTTTTTGTCGAGAAACATTCTGTTACACTCAGCTCTTATCCACAGAAATACCAGCACAATTTGGACCAACCAATACAGTCAAGTTCTAAAAAATTCGCTTTAATCAATTTTGTCAGAAATCGTACAAGTTGATGATGGGGACAAATGGAGTACAAGGGATATTGGGTTTTAGGAAAATTAAAGTTTTTTAAAACTTCTGTCGAATATCAGACCAAAGGTATTCAGTGGCGTTGGTCCCTTGGGTTTACTAGCAAAATTTAAATCAAACTCTACTGCACGCATGTTGCAAAATACATCAGTTTCATTATTTCAAACAAATATGAGGGATTCTTCGCTCACAAAAACACGCGGAAGGTAGCTGTCACATATACGTCACGAACTTTTCATTCATTTAAACAAAAAATAGATTAGTCATTCCCAAAGCTACTCACTCCGGAACAATTATTATGTGCAGCATGCTGTATTGGATACGGAAGACAGTACGTAATAAAAGTACATAAAAATGCGCTAGATAAATACAGTAACAGGAACGAATCTAAAATTAAAAACTTGTAAATGTTGTGGTGAATTGAAAACCTCATTGTTGCTGAATACAACAAAAAAAGAATTTTCCAGTATCATCACAAAGGATCCACGACAACTGACCACGAACTTACTGACCGCCAAGTAACCCTAATGTTAGTGGTCAGTTTGTTAGCGATCAGTTGACTAGGTTCGATCGCCAAGGATTTAATGTCATTTACCATACAACGTATAATGCTAATGCTTTTCTGAACAATCGCAAAACACAATATAGTTTTACCATAATCACCTTTTCTAGCAGCTGCTAACTAAAATAAATTAAATGCCCTACCACTTGCAGGAGGAGCTCGCCAATTCTAGTCCAATACTTGGTTGAAAAAACAACCTAACTCAAATCTTGAAAAAGCTCGATATCGTTATCTACTAAACGATTACGCTCTCTTTCTTTGCTCATAAAGTTTCTTCTTGCACCCTTACATCTTAATGCAACGAACTATTGCTGTTAACAATGAAAAAATATCGCACAGCGACATTGGAAACTGTTTCCGAACAGAAGACATGGTTAAATATCAAGCCTCGATTGCATGAAATGTTTAGGCAGTTCTAACCGATTTGAATAGGCGTATAACAAGTAATAAAGTGGAGACGGAAGTTAGATAAAACTTAAATGTCGGCAAAAGCGAAAACTATCAATAACGAAGAAGGTGGCTACAGTTTTAAGCCTTAAACGTTAATGTTAGGTACTTATTTACAAACATGAATACACACTCGGTTGCCATACTGAAAGAAATTGATCCATGTATAGGATGAAACTAAAAATAGCAAAAAAACTTATTACGATTGCAATGCAGTCTAAGTGGATATCAGTAATGACACGCGTATAATGCGCATAAATGGCCTCAAGTATCTCCTTTTACCCCATCATTTCAACGATAGGTAATAGCTTTTTGCGTTACAAGAAGACACTTCAAAAAACGATTCATCATACCATTAAGAGAGCACTACTACCATTGTGTACACTGGCGAAAATCAACTTCAGTTCAATTTGTCACAATCAACCAACACAAAGCTATAAACTTTTCATTGTTTTAACAAAAATAGACATTCAAAACGTTCAATTCTCCACGTCTACGCAAATATCGATACATTTTAAAGCTGAGTACGAAATTGGGGAGTGATGAACATTGAACTAACTCTTTGAGTACTTTACTACTGCAATACCAGAATGTACAGACAAACTAATGATTTTTGGGCACCTTGGCAGCAAAAACAAAGCGCATTAAAAAATGGACTAAGCTTCACTTCACAATTAGCGTATTTTAAAGCCAGCGTCTTTCTAACCTTGAAAATATTCAAATCAAATCTTTCATTATACTCGCTGTAATACGCCGAAGCGTGTAACGAGTTGGTGGGGCTAATCTCCACGTCATAGCGCCCGGGCAACACAGCTCCTTTTGAAGAAATGTCGCAGCGGTGGCGAGCCGTTGGCAACACTGTGTCTGATTTGACCGGCCCGAGATTTGAACCTCAGACCTCCCGCTCCAGAGACGAACACGTTACCGCTCTATTGCTACCCCTATTAATGAAATAGCTCAATATATAGGCAATATTTTCCCAGTCCAGCACTGGCAGTTAAAGCAATTAGGTAGTTAATTGATTAAGAAGTTTAACAAAAGGCAGCAAAGAAACCTGCAAAGTTGCTCCATGACAATTGCAATTTGCTGTAACACCTTTCGGCTGGATATGATCAGTCTAAAATTCCAGGGCAACCACACACATATTGAAGTGGGCAAATCTAATGTGTTAACAATGCCTTTGTGGACCCTCCGCATTATGTCCTGTAGCAGAAAAAACATATTATAATTAACCACTTTCTCAATCAACGCACAAAACACTGATCAAACGAATAGATCAGAAAAAGTAAAATCTATGAACAAACAGAAGACATCTTGTCTGATGTATGCGACAATATTTATTGTGACAACATTACCAGCAAAAAAATTCATAAAAAAAGTAGATAGAAATTGCTGGTGAAAGAAAAGCCTTCCAATAAAATCAATACAAATTGAGAACAAGCAACACAACCCTAAAACTTTTGGAACAGTTTAGAATACTTTGAACACAAAGAACTTTTAGAGTTAGAGTAGTAAAGTCTACAAGGTTAGATTTGTATTAAGAGTTTTCCAAAGATTTCTGACTCTCTCAACTTCCATTGATCTGCAACCATTTATATAGACATGCTTTTGTTTCTTCGAAAAAGTTTCAAATCTAAAATCGATTGGCTTTAACTGTAAACATTAGCCTATCAAAATCATTTTCAGATTTAGAATGAATGTGAGTGAATTGAGCATCTGCTACAATAACGACAAACATGGATCTGATTCTTGGTCTGGTTAAACCTGACAGGCAGAGACTCTTCTTAATTTACTGTATGGAACAACCAGTGTTCCCTCCCAAATTTTGGTGAGTCAACATGCACCCAAAAAATTGGCAATTTTCCGATAGCAAACAATGGAAAATTCAAAATTGAGTCAGCGACCAACGTGAGCCCAATAAAAACACTGATTAAAATCGACTTAATGGTTATACAGGGTACAACATTCACCAATATAGCATAATAAAATTAAATTATGACAAAATAAATCTTCAACCGATGGGGTAAACTGAGGTGGGCCAGTGTAAAGAATGAAAAGTCTGCATGCTTTCTCTTGGCCAAGGCAACTTGGTACCAGTAATTCTAGAACGATAGGCTAGGCCTATGGTAATTTAGACCAGTGGTTCTCAACCTTTTTACAATCTCGTACCATACCACTTCCGCAAATTCATTAAGTTGCATTGCAAATTCAACCTTCAAAGCTCTTAATACTAAAATCACTCATCATTATCCAATAAGAAGTTCTCAACGTTGCAGGCCACAGTATTGCTAAACAGGTGTGGGACACTCTTGACTTTGCAATCTTAGGTGCTCCTAGTCTAGAGTCTACAAGATTACATGTTTTGTCAACAGAAAATCAACTTTATGTTCATAAAAGATATGCACCCTTCAGCCACATTTGGCCAGTTTTACTTCACATTTATTTCCCCTAATTCCAGGAAGTCATGCTGATATTGTTTATTTTGTCAACTTGTTCCTTAGATGGCATTTGAGAAGATACTTGAACTTTAAATTAGCTCTGCATTTTTAAACAGCTTTGTTAGCAGAATTTATCGCAGACCAAACTGCTATTCTTTGAATGACATGGTCATCCCTTGCAGTGGTTTTTCATGGTTTACGGAATTTTTTGCAAATTTTTTTGCCATTTGAAATTTTATGACTGCATTATGAACAAGATATCGATACTTACAACACTTCATTTTTCCACTGATTAATCATTCCGAGTACCTCTCCTTATGCAAAGTCATGATTAGAGCCTGTAGAACTTCCGAAAGTTGCATATTTTTGCCCTTTTAGAAACTTTTAATCCTTAGAAAATTTTAATACAGTTCCGGTATTAAGACTACAAATTTTACAAAAAGAAACTCTGAAACAAAAACAATTTTTATTTAAAGTGTTATTTTACCTTTCTTGGGTAATAAAAATGATTTAAAACGAGCTTGCAAATCATTATGTCACCCTGATGCAGCTCATCAGATAAAAAAAATTATTATATACCTACACATTGGTCTTAACACTTTTGGCCAGGGCTGTATAAGCAATAGGGTATGGTACATGCTATGTTACTGGTTCAGAGTAAGCAAAAATAACATAACAAGTACCAGAACCAGTTTAAAAGTAGACCCAAGCCTTATCTGCTTACCCCACCAACATCATACATTTTATATTTAGGCTTTAATCCTTTTTCGATTTTGCCAAGTCAGCTCAAGAGCTCAAAAATTCAGAAATGGTGTTTTTTAGAGCAAAATACTACAAAAATATAAAAATGAGTTGGCACATACTCACTGCTAGGGCATGATAATTGGTGTGGTCTAGGCTATGGAAATGGAACAAAAATTTCAGTAGGCCTATAGGCTAGAAGATGTTAGAATGGATGACATTCTTCCATAGGCCAACCACCTACTAGGGTGAGTTACTTCCATTCCAATTCTATACCAGATTTCATGCATGGTATTTACAAAAAAATATACCGGCATACCAAATAGCCAACAAATAGTGCAAAATAATATTCTCACAGAAATGTTGATCATCTCAGACTGCAGATCTATTATTTTATTTGTCAACAAATGGCTCTACTTTGGTTGCGTGTATTGCCCGTAGGCAACAGCTGACACAACCAATGTTTGGGTAAGCTATGCATTGCATCAGAATAACTTATGAGTAATCTGGTAATGGTTACCTGGTTACATTTCTGATTTATCTACAGTACTGCATAAAGCCTTCATTACAAGTTATGACCATTACGTTACCCTTACCGGTACAACAGTGAACAAGTTAGCAAACTACAAAAAGTAAGCTGCTACAGTACCGGTACATCATGTAACTGGCATCAACTGTCTGTAGCCTAGCCTATACTGTAAGCTAGACAAACTGTAGCCTGCAGTTCAAGTGCAAGAAGCCTATTAGAAGCAAGTAGGCTACCGATACCAAGAATCTTGGATAGGTAATTCTCACTACAAAAAATTTGTAAAAAGTACTTCCACTTTTCAGAAGGCCCTACCCTTACCAGCAGCCTCACACTACCAGTAGCCTATCTCATCTAGAATGCAGTTCTGAGTTCTGGTACCAGTAAGCTACGATACGTGACTAGCACGTCACCCACTAAATAGCAACACTTAACAGTAGCAGGTGTAAACGTAACTTCACTAACTCACAAAATCTGAAATCAACTTCAGAGCATCGAAATATCTTTAATACAAAACACAAAGCCAAAATACCTGGAAACATATCTTGACGTTTCATGAAACTGCGGTACTTCTCACATTGTCAAAAGTAATGAATGGCGAAAAACACAAAGCATAAGCATATAAAACAAGATAAAGGAGCAGCAACGGGGGAGAGAATTATTCATATTACTCATGTGTTAAACAAATACAGTGGTATAGAGGTCCTGTCAACATTTGAGTTGGGATTGTGTTTTTGAATTACTGTAGCCTAGTAATGTTTCGGTGATCAATAATTTTCGCCAGTGATTGGTTTGGGCCATTATTTCTGTTCTGTCAAAATCAATTTTATGATCGGGGTTATCTCTCAAATGTTTGGATACATCGATATCTTGTCTATTTGGCAAATTGATGTCGTGATTTTTTAACCGAGTTATAACACCGGTATTATATTTCTGGAAGTCTGACCAATCTATGTGCTTTTACAGCTGCATGTGATGCGATATACCACACTAGAACGATGTAACTTAGTGTGGTTCATCGCATCACATGCAGCTGTAAAAGCACATACGTATATTGGTCAGACTTCCAGAAATCTAGGTAATTACTCGGTTAAAAAATCACGACTTCAATTCCCCAAATAGACAAAATACCTATATATCCAAACATTTGAGAGATAACCCCGATTATAAAATTGATTTTGACAGAACAGAAATAATGGCCCAAACCAATCACTGGCGAAAATTATTGATCACCGAAACATTAGCCTACAAATTCAAAAACACTATCCCAACTTAAATGTTGACAGGACCTCTATACCACTGTATTTGTTTAACACATGAGTAATATGAATAATTCTCTCTCCTGCTGCTGCTTCTTTTTCTTGTTTTATAAGCTAGTGCATTGTGTTTTTCGCCATTCATTACTTTTGACAAAGTTTCACGAAACGTCAAGATACATATGTTTCCTGCTATTTTGGCTTTGTGTTTTGTATAAAATCAACTTGTTATGTGATTGAAACTGATTAAAATACAGCGCTAGCAACTAAACTGCAAATAGGCCTACTCTTATTTCACAAACTTAACAACCGGCAATATTAATCATTGATTATCAACTGCACCAACCTTGGCAACTCCCGCAATTGCACAACTGTTGTTTTCTGAAATTTGTTTTCCGCTATCTGATCTCTTTAAACGGTTTTAAAGGAGTTGAGCGGAGTGCGGAGAGACAAAATCAGAGTATAGGTGAATTTACACACTATCCGTTTTTCGTACGTTTTCGTCCGTTTTTTTACGTTTTTGCTTCTCCATGACAAAGTATGCGCTTTTTCATCCGCATTTTTATGTGTCCATATCCGCACTAACCAGACGGTCACATACTGGACAAAAGTTTTCGGAAAAATATTTTTTGTAAAGGGTACAGCTTTATTTCGAAATATTGCTCTTACCATTCATACACAAAATTTTTGAACAAAATTTTTATCTATATATAACAGTCTACTTAATGCGGATATGGACTTATAAAAATGCGGATGAAAAAGCGCATACTTTGTCATGGAGAAGCAAAAACGTAAAAAAACGGACGAAAACGTACGAAAAACGGATACTGTGTAAATTCACCTTATACTAATATATACAGTAGGTTCACTTCAAGCAAAATCCATTGTTAAAATGTCGTGCATTTTTTGCTTGTGTTGCGTCATAAGGACTTTTTGGGTGGGTCATGTCACTACATGGTGAAAAAAATGTTTCCAATTTTTTCGATTATTTTAATATTGTATATTTTTTTAAAAACTTTGGGGTTTTTATTTGAATTAATAGACTTTGTGCTTGCGGAAAGCGCAGTGGGCGAGCGAACTGTTACATTTGTGCTTTTTCAATTCTTAGAAATCGGCACGAAGCATGCTCGAAGGTGTCGGGAGCCCACTATGACGTCATAATGCTTGTTAGAAATATACTAATTTCAAGTGTTTTAGTGCAATCGTTGATCTTAAATCAAAGCAAGGTCTTCTTGGCTGCTCAAGGTTTTCTATCGAAGTAGACGGTGGACGAGATGCATTTGTGACGTCGCAATGCACATATATATTGTTAAATTTCGTATTCATGCTTGCTATTGGACAGCCTGATTTAGCCAAATGCCAATATTGAATAAATGAAAAATAGCTAAAAGAAATAAATCGGATCGAGTGAAAAATGAAATCGAGCTACCACTATGACATCACAAAGCTGTTACAAATTTGCCAATGTCAATTGATTTGACTGCGACATAACCCATCATACAGTACAAGGATTTGGTTGCAGCTAAGTTTTATAGGGAGTAAAAAGCAGAGGTGGAGTCGAGGACACAAGGCTCGAGGCCAAGACTAAGGCCAAGGACACAAAAAAATCCAAGGCCAAGGACAGCCTTTCCGAGGACAGACACTCTCGAGGAGTAGAAGCTAGTCATGCAAATGCTTACGCACAGGCCATTGCCTTTTTCTCATACATTTGGTTTAAATACGACATTTTATCACTGCACTGCTGCAAGCTGGACGGTCTAGTAGTTAGTACACTCAGCTTTCGACCCTCCTTACCCGGGTTCGATTCGCGGGTTCGATTCGCGGGTTCGATGGGTTGTGCAACCTGTGATACAGTATACAGGAACCTGGAAGGATATGTTCATAGCTATCTTTTTTTGCTTCAAAACTTTGCATTACAGTTAGGGTTAGGGCAGCGATGCCAGCGTGAGGAGATAGCAATTACATAGCAGCAGCTTTTTAGCTTACGAAAGCGAAGTACCGTTACGCTTGAGTGCGGCTCCCTTCGTAAGTTTTGCATGACTAGCTCCTCGTCTCTCGAGGCCAAGGACAGGAATGCTCGAGGCCAAGGCCAAGGACCAAGGACACAAGCGCAAGTGCTCTCCAAAAAAAAAAAAAGGTCTTCACAAAAATTTTTCAGGCGATCTCCAAAAAAAAAGGTCTTCACAGAAATTTTTCAGGCGATCTCCACAAAAAAACGTTTTCCAAAAAATGTTTCCAGCGCTCCACAAAATTTTAACAATTCAAAAAATGGTGCTGTCCTCGAGCCGAGGACTTGAGGCCTCTAGGCCAAGGACTTGACCTTCGAGGCCAAGGCCAAGGACTTCAAAATGTGTCCTCGAGGCCAAGGACGTCCTCAAAACTCCACCTCTGCTTTATAGCCTCCTGATCAGTGATAGATAGCTTTATTTATACATTCTGCTTACCAATAGATGACATTATGTACAGGAGTGCCGATCTTTGCTGAGCATTGGGGGGAATAATTTGCAATTTTATCCCAATTTTGCCCTATTTTTTACATTGGGGGGATGAACCTCGACCACGATTTTGTTCAGGTGAGCAAATTAAGTGAAGACCAAAAAAAAGGTCTTTCCAAAAAATGGAACACTTTTTTTTCCCCAAATTCAAGTGGACACCCGCACTCAGATGCACACCAGAGTCAAATTATTGAGGGGGATGCATACGTAGACCCTACTCAAACTATTAGGGGGGGATACAGTCAAATTATTGGGGAATATATCCCCCCCAGGTTTCGGCACCCCTAGTCAAGGATGGCAGTAATAGGTACGGTACGGTACGTAGGTACGGTACGCCTCAATTTTTGCCAAGAAGTACGGTACGCTGGTACGGTACGCTTTTTTTGTAATGGTACGGGTACGCTACGTTGGTACGGTACGCCTTTTGTGTGATGGTACGGGTACGGTACGTTGGTACGCTCTTTGAATTTCAGAATTTGCCTACTAAACGTTTTATGTGCAAAGTGCGGCCGTCAATGAAGATTCGTGCGACCGTGCTCGACGTGCATATAGTCTAGGCTATTCTCAAGTAATGATTATTATAGCCTGGTAATTTGTCGTTAAAATTGCATTATAATGTCACAATTCACACTCACAACAGTCACAAGTATGACCAATTGTGATGTCATAACTATTGTCCATAGATGCTAGGGCTATCGTGGCATGTCATATGTTGAAGAAAAATTTGAACGGAAATAACTGCGATACTTTAGCTCATGGCGTACAATAGTACAGGCCATTTCCCATTTCATCGTGCAAGCGTCGACTAAAACTGGAGGAGGCTATGAAATTTTTCTTCGTGTTTTCGGCTTCGCATCTGTGACAAATTGATAAAAGCAATTGAACCGTAACGCGCGTCATCCTAAAATGACCAGAAAATCCATTAATAACAATTGTTCGAATGCCGTGTTAGAATTTTCTCGGTTCTACAGAGTCAGCTAGCAGCAGTCTTACATATAAAGGAACTGTAATACAAGTTAGTTAACTGTTGAATAATTTTGGTTAAACGAAAGACAGTTTTAAGTTAAGTGATACAGAACATCTGGACATCAGTAAAAATTAATTGAAACTAAAATGTGTTGTAGAAATTTATTCACTTCCGTTGACAATCTAAATTTTGAGGTTGAGAATTTAAAGTCTGCAAACGAAATACTGATTGATAAGTTACGAACATTGGAGATATTAGTTAAGAGTTATGAATAATAAACCTAGATAAAGAAGAATATTATGCCTTTCAAGTTTAAAGCGCGATAATTTTGCGACTTGTTTTCACTGTTCTCTGTTACGTTTTCACAATATATTTGTGTTCTATCAAATGCCGTACTTTAATTATTCATACCAACACTATTAACTTATTATCTTCTATCGTTGCTGAGCAAAATCAGAGCAAAAGAGATTATTCCGTACGGCGGTTTCGCATTAAAAATATGTCGATTTGACAGAACATCAAATAAAATGTCTTCCGGAATGTAGTTTTGTTACAATGGTATAGTTACGATATGTTGAATGAACACTAGAACAGAATAGACCTTTGGCAATAGGAATGTTAAAGTCTGATGCAGATAGTTTGTACGCATTCTGTGGAGATGCAGATAATTGTTTAATAAACTTGGCGAAAGTTTAATAAATGCGATTTTTGAAGCAGGAAAGACGAAAAGTATTTTATTTTATTAACTTGAATTGCATTGATTAAATTAAAAAATTATTATATGTAACGTTTTTTGGATGGGATGGATCAAAAACAGTAGCGTAGCCAGGGGGAGGGGCGAGGAGCTATAGACTCCCCCTCATTGGCCTGCCGACCAAAATGCAGAATAAAGGAAATACCACGTTTTTAGCACTTCTGACACCGTATTTTACACTGGAATAAACTCAAAAAATGATTTTAAGCATAATTTGAAATGTTTATTTAGGGGGCTAATTTGTCAAAAACAAAACTTATAAATCAGAAAAAAATTTGAAAAATAGCCAAAAATTGGTATTGAATTTTGATCGCTGATTGAAAAATGCTTAAGATGGGAATTATCAAAAAATATATAAGTTCAGGAATGTGGGAAGGGGACTTTTTGGTATTACTGTAGTTAATTACCAATCACTTCTCTCAAACTTCTTTCCTTTAGCCCCCCAAATTATATCTTTCTCTATAAAATATAAACGAAACAGATTACTCCTTCAGAGTTTTATTGAACTACCGGTATTGTATTTTACGATTTATCAGCTTGTAAATAAGAGAACTGAAATTCTAGCAATAGCTATCTCCCACATAGCCGATATATGCAACTAGTATAATCATGTTTTCGCACTGCTAATTTCTATGCCACGTTTTAATAGCATTAATTTCTATCAAAATGGGCCTAAAATTAAGATATTTTTCCTAAAAAAATACAAAATTTTCGAGCGCTGTGCCTCCGGCGGCTGGGGGCTTTGCCCCTGGACCCCCCCAGCCTGTGACAGATGGGGGCTTCGTCCCCACACCCCAAAATCTCTTTAACAGTCCTCAATTGCAAATTTTTGGCTACGCGCCTGATCAAAAACATGCCGAACAAAGTTTGCGTGAGGTCAAGAACAGAAATCATCACCATTTAAATTTGTGATTATATACAATTTGTGCTTATAAATTTTATCATACCCTCAACAAATTTTCTGGATTCGCCACTGCAAGGATGGCAGTACGGTACGGTACGTAGGTACGGTACGATACGCCTCAATTTTTGCTAAGAAGTACGGTACGCTGGTACGGTACGCTTTTTTTGTAATGGTACGGGTACGGGACGTTAGTACGGTACGGTTCAAGGTGCGAGGTACGTAGTACGCAAATTCTGAACGTACCGTACCGTACTACCATCCTTGCCCCTGGTTATGTATTTATTACTGTTGTATACGAATTAAAATAATGGTAAGTTATGAATTATGATCAAGCAGTAAACAAATTATTATGATCAAACGTAAATGCATTATTACATCACACACTAACGCGTTGATCTAAACTCCTTCTACTCGATATAAAATCAGCTGCAACCTGCAAGCAAAACCTCGTTATGATTTACGATGGATAATAATTGCATTCAAATCAGTCGAAACTCGCAAATTTGTTACAGCTTTATGACGTCATAGTGGTCTCCCGACTACATACTCCGCTTACTATCTTGAATTTATTCAATGCTTATATTAGCTTGTAATGCGACTGTTCTATAGCAAGCTTGAACAGGAAATTGAAACAAAACTTAAATGGATTATGACGTCATACACGAAAGCGTTGATCACGACCCTTTTTACTCCCTATAAAACTTAGCTGCAACCAAATCCTTGTACTGTATGATGGGTTATGTCGCAGTCAAATCAATTGACATTGGCAAATTTGTAACAGCTTTGTGATGTCATAGTGGTAGCTCGATTTCATTTTTCACTCGATCCGATTTATTTCTTTTAGCTATTTTTCATTTATTCAATATTGGCATTTGGCTAAATCAGGCTGTCCAATAGCAAGCATGAATACGAAATTTAACAATATATATGTGCATTGTGACGTCACAAATGCATCTCGTCCACCGTCTACTTCGATAGAAAACCTTGAGCAGCCAAGAAGACCTTGCTTTGATTTAAGATCAACGATTGCACTAAAACACTTGAAATTAGTATATTTCTAACAAGCATTATGACGTCATAGTGGGCTCCCGACACCTTCGAGCATGCTTCGTGCCGATTTCTAAGAATTGAAAAAGCACAAATGTAACAGTTCGCTCGCCCACTGCGCTTTCCGCAAGCACAAAGTCTATTAATTCAAATAAAAACCCCAAAGTTTTTAAAAAAATATACAATATTAAAATAATCGAAAAAAATTGGAAACATTTTTTTCACCATGTAGTGACATGACCCACCCAAAAAGTCCTTATGACGCAACACAGGCGAAAAAAATGCACGACATTTTTGACAATGGAGTGTACTGCACACTGTACTGTACATTCCGTATAGTTAATATACTGTGACAAAATATCCAAGCAATGAGAACTACTTGAATCATCGATCCTACAATTGTAGGATCCATGCTTGAATACGCAAGTAACCGAAAGCTTGTTTCACTATTCCTTTCAAGTGAGGTCAAGTCAACTTTATTTTACCAAACGCTTAAAGAATCAGGGAAAACACCATGAGATCATTTAGGTCAACTGCACCTAATAGCAACACCTAATCATGTAACAGGCGTAAACTTAAGCTAGGCAACAAATAATTAATTATACAAAATAACACAATGTAGGGTAAGCACTTGAACAACGCAATCTCCCCACCCACAGGCACACCCGAAGTCAAAGGTCGAACAAAAAAACATTCTAAATTTAGATTAAAGTTACCCACTCAACCCTAATTACACCAACCTCAAAAACAGCCTAGTCCGAGCAGGCCTGCGATGTCAGATGTTGCTGTAGATGGGAAAAAATTCACGCCCAAGAGTCCACCCACAGCTACAACAAGCGAATCCCCAAAAGTAGATTTAATTCGTTTGACTCTGTTGGCAACCCTGCGCTTCAAAATTTCTTGCAGAACATCAAGCAAAGCGTTGCTTATCGGAAGGACCGACGCTCGCGTCGTGTGTTCCTTTGTTTTTGCTCGGCCATTTTCCAACTAACGTATGCGAAATTTCAGACTTTTGCTTATAACTCAAGAACGGTGTGATCTAGCTACATGAAATTTTGACAGTAGTTTGAGATTAATGAGTTATATGTTTGTACCAAATCTCGAGGCAATAGGTCGCGTGACTTTGGTTTTAAAACCCGAAAACCGTCCCACAAGTTTGGCGTAAAAAGCGATCTCAGTTAAAAACGGCTAAAGTATGGCAAAAAATATTTCATTTTGGTTATATTTTGCAAGATACCCTTTCATCCCAAACAAGCAACTTTTGGCCGCGATGAGGTTTTTTCCTTTTTTTTTTCCTTTTATTTCTTCCTAATTTTTGTACGCTCTTCTTCTCCTAAACCACAAAACATGGAAATCTAATTTTTGTGTAAAGTTGTTGAGCTGCAAAAGCAATTTTGTCTCCCGAAATTTTTTGGGGCAACTCCATCGGGAACCCCCCAAAATGGAGCCCGAAAAAATTCATTTTTTGAACGGCTCAAGCAAGAGTGATACTTTTTTTGATATCAGTAAATATTTAACATACAAATATTTTGACATAGTTTGGGGGTGCCACGCTCCCCGGGGACCAATTTATTGAACGGCTCAACTTAGAGTGTCAGTTTATTATGATATCAGTAGATATTTAACAGACAAATATTTTGACATAGTTTGGGAGTGTCACATCCCCCGCGGACCCCCCAAATGGACCCCCCAAAAATCAATGTTTTGAACGGATCAACTTAGAATGCCAGTCTGTTAAGATATCAGCAGATATTTAACAGACAAATATTTTGACATAGTTTGGGAGTGCCACATTCCCCAGGGACCCCCCCAAATGGACCTCTGAAAAATCACATTTTTGAACGGCTCAACTTAGGGTGCCAGTTTATTTTGATATCAGAAGATATTTAACTGACAAATATTTTGACATGGCATGGTTTGGGGGTGTCTCCCCCTCAGAGACCCCCCCAAATGGACCCCCAAAAATCAGATTTTTGAATGGCTCAACTTAGGGTGCTATTCTGTTTTGATATCAGCAGATGTTTACCAGAGAAATATTTTGACATAGTTTGGCGGTGCCACCCCCCGGAGACCCCCCAAAAATCAATTTTTTGAATGGCTCAACTTAGGGTGCCAGTTTGTTTTGATAGCAGCAGATATTTACCAGACAAATATTTTAACATACTTTGGGGGTGCCACCCCCCCCGCGGACCCCTCCACATGAACCCCCCAAAAATCAATTTTTTCTATGGCTCAACTTAGGGTGCCAGTCTGTTATGATATCAGCAGATATTTAACGGACAATTATTTTGACTCTACTTTTCTGGAGATTCCTTAATCAGATATTTTTGAATAATTGCTGATTTTACGGTAGACAAAAAGTACTTTTGAGCGTCACAGCATTAGCTTTGCGTCGGTCGTTCACTGGGTTTGCTGGCAAACTCCCATCTAGTTCTGTAAATAATTTGCAGTTATTTTTTTCTGATGTCACTCAACAGAGGTGGAGTCCTCGAGGACGTCCTTGGCCTCGAAGGCACATTTTCAAGTCCTTGGCCTTGGCCTCGAAGCCTCAAGTCCTCGAAATATGCCCTGTCCTCGGCTCGAGGACAGCACTATTTTTTGAATGGTTAAAATTTTGTACATCGACTGAAAAATGTTTTTCTAGACCGTTTTTTTTTTTGGAGATTGACCGAAAAAAAATTTTTAAGACCTTTTTTCTTAGGAAAACACTTGCATTTGTGTCTTTGGTCCTTGGCCTCGAGCATTCCTGTCCTTGGCCTTGGCCTCGGATTTTTTTCTGTGTCCTTGGCCTTGGCCTCAAGCCTTGTGTCCTCCACTCCACCTCTGTCACTCAAGTTCAAAACGTAGAGTTGCCAATGGAGATAACGGATTAAACTTAGTTTCGCAGATAAAGGGAATAGTGGAACAAAGCTAGGGGGACCTCTTTATTACCTCAAGTGGTTCCTATTTCTTTGATAAAACCGATTCCCAGCAGTATCTCTTGAATGAAGGTCTTTATATCTTTACTATGAAGATACTCATTCAAAAAGCGTAGATATAGTGGCCAAAATAGTTTCAATCTTATTCTTTTTTCCCCTCAACTCATTTAATTTTCGCAGCAAATTTCTTCCCCAACAATCACTTAAAAAACAACCAACGTCAATTTTTATGATAAAGCAAGAAATTTGCCATTTAGGCTCCATTGAGCCAAACTCATTTCTATATTCTGAGCTATCATCGGTCAAATCAAATAACCAAGTACAGCCGAATTATTAAAAGAGCATCCCGGTCTTCTTAAGCAAATAAATGCTATGGTGCATCTTTTTATCATCCAATAGCACCACCACTAGGGTGTTGCAGTTGCCCCCGCAAAATTGTTTTTGCCAAACATGCATCTGTTCAAAACTTTGGTGTTGTGTATTCACCCAAATACTTCTTCTGTAAAGTTTTAGCCAGTTTGACTTAACTTTGAGCCAGAAAGGTCAGTTTGAAATTTTTTGTTTTTGGTTCTGATTAGATACAATATTTGCTGTTTTTTGGTGTATGTATCTGTGTTTATCACAAAGAAAACATAAACTGATTGCAATTTAAGCATTATTATTTGAAATTAAACACTCTTAAAACATTAAGAAACAGGTAGCCTATCTTCAAAATCTTGCTTCATCTTTAAAGGTTGCTATGAAATCGTGGCATAGCTTTATTCCTCTTTCAGCAACATCATTGACAACCTGCATGTCGTAAATAATCTGTTGAAAAGCTAGGTATTGTAGATCATGTGGCCATGCTTCAACTGGATTTTAGATAGTTCTCCACCACAGGGTGATATGAGTGTATGAACAACAGCGCTAAGCTTTGTTGATGAAATGTTGTTTCTCAGGCTGCATGAAACCATATCTTTAGATTTCGAAATATCACGTGGAATAAAGATAGTAGGCCTAACCCCACTTTTAACCATTCGCTTGTGAACTCTTTTTGAAAATCAATTTCCTCTTCTTGCACTCACTATCTTCCAGGGATGTGGAAGCGAAAGCGGATGCTGGAAGCGGAAGCGGTTAATTTTTTATGGAAGCGGAAGCACTTTGATGAAAGAGGTTGGAAGCGGAAGCGAAAGTGTGGAAAAGGAGCCGGAAGCGGAAGCAATTTTTTCAAAATCAGACGCTTCCGGATTTTCAAACTGACTACAACTGTTAGGGTTAAATGTAATAATAACATAGGTGGGCACAAGTCCGTTAATCGTTAATCCGTTAATAACGAAGCTAACTTTTTCACTAACTCGTTAATTCGTTAAAAAGTTTTTTCATGTTAACGAACTAAATTAACTTCCGTTAAGTGCTGTTAACGGACTAAAGTAACTTCCGTTAAGTTCTGTTAACTTCCGTTAAGATTTTTATCGTTAATATCTTGCAGCTTTGTTGTGCATTTGAACTTGTTTTTATCTTGAAATTAGATTAGACTGTAAAATGTAACTTTCAAAACACAAAAAGACCACCATAGCAATAAACATTTCCTTACAATCAGCTCAGCAGCGTCAATACGTGTTCTAGAAGCGAGTGAATAAAACGAAATGCAAATTACATGCAAAATGTTAACGGATTAACGCACTTTATTAACTTCCGTTAATTAAAGCTGAAAATAACGGATAAACGTTAACGGAGGTGTGAAGTTAGTTTACGGACTAGTGGTTAACGAAGCTAACGTTTTGCATTAACTTGCCCACCTATGAATAATAATAATAATAATAATAATATAGAATTGACAACACAAGTCAAATGAAATAGCTTACAAAGTAAAGTTGCCCGTTTTTTTTTTGTTTTTTTTACACTAAATGCAACTAGAACGTGACATCGCAAACGATATCTGGGGACTTCGTGGCATTATCCAACCTTTACTGAACTTCATTAAGCTTTAAAATAGTGATCTGATTATTGTTTTGAATGAATTTGTATAAAATGTAGTCGTTTATAGTCAGATCAATAATTTAAATGCGCCCCTTTCAAATTTTGTTTCATTACTTAAATCGCTTTGTGGTTTTTCGAGTTCAAAATTTAAATCTCTCGAAGTTATCAAAAATAATCGAATAACGTCATTCAAAAAGCTTGCATAATAGTTTACAATATAGCGTCAAATCTCAGCACTTTTTATGAGTTCTCAACAGTTTTTCATACCATTTGAAGTAACATAAAGTGGTCTTCAAAATTCCAGCGACTCACAAGCAAATTGCGTTTGATCAACCAAACTTACAGCCATGTATCATTCTGAAAACGCTCTTTTGCATCGCAATCCAACATATTATAGTATTGGTATACCGGTTGTTTCGAAATTAAAGCTTCCTCCTCAACAGCATAAACTAAAATAAAAAGTGCTAAAATTACGCAAATTTAAAATAGGTATTTATTTAGATTTTTTATTATATCATTTATGTTTTTGCCACATAGACTCTATTCTCGAATAGTATAATTTGACATATTGCAAAAAAGGAGGAGAATCAAAAAATATTTTCACTAGTTAATGCTTCACTCATAACTTGTTACAGGTCGATAAGAACAATTTGGTAAACTATCCCAGTTTTCTATACACCCCTTAATTAACACGATCTTAGGGCTAATTATTGTTCAACATGGCATCACCAAGTTTGGCATGTTTTATCTTTTTCCAATATTAGCTTACCCGTACTATTAAAATTTGATACGTAAAGCTGGAGTACTTCGTATTTAAGATTTAAAATTTTAAGGGGCCCATTTGGCATGGTGTCCTCAATGTGGTCCACCAAATTTTTTTATCTATATTTGATTTATACTAATCTATCCTATAGATTTAATTCGTTTAAATTTTGTTGTTAATGGGGGGAGGTGTCAGCATAATTGGAGGACCCTTATAGTATGAGATCCTCAAAATTTTTTCATATTAAGTTTTTTCCTATCTTGAAAATTTAATTTGTCTACGAGGTAACTTGAGTGGATAAAAATTTTGAAGAATCCGTTGGAAGAGCACTCTCCTATTGTGGCATCTAGTCATATTTTATTTACCTAATTCTGATTTTATTTTTCTTTTATGTTTACCTATTCTAAAAGTTTCATGTGTCTAGCTTGAATGGTTGAAAAGCTTGAGTTTTTAAGGACCCAACTGAAGGACCCCCAAGTTTGGTGCCTCAAATTTTATCTTTCTTTGATATTTGCTTATCCTGAAAATTTGGTGTGTCTAGCTTAAACAATTAAAAAGTTTGAATTTTGGCATTCTCGTTTGAGGGAAACTCCCATCGTGGTACCCCCAAATTTTGTCAATTTTATCTTTTCTTCATATTTACCTATTCTGAAAATTTCATCAGTTTAGTGTGAGTGGTTAAAGTTGAATTTTAATGTTCTTGTTTGAAAAGGATCTCTTTATTTTGGTACCCCCAAACTTTGTCAAATTTTAACTTTTCTTCGTACTTGGCTATCCTGAAAATTTCATGCGTCTAGCGTGAGTGGTTAAAAAGTTTGGATTTTGGTGGCCCCTTTTGAGAGAAACACCCTCATGTGGCTTCCCCAAATTTCGTTATATTTTATCTTTAACTTATATTTATCTGTTTTTGAAAATTTCCTTTCTCTAACGTGTATCGTACAAAAGTTTTGAATTCTGGCGGCCTCGTTTGGGGGGACCCCATTTTGGTACCCCCAAATTTGGTCAAATTTTATCTTTCCTTTATGTTTACTTACCTTAAAAATTTTGTGGGCCTAGCTTAACGTTATTTCTACCGGGCTATTTTTACACCCTATGTGTACCGAGGGGGGGGCAAATTTGCCCCCTATCTAAAAATTGTCTGGTAAGTGATAGAAGCAAGATTTCTTGCGTATGGAGCTATTTTTTGTTAAATTTTTAAAAATAAAAATTTTGAGGTTGTGACGTCACGAAAACGAACATGACGTCATCAAAACCAGTAAATCCTTATAACAGCATGCACATTTGTCTAAATGTTGCAAAATATTATTTTCAGCTTGGACTTGTGCTACTTCAAAGTCATCTCTGATAAAATCACCGCAGATGATGACGTCACATGCATGATGACGTTACATGAGCGATGACGTAATCTTTAATATATTGTGTTCATTATTATTTGTAATTTTTTGTAACTGAGATAAACTACAATTCGCAAAATTTCAGAATACTGCAGTATTATTTTCATGATATCATTCAACAGCGGATGAAAACGAATCATTTTTTTTGCAAACGCAGTTTATTTTGAGAAGCAGCAGAAAAAGCACTATTTTTTGAATTATGACGTAATCAATGACGTATTCAGTAAATAAATTAACATTAAATTAATCAGACTAATAAGACATTAATAAGACAATTAATCCATTAATAAGAATCAAGAAATTAATGAGACATTAATCAGTAAATAAAATATTTTATTCCAGCAAAAATTAGCGTCAATAATGAATACGCAGTACAATGATTAAAATAAGCGCACTGATAAGCATGAAATGTGCTCAAAACTGTATGAAACTCCTCCGGTGCCTCTGACAAACGCAAAAATGATGTCATTTCCGGTTGTGCGGTTAACCCCAAACTTTCTGAAAATGTGTGTAATTAAATTTAATTCAAAGTCAAAGTGCATCAAAGCAAAACTTTTTAAGTTTAGGAGCTATAATAAAATAACTACAAGGGGCGGCAAATTTGCTCCCCTGGAACAAATGAGGTTAAAGTTTGAATTTTGGAGGGCCTGTTTAGGGGGAAACCCCCATAGTGGCACCCCTTATTTTTGTTAGGTTTAGTTTATTTTCAACGTCTACCTAATCCGAAATTTTGACTTATCTAGCTTTAACGGTTTAAAAGTTCAAAGCTTTGGAGGGCCCGATTGACGAGGATTTTCCCAGCCTGAAACCCCCGATTTCATTCCCGCACTATTTCATCCCGATTTCATCCCTCCTTGATATTTCTAATCGCTCAAACTTCAAATATAGTGCGTTTAGCGGTTAAAAAGTAGATAGCTGGAAAAGAAAACGAAAAAAAAGTAAGAAAAATAGTATTCAGGTTGGGGTAAACGAACATACCAAAAAGAAAGGCGGTTGATAGTGTGCTCAAAAAGCATAAATCATTTTCCATCAAAATCGGTATTTACCCATATATATCGGTTTAAAATCGTCCACTTTTTGCCCATGTTTGGCTGGTAACATTTTGGTCACGTGACCGAGCGCTTTCAGTTTGCACAAACCATTTATAAGCACCAGATTGTTTACAAATTTCAGCTTTGCACGCCAAGTGGTTTTTGAGTTATAGGCGAATTAATAAACTTTCAAGCCAAAAATCGCATTTTTTATGTTCTTTTCTGTGTCAATTCACGATCACGTGACCTAGGATCCCCAAAACTGGCACACATAACGCATTCATTAATTTTTATGTTGAGTCCAAATTTCAACTTTCTAGGTTTTACCGTTGCTATAGTTATGAGCAAATCAATCCTCATCTGCCAAATTCGTGAACAAAAACTAAGGAACTACGCGCTCACGCAAAGTCCCAATTAGCTGTTTCGTACGGAGCAGGGATGTGGAAGCAGAAGCGGTTAAATTTTTGTGGAAGCGGAACCGGATGCACGTTGATGAAAGAGACTGGAAGCGGAAGCGAACTCGGAAGCGACTAATTCTATCCGGAGCCGGAAGCGGAAACAAAAAATTCTAAAGGTGAGGAAGCGGAAGCGAACTTGGAACCTTAAAACTTCAAGAGGAGCTGGAAGCGTTAAAAATTTGACTGCTTCCACATCCCTGCTATCTTCCCTTTCTGATGATGAGGAAGTAAAATCCAAGCTGTGTTCTTTAATGTCATTGTTGCATTAAAGTGCTACTTTTTTTATTTTTCTCTTCTCGTTGTTGGATATGTTATGTAACTACTTTGTCGGTTCTTGAGTAGGAAGCTTTTCTATCTGACATCATACTTTTTATAAATTCAATGTCATTGTTAATAGCATCAATTTCGCGGCATGTTTTTCCGTTGGTAGATGCCGCTATGTCTTTCAGCACACTCTTCGCATACAGCCTCATCTTTTTTTCTAAGTCCGATTATTACTGCATTTTAAGCATTTCTGTTTTCTTTGTTAGTTTTATTGAGTTTAATGTACTTGTCATAGTAAGTTTTGATATCTCATCCAACATTGTTTCGTCCAGTAAACGTTGGAATATTTGCCTTGCAGTAATGTGACAACACATTATCAATCACATTAGATGCTTGTTTCCAGTGGAGATCTTTTAAATTGGCAAGTAAGCATAACGGCACTTGTTTGTTACTAGGGAGTTAGCTAGGTACCCTTCATTTCCAAATGCTCTTGTCATGGTGTGGTTTCTAGCAACAATTTCACACACTTGTCACTAAATCTAGTGTAACCTACTTAAATAGATAATGCTTAAATCAGGGATGTGGAAGCGGAAGCTGGAAGCGGTTAATTTTTTGTGGAAGCAGAAGCACTTTGATGAAAGAGGTTGGAAGCGGAAGCGAAAGTGTTGAAAAGGAGCCGGATGCGGAAGCAATTTTTTCAAAATCAGGCGCTTCCGGATTTTCAACCTGGCTACAACCGTTGGGGTAAAATGTTACTATAATAATAATAATAATAATATAGAATCGACAACCAGGGCATGGTATGGAATGGAAAATGGAATGGAACGGAAACTTCGGTATGGAATATGGAAGATACCAGAATGGAATGGAATATTTCAAGAATGAAATGGAAGACAATCTTCCATACTTCCATACCAATTTCATACTATAGGCTATTTTGTGCATTGTATTTACAGAAAAATACATACCAATGTCGGGTGGTGATAAATAATATTGTCACAGAAGTACGGTATTCAACTTAAATATCTACGGGTAATATTTGTCGACAAATCGCGGTACTTTGGTTGTTTATATTGCACAAACAGTGTACGTATTGCATCATTCTAAGTACATTGCAATTTGCAGCATTGATGTTATAGTTGACGACTTTGACGGGTTTGACTTAGGCTATTTTTTTTTGAGATTGACAATTTGCCAAGTCATAAATTTTGTTTTCTTACATCGTCACGAAAACTCGTATTTGTTATTTCATTCCCGTTTCAGCTTAATTTTATTTCTATTTTTAGTTTTTCAGCTTACAATAATTCTTTTTGATGTTAAAGTTAGGTATTTCTATTACGGTAAATGATCTTTAGCAGTTTGGTTATGACAAATTTTATAGTTGATATGAGAGCAAACTTGTACGGTAATCATTAGACCATAGGCGTAACCAGAGGGCCCAGGCCCTCTGCCTCCCCTTCAATTGAAATGCTACCAATGATAAAAATGATGAAACAAAGCCTAATTATTCATTTTTTTTAGCACTTTTTGGGCGCAACAGTAAATGCGTACAACAGCAATTAGCAATAACTTAATATTGACAACTAGGGGTCCGGGCCCTCTCATTTAAATTTTTGCCAACCAATTTAAATATCCAAGCCGGGAGAAATTCTGTGGTTTTGTTCTAAAAAGTTCAATCTCAGGCCCTCATCTAACTTTTTTATGCAATAATATGTTTTAGGCCCCCAGCTAACTTTTATATTGCAATAACATAATTAGTAACCATTTATTGCATCCAATGTATCAACTTGAAATAACTTTAAATTCCACCTTCACCACCTACCAACTTTAAATAACAATCCACCTCCATCTCGTCAGTTTTCACGCGACAAAATGATTTTGAAAAAAATTAGCTTGGGGAAATGCTAACTGAACAAATTATTGAAGTTGAATCAAGTGTGCTTGGCTCCAGGTCGTACATATTCCTAAAACTGGTTATTTTCATGACAAAACAAAACCTTCAAAGGCAAATCTTCGAATGAATGATTTAATGCTAAAAAATGTTGCTGAAAACTAAGTGCGGTACCTTGATCCCCTGACCAGGGGCCACATACTAAGGTCTTCGCATCTTCGGAAAAACACGAATATTCGTGTTTCGGAAGTCATTCGGTTTTCGAATTTTTATTCGGAATAGATTTTAACAAACATTTTTTGAAAGTTTGAATTAATTTTTCATCGTAAAAGTATAACTTTTACTTTCTTCCTGATCGACATCTTTTTCAAAAAATGCAACAACTAAAAAATTTTCGTATTCGGATATTCTTTATTTACTTTCCAAAACGAAAATGTTGCTTCAAAAATTTTCGTAAAAAGTTCTTGAATGAATTCCGAATAAAAAATCATCGGTTTCGTATTCGTAAAAGCAATTTGCTTTTACTTTTGCGTTCAAACACGAATAAAAAACGTCATCAAATGTGTAACAATCATAAAATAATTGTCTATTATTGTTAATACCCAACAAATCATTGTCACTTCTTTCGCTTTGCTGTGCAAGTGTTACATTTTGTTTCATGTGAATGTAGCAATCTTGATTTGGTTGTCTCAAATTTCTGTCAAATTATATTTAGACAAATCAAAAATGAGTCGCTGATTCACTTAGGAAGAAGTTAATCTTCTGGTAAGCTCAGTTAGTCAAAGTTACGACTTTCCATCATCTTCGCTATCCACCTACAAGACGAAAGGTATGGTGGATGAAAAATGGAAATGGATTGCAGATTCCATCAATGAATTAAGAGGGTATCCACTGCCACCTAATAGCCAACAATTACCAAATTCATCGCTTTCCAACCTATCATGCACAGTGGAAGCTTCTAGAATAAATGAGTCATGATGCGATCCAGGCCACTTGGCTACCACATCTCGAAAAATAAGATTTTCATTGCATATAGCCTGAAAGTTGATAGAGTGGTATCTTTTTCGATTGACATAGGCATATTCTTGTTCAGAGGGTGCAATTATGCGAATATGTAAACCATCAATCGCACCGATTACTCTAGGCAAATAAGACACTTACTCAAAATCTTCGAATACACGCAAAATTTCTTCTTTTTTAGGCATGTAAATATAATGGGAAATCTTCTTTACCATAGCATCAACAAATACCGACAAAATTCTACTTACAATGGCATGTGAAATAAAGTAATAAACATAAAATCTTTGCTACAGTTTTGATAACTGCCCGATGCCAGCGTCTTTAAGTCCAATGATCGATACCACCCTCACATTTCATATCCTTCCGAACTATTTCACAAACTAGGCAAATTTCTTCCTTCCTCAACCGAAATTCTTGGACAAGTTATTGATCAGTTTTGCTTTCTAACAAACTGCCGATTCTTCTTCCAAAGTTTCTATCCTCATTCATAAATTCATATAACAAAGCCATGCTGAAAGCTAGCAATAATGTGGTGCACGTTTTTTCGCTATTACCAACTAACAACCGGCGAAGCAAGCGTAAATGCCAGCAAAAAAATCTTCGGAAATTTTACGAGTGATCTAAAGCATTCGAAAATTTATCCGAAAATTCGGGCTAATTCACGAACATTTTGAGCCATTTTCACTTTTTATTCCGAAGAAAAAAAATGTTAGTACGAGCAGAAAATGTTAGTAACGAATAAAAAATTCTTCGGCTGAACAAAAAAATCCTCGAAAAAAATTCAAAATCTTCGTAAAAATTTCCGAAGAAAAAAAATCTTCGGCCGAAGATTTTTTTGTTCTGCGAAATATTTACGAATATTCGGAAAAATGAAAATCTTCGCAACGAAGATTCGGAAATTTTATTCGTAACGAAGACCATAGTATGCCAATTTCACGTAACACGAACGTTCGTGTTTTTCCGAAGACCATAGCATGTGGCCCCAGGCCAAGTCACAAAATTTAACCCCAAAATGAAAGATTTTAAACGTGTTTTGGACTTGACTTGAAGTAAAGGGAGTGATTTGTTCAATTGGTTCTCAAATCTCAAAAATTTTCTTTCAAATTGCTCTGAAAACGAGCGAAATGTGATCCAAATAGCATTTAAATAGCCATTTTTTCCCAAAAACTTACGAAAAATCGCCCAGCGGCTGGGTGCTTTGCCCCCAGACTCCCGTAGCCTCCGGCGGCTGGTGGCTCCGCCCCCAGGCCCCGTTTGAGATGCACTAATATGCTTACTACGTCTCCAATTTTGATACGTTAATAAACCTTTTTAACTCGCGGTTTTAGTCTTTTCTTTTTAGCAAATCCTGGTTACGTGCTAAAGCAGACCCCCAGCTTTTGATCTATCATTTTTTGTCCCATAAAGTCTCTTTTTTTGAAAATTTCTGATGACGTCATTGCATGTGATTTACGGTTTAGCCCTCTGCCCAAACCAAAATCCTGGCTACGCCTATGCATTGAACCATGTGCAATACGCATACCAGATACCGATTGTGGCATCTTAGTATTGTTGATGCACCTTCACGGGCGGTTGCTTACAACATTGCAAAGATGCAAAGCAGCAAAATAGACGTTGCATTGCTTCCAGTCTATTCTTTCTTTGGTATGGAAGTATGGAATGGAATTTGGAAGAAAATTTTAGTATGGAATAAAATATGGAATGGAAGACTTTTGGTATGGAATGGAACAAAATTGCCACAGTGGAATATGGAAAAATCGTCTTCCATTCCATGCCATGCCTTGTCGACAACACAAGTCAAATAAAACAGCTTACAAAGTAAACTTGCCTGCTTTTTTTAAAACTAAATACAATTAGCTGTTTCATACTGAGCAGGGATGTGGAAGCAGAAGCTGGAAGCGGTTGAATTTTTGTGGAAGGGGAAGCACTTTGATGAAAAAAACTGGAAGTGGAAGCGACTAGCTCTATCCGGAGCCGGAAGCAAAAAATTCCAAAGGTGAGGAAGCGAACTCGGAAGCATAAAATTTCAAGAGGAGCTGGAAGCGGAAGCATTAAAAATTTGACTGCTTCCACATCCCTGGCTTAAATAGACCTACTAGTGTAACCTACAAAAAGCTGCCACAAAAATAATGCTGTACAATCATACTATCCTTACTACCAAAAATAAGCAAATATGCTGTAGAAACATCTCCAACTTTCATTAAATGGCTGCTATAATAGTACGGGTAATAAAAACGTCTACAGCATTAATGCTGGCTGTAATTTGTCCATCAATTTTCTTCTTTTGCTCTTCTTCTGCTGTGACGCGCGCAGCATAAATCCTGAAAAATTATATCGGTTGTTGCTCGTTTTATTATATCTCAACCTATTTCGCTGAAATTTTATATTTGGGTTTTTTAGGCCTAGGCACAATACTAAAATGTTGAACAGCGTTTATCCTAACCAGCACACCACACAATCAATGTAACACTTTAATGCAAAATCGTTGAAAGTTGCGAAGCTCATTTTGCATAACGATTTAAGCAAGCTTGTCGAACGCTAGTGCCGAGTCAATCAAATAAAATTATGCGTTGACAAAAAAAGCTAAGGTAAAATGTAGCATTTTATTTAGAAACGTTTAGACTTAATCTTATCAACTCAATCTTATTCAAACAGAATTGAACAAGATTAAAAATTGACCTGAGATTCTATTCTATTTGAATAAGACTGAAAACGACTTAAATTGAAGTCGAAACGTCTCGGAAATAAAATGTTTCCGTTTTCTTTTTTTTTTTGTCAAAGCATGACATCATATCGTACCGTTTTTCTACTACAAAATTATGCTTGTTCATGAAAGTAAACCGATTCAACACCGCAAACCGAGAGGTAGTTTTTAATTTATTTATGAACGAGTGCAGATAGTAATTTATGTACCGAACGTCTTTCAGATGCATAATGTAGCGTTTTGATCATGGAATACTTTCGTAACTTTACTTTCTCAACATTAGCAAAGCGATTACTTACTTTTTTAAAAAGCATGAAAAAAGAAGACATACCGGTACCAAATAAATAGAAGTCCAACACTGTTTGAATAGTTAATAATGAAAGCTTAAAATCAAGCTGATAGCAGTCAAAATTTTTTACTGAAACATCTCCAATTAAACCCCTGAAGTAACTGAAAATCAAAACGAACTGTATTGGTAGATAAACAAATAAAAAAAAAACGTTAAAAAAATGCAAAATTCAGCTACCGGTGCGTCACAGATAAAATATGCTATATAAAAACAAACACTAACCCAAGTTCTGATTCATACCGCTTCGTGCTCTTTAATGTTCTTGAAAACTGCTCAAAAGCAGTTGTGATCCGAGACTGATCAGAGCAGTATCAAATACCGAAATATTGAAGTTCTAATAATTGAATTTCATTCAAGGACAAGGGAAATACAAATTTGATCAAAATAATAAAGGTTAAAAAGCAAGCAACCAAACTGGCAAGAGGCGATAAAAATACACAAATATGGCAAGAATGATAGTAAACACAAATCAGTGAGTCTAATCGCTTTTTGGAGTCTGTTCAAGCAAAAACAACCTAAAAATTGATAATCTCTTTCGAATTATGATTTAAGTTAGTAGAAAGACATTATTGGAGTCAGCACAGCTATGTAGCCTCTTCTGCGTCCTTCAAACTAGCTAGCAGAACAATGTGTTCGGCGCCAGCTGAAATATTCAATACTTTTCGACCTTCCAAGCACTCTCCGATGATTGCAGTCGGAATCCATTCACCTTCACCCTCCTCAGCACTTTGTGTAGACCCAAACCCCCAACCATAAGCTACTCCTGGAAAAATAACAGATTTTAAATTTATACTCAGGTTAACGCAGCAATAAATTAGTATCATCTGAGTTCGACTCGCACTTGAGGCATGTAGATTGTAGCTGCATCCTTAGATAGGACGCTGTTACTAATTACATTCAAGTTTGGAGGTTTCACCAAACAGCAAACTCAATGAATGCGAGGTCAAACTCAACCGGAAAATTTGAAACATGAACAATTCAACTCCAAAGCATACGCGCATTACAGATTAGTCTAAACAGTAACACCATCGTCGCTTTTTCTTTAACGAATGATAAAGGGAGTCGGCATTCATATCAAACAAAAAAAAAATCAGTCACAATACTGCGCCATTTTAGGTCATGCTGTACCCTGCACTGTGAAGGCAGAGAGCATTGAAGATAATAATAATAAGTAATTTATATACACCTTTGAGATAACACCAACAAGTATCGATGCATCTGACTAAGGGGCAACAGCAACATCAAAAGAAAAAAGCTTTACAGAAATAAACTCAGCACATAACAGCTGCAAAATACTGGCATCAAACAATGACAACATCCTCGAAAGCTAAATTAAAATAATATCGTTTAGCCTAACAAAATAAATTTCGAAGTCACATTTTGGGAAAAATGAGTTATTTATACCAAAATGATCAGCGTGGAAAGATGCACCCTGTAAACTATTCAGATGTCTGAATTCGTCACCAGAGGGCGCTTTATGCTGTTATAATAAAAATGTTTAAGTCCAGAGACGGACTAAGGCAATTTCATCAATAGCCTATGACATTTGATATTGACTTGGGCAATTTTATGATTGGCCTATGTCAGTCGATGCTGACTTGGGCATCCAAAAAGGACACTTGTTTTTAGAAAAAAGAACAAATTGAGACACCTCCAAAGGTTGTAAAACGCGTCTCCACTGCCACAGTGTTTGCAAGCTTTGCAGACATGCCTGTAGCAGTCAATTCAGCACAATATACCATTATCAAGCAAACGTTTGGTTTTTCAGCAAACCACTGAAGTTTATTGAGCAAGTAAACAGGACAGTGATACAGATAGGTTTAGTTTCGTATAACTTAGCTAGATTGCGGTAGGCTTACTCACATTGAGAAATATAATGAGATATATTCAGCTAACGAAGTTGCTAGCTTATTTGATGCATTTGATGGTAAAATGGAGAGCAATGGTAAGAATCTGTTTGCTTAATCGTACTGAGACTTTTTTTTTCAGTTAAGACCATTACGCACGACAGCCACCGATAACTGTCCAACTGTACTTATTAGGTTATTTGAAACAGGGTAGGCAATCCGTAGTGGGAGCCTTTTTAGCCATAGTTTACGCCTAAAGCAAGAAGATAATTATTCTACTAGTGCACTGCAATCTTTCTCTCTTCGTCGTTCCTCATCTTCTCCTTTCGTGATTTTCCGTCATTTTAGAAAGTTAACTGTTCAGTTATGCAGTCGAGTGTGATGGTGTATTTATGTTAACTGTGAAGGCTTGGCTCTTGTTTGATCATAAGTTTTGCATTATCTTTGATATATGGCTTGTTTTGTAAAAGTGCTGTCGAATTTACTTAATTTTTGAAAAAGTAAAAAACGAGAAAATGTTTTGTAAAGATCTTCAATAACTTTGAAACGATAGATTGAAGAAGCATGAAATAAAATCGATAAGTTCAAAACAATATAGTCTTAGCTAGAAAACACAAAAAATGGAATAATTTTGAGATGACCGTGGCCCTTATAGTGACTTAAGCAGTTACTATAGCCTTACAGGTCTTGCGACGACTTAGATTTTTTTCAATTAACAGTTAAACTCGTACCTTTTTCAGGAAAGCAAGCTAAAGTGGATGCGGAAGATCGAAAGTACATAATAGACTGGCTTGAATGGCTACCAACAGTGGAGTCGTACTATGCAGAAACATAGATTCCTAGAGAGAAGAGAAACTTTTATAGCCTTGTACAACAATTTCTCAGCTATGTGACCTTTACAAAGAGTCGGCTATAAAAGATGGACGAAGAGTCGTGAGCATTGCCTTTTTCAGCAGTGTTTCACGAACACGATTTTTCAGTGTTCATACCACAAAAGGATAAGTGCGATAAGTGTGTGGTATTCAAACATGGAAACCTAAGTGATGCGGAATACCACGCTTACGTGGCCGCCAAAGACGAAACTAGAGCTGAAAAAAAGGACAAAGAATCACAAAACAACAAGAAATCTGTCCGGAACATGGACATGCAAGCAGTTTTATTATGACCTAAAACAAAAGCCAGCACAATGTACTTCAAAACATAGCTGCAGATTCACAACTTTAGCTTGCACAATTCTTCTAATAAAAACAGTTACTGCTATATTTGGAACGAAAGTGAGGGAGATCTAAGTAGCGAAGTTTTCGCACAGTTACAATTTCAACATTTTGACAACTATTTAAATGAAAATGAAGATATTGAGAACTAGTCATATGGAGCGACCGTTGAGGGTACCAAAACAAAATTAGCACTCTCTCTAATGCTTACCTGCACTGGCTAAGAAACGACAAGTTACGATTATCCAAAAATATCTAATTGCAGGACATGCACAGATGGAGTGCGACGCTATCCGCAGCAAAACTGAGCGAAAAGTACGGGTCGTTGACAGATTTACTGAGCGAGATTAAAGCTACTAATGTAAGTTGCCAGAGTCAATCCACGACCTTATGTAGTTAAACAACTTGAATATTCGGAGTTCATGAGAATGAGTGATGACTCGGAGTACTTGAAAAACATAGGACCAGGGGAGCCCGCGATACATCAGCTGAGAGGTGTGAAGTATACTACGAGCGGAGCTGTATTCTTTACTTTGTCTTTTGGCAGCGATACCGTTTGGACCAATTTGCCTCCCTCAACGTCTGGAAACAGTTAGTGAAGTAAAATGGGAGAGACTGTTCACCGGTTGTGTGGCAATAAAGAAACGCAAATAGGATGACTAGCAGTCGATCAAAGTTATAATCTCTACGGAATGTCACGACTTCTATGATAATCTACCTACCCTACGAAGAATAATTGGGAAGATAGTTATTTCTGCTGAATAAAACTTTCTTGATTTTTTTGAAAACAACAGAGTATTGCTCGACTGCAAGAATAAAAACAGTTTTTGGCGTTTTGGGAGTAAATAATTGCTTGTGATAGCTAATCTGCAGCTGCTTATGGTAATCAGTGAGTAATATTTTGGCGGTTATTGTAATAAAGTTACTGCAATTGGTTGAGCTTACGTTCCAGAGCTGCGGTTTTTGAAAATAGGCCAGTGCCCAGCATACGCTTCAGCCCAGTTTGATGTTACTAACTACGTACGGCCACCAGTAATTTAAATTCAAGCTTGTAAGAGTCAACAGCTTACTAAAAATCAGTCGATGCACTTCCATGGCATTCACAAGAGGGAATTCCAGTTTTAGTTTATTTCTGTAATCTTATTATCTTCAGAAGATGTCAACTACTCAAAAATACTTAAAACGATTTTGCTGTATAAAAACAAAACAAAAAAACGTGAATTTTGTTCCTCCTTGCGGTTCGTCTCTGCACTAGTTAGGCCTAATTTTTAACCATTCAAGTAGATGTTAAAGAAATAATAGCAATGCTATTCAAGATTAAACTAATAATTTTCTTGCCAAAGTCGCAAGAAAATTTGTATTATTTTTGCTTAAGTCTCTTTGCCTTTGAGTGGGATGTTTACAAGCAAAATTACGTGGGTCATCTTTGACATAACCATTTTGATGTATTTTTGTCAAATTTTTGTAACGATACGTCATTTTACTGAAAAATGAGAGTTTTTTTGTTTTTCTCATTTATAACCCAAAAAAATGGCTCAGACATTTGTTTATTAGCGTGACAATATCCTTTTAAAGGGGCATCGAATTGTAATATTTGAACTTTAACGCTGGATAATCATCATTATCAGCTCAGTTTTGATCCGGTGGTATCCCTGCCGACGGAGTTGACCGGATTTCGTATGGTCAATGTCTCTACCACGCTTCGCTATTTCGTTTGATCTCATGCAATCTCTTTCACGAGACCATTTTATTTTATTCTCCACTTCTTTCTTCCAGGTTTGTTTCGGTCTTCTTCTTCCTCTACTACCGCTTACTTCAAATTTCAAAGCCTTCACCATCACATTTTCATCATCTTTCGTCAAACATAATCGTACCACCGCCTACTACTTGCTTTAGCCATCCTACCCAAACACTCATCTATACCCAATATGTGCATCAACTCTTCGCTGTTTCTTCGATCTAATAGCTTCACACCACGCATCGCTCTTTCTGTTCTTCTCAAAATTCCCATCTCTTATCTAGTTTTTCTCAAAACTAGATTAGTGAAAAATAATTGATTACCAACGTTTCTGTCCCTTTTTTTTATTGTTTGACGCTAAATAGCTTTATCGGGAAAGATTTTGACTTTACGGAAAAAAAATTCGGCTATGGCAACACGACAGCATTAATTTTGCATACGTGGTTTCAAACCGACTTAGTCATCATGTAGCTCCCTGGGTGAGGATATGTTTTTGCCAGGTTTCTGCTGTAGATTTGGTGAAAATGGTGTGTTTTTTAAAGCAAAATTAGAATTCGGTGCACTTAGAAAGAAACTTGAAAAATAGACCTAGACGGTTTAAATAACACTGATAATTTTTCGCCTATATTATATACATATATACTAAGATGTCCCTTATTTTGACATTTCGAAAAGTTTCACCTCTGAACCTTTCAATGATTCACTTTCATGAAAAAATGATATGTATGAAATTTTAAACTTTTAAAATGAAGTTTAGAGGTGGCGCAAAGCCTTTCAAGTTCACCTTTCAATTCCTATTCAGGAATACCACCGTTATGAACAGCAGAGTTTTATTATTTCATTGTAACCTTAACACGCATAACAATAGCGTTTATTAAAATCTTCTGAGAGTTGACTTCAGAATGGCAGTGACGTATCGGTTATGACATACAGTAATTATGTGCAGTTTTCAGTGCTTGTATCATCAACCAGTTTTTAAAAAAAAGCAGCTTCTTTACCTCAGATGGCTATTAGCTAGTCTTCTGTGGTATCTTACAGTGGATTTAATTTTGCTTGGCCTGTTTGATCGTAATGTAGGATTGACTAGAAAATGTGCCAAGGTGAAAGTTTCAGAGAATGTCGTAGAAGAAGAACCACCGTCACAAACTCGAGTGGATATGACCAACACAAAAACAAAACACTTGTTGAGTGTGTCAACAAAAAAGTTGAAGGTTGATATGTCTGACCAACCAATTAGAAATTCTGCACAGAGCTGCAAGCAACGTCTTAAGTTGATGCCTCTCTTCCACCCCAATCCCATTGCTTCTCATTGAGACCCAAATTCTCCTGTTGAAAATTGCTTTAAATTTTTTTGAACACCAATTTTTCAAACTTTGAATACAACGCACTTTGATGCTTTGGACGTGCTCAGCGCCTCCTCCAAGAATCACTTAACCTCAGCGCATTGGCTCAAAACCAGCGATCAGCCGGTAAAAGAAGAAACCCTCCTGGTGATCGTATTGCTTATCCACAAAAGAAACCTTTCTATCCTAGCGCGAACCATTAATTATATGTCTCCCAACTCCCTCTGGACTCCAATCACGTTTACAGTATCATCTTTCATACCTAACTGCAGTTGCCCTAGCTCATCCCAGCACCATAAATAAGCCAAGAATCGATTACTTTTCCTCCTTCAGACGCGTATTCACAACTCGTGGGCCGATAGACATGTCTCTTCCCTCACTAGACGGGTGGCACTGGAGTGTATGCCATATTATCCCAATGCAATACCTTTTGACTCTTTTTCTCTGCTGGACAGATAGTCACAGTTGCACAGCTGAAACCTATCCCCTGGAGCACGGGCTTGTCTGGTGTAGCAAGTAGAAGACCACTTGCCACTTTCAGTAAGTCCTTTTACGGACTCCCAATCTGCTCTTTCCCTACTTTCAAAGGTCCCCTTACATCTCTGGCCAAGACCCCTCTAAAATGTTACGTTTCATATCTCCTCACTTTTCAACAGTGCCATTTTAAACTTCCAAAGGGTCCCCGGTGATGCTAGTATCCCTGCAAATAAGCATGCTGATTCTCTTCCCAAACCTGGAACCTCCCTGGCTATTGCAATTGTCCCTTGTTCCTCTCCCCAGCTACTGCCAAAACACGTTACATCCAGTGTCACAAATGGAGACGTCACATTTCCACATTCCCCCTCCCTTTTCAACTGCCCCATTCCTAATTTCTCCGTTGGAATCGGTCCTCTCACGTCCCATATGCTTTGGGCTTTCCGCCTTCACTTCCAAGGTCAAAGCCTCTTAGAATAGGCGTAAGTCAGTAGTAAGGAAAACTCTTCTTGCAACGCCTGAAAACACCTTCTACAGGACCTTAATCATCTTTTTCTTGACTGTCTTGCCTCTGAGCCTCCATGCAAATCTATCTTAGGCTCTGCAGTCTGCACCCTGGCGCGTGGCTCAACTGTTGGGTCTCTGCGAAGTTCCGTTGCTTCTTCATCCCTCAGAAGGGGTTGGGTGGCACCACCCCTCAATCAAGCCGCTTCAAAAATAAAAACAATGCAGTATGCTTTACAGATTGTTGAAAATAACCAGGCCATTGTTCCGAACATGAAGAAATCACCTCTTATGCTGCAATAACTTTCTTTAAACAACATTATTGTACTGTTTAAAAAACTTCCAATATGCATAAATTGGTGTTTGTTAAGCCAACTTTGAGATCACTGCGCCACCTCTCAACATCAAAATTTTGCAACAAAACTTTGTATGAGGCAGTTTTTGGTGTAATGAAAACTTTGGAGGGGGTCAGACTCACAAAAATGTGTATTTTAAAATTTGACCCCAACTAAGGGACACCCTAAAGCCTACCACGTTGTTCCTTGTAATTATTCGAGTAAAGCACGGTATAAAAACGCAGTGGGCTAAATCCCACTTTTAAAACATCTTTTTTGAAATCTAATGGTAGGCTAGTAGGCCTAGCGGCAGGCCTATTGCAGATCGGTAGTGACTACCGATCGCCTACTTCACCAAAATTTCACCTATTGACTACCAGTAGCTTATTTCACCAAAATATTCATTCGGGCATTTTTCATTCATTACTTTTTTTAGAGTTTAGATTAGGGCTAAGTTTGGGCTTGGGATAGTTTATGCATTCTTTTTTTTTTCAAAGGACGAACATAAATGAAACATGAACTGAAATAGTCCATGAAACTGAAATATGCAAGTTATTTCACACAGACACAAAACGGTCATAAAGTCGAGGTGCTGATCGACAACAAAATACGTTGAAATAATTAAATCCGCTAAGGCGAGGTGCGACTCTTCGGTTGTCCTCTGCTCATACCACACTAAGCCTATTTATTATTCAATTGCCCCTTCATATCTACGTCGATTTTTAGGCAACGACTCAACTAACCTTTGGAATTAACAGCATATGACACAGAGCAACGAGCTGCGATAGAAATGACATCTTCCAAACCATCAATCCGAGTCACATCATCCGCTTGTTTTATGTCGGGGCCGAGTCCTAGACATCCGTATTCTCCCTGACCCATGCAGAACACATGACCTAAATACTCGTTCAAGTTCGAATCATATTTAGTCAAGTTGCCTTGAAAAGAAGACAGAATATTTTTTGGTCTTCAAGTCAAGCTGCCACCTGACTACTGTCTACTATACACGGTGGCGGCTTCGCTTCAAAAAGCTGTGATTAGTAATATTTAGTCTACGATCCGGGTGAACGCAAATCTAAGTCCACCATTGCAGTAGCACACGCGCGGTCCAATTGACCTCAAATCGGTTTCAAGGTTTCAAATGAAGGAAGTTAAACACGGAAGTAAATTTATTTTTCAGCCTCAGCAACACTGTCTGAATGTCTGTGTACGTTTAAAAAAATAAACAAATACAATTGTTGAATTCCAAGTTTAAAATTCTTGCCGAACTCGAACCCCAAGACTTGACCGTTACAGAAAAAGATACTTGATCCATCAAAGTAGATCGCTACTTTAAATCGGGAGCGTAGCAATTTGAGCATAAATCACTCATACGTAAAAAAGCGCAGCATTACCGTATGTATAGATTTCAGATGATCTTTGCAATTAAACTCGGTTTACTTTGTAGAGCAACACCAAAAAAAACTATGCTTAAAAATGTGGTACCAACAAATATCGTGCGAATCGCGCAGGTCTAAAATATACATAAAACTAGTAAGATTATTAAGGTCGTTTGGGTAAATCATAGCAGCATGGCCTAGAGGGCAAAGGCATCGTTTCTACGACGACCATAATCGCATAATGAGGGTTCAACACCCACCCTGGTCATGTTGCTGCGTCCTTGAATAAGACGCTTTACGATGATTATCTCTGCTAGGTGGCTTCGAACTAGCGGCAAATTGAATGGACAAAAATTGAAAGAAATCCACTGGAACATTGGACCACTGGTAACTCCTCAGCAGGTGTGGATTCCTCCAAGCACGAAGTAGTTTTCGCAGTGAAAAACGTGCGGATCGTCCAACAGTTAGCGCCTGAAGCTGTGCGGTGACAAGGGGATAAATACGCACTTCAACAACAACAGCATGATTTGACTGAAGCAAAAATTTTCGAGGTGTTGCCATCGTCATTGTTGCTGGATGAACCCAATTAAATGCAAAATTTTGATATTTTTACATTTTTGTAAGTAAATGTGCATTTGTTACTCACCATTAACATCCAAAACAACACTATGAAGTTGACCACCTGCTATTTGCTTGACCTTTAACCTCGACAATGAAGGGGAAAGTTCAGGTTGGTAACGATTCTCGTTGTCCGAAAAACCTGGTAATGTTAATGGTTTCAAAAAATACAATATAAAAATTGATTTTGTCAACTTTTGACAGCATCTAGGACTACGCACAGCTTATTAAACTATTTTTTGTAGTTTTTATCCGTATTCACTACGCACATCACCGCTTTTATAACTGATATAAGCATGAAATATATGACGGAATATCATCCCATAGAATCTCAGATGCGCGCTGCACAGTGAGAACGATTCGTATAAAATAACAGGGCAACCATTGCTTCCTCGTGAGTGAAGGATAAACATGGACCAATCAATTACAAATTTTTCAACAAAATTTAAAAAGACTCCACATCACCACAAGGGTAAACCAGTAACTGATGCTCGCTTATCGGCAGGAGCGCAACCAGGATTTTGCCAAGGCGGAAAGGGCTCGAATCCAAAGCTAAAATCTGTCTGCGTTCATAGACGGGGTCTGGGAGGGGAACTCCCAGCCTTCGGAGGTTACGAGGTCTGGGGACTTCACTATTATTTGCAATTTTTCGCAAAAAAAAATAGCCATTTTAACGACATATTGCGCGTTTGTAGAGGTATTTGAAAGAACTAATTGTTAAGATTTGGAAGCCTGTTGGCACAATTAAGTTATGATTTAGCCCCTTCAGCCCCCTCCTCTTACTTCTTGGTCAAGTGCAAAACACATTTTCGTAAAAGCATGCGATTTGGGTTAAATTTTCTAAATGATTTGGCTAAGCGAAAGGGTTACGCCACTGCTCATCGGTGGGTTACAGTTGGGTGGACGGGTACAATATTCTACTCAAAGTTTACAGACAGAATGATAATAACTTATCGTAGCAACAAATTACCCAGTTGATTCCAGTTGTTGAATCCAAAAGCGTACACGCAATCATCATCGGTCACAATCCAGCTGGTGAAAGCTCCGGCAAACGTCGCGATCGGCTTTGGCCGCTCTGATTCATCTCCCAATTTCGGCAAGACAACTTCTTGTGGGCGAAGAAGGCTTTCTACAAGTGGCAAATTGACAAAAATAAGAAAAAAAATCCACGGAACAAATAAGCCAGTTGGATTAAAAGCCAAATGCTTCTTATGTATCTGCATCAATGGTTCCTAATCTTTCATGAACCCAGTTGCAAACACTCCCGAGACCTGCGGCCCCTTGCTCAAAAAAAAGGTTGCTTGAACACTTTATCATGATCTGTACTGAACCAATTGAAGGGGGTGAAGCATTTAGTCAAGTTAATATGCAAAAAATAGCGAAACATCTAAAACACATCTTCACCAAATTTCAGCTTTCTACGACCTATCGTTTCTGAGGTATTTCATTTCAAAGTTTAAGAGATCTCCACAACAGTTTCGCAAATTTAAATCTAATTTTCTACGAATTGAAATCGCCTACCTAACTTGACAAAGTATTTCTGTTGCAACATTAATTCGCGTTGAAACCATCATTTAGGTGCTTTTAAACCAGTTATAAAAGATTCTTTTTACATTATTTTAAAAAAGATGAAATTTTAACTGGCAATACTGTTGGAGAGATCTCTTAAACTTTGAAGCGGAATATCTCAAAAACAATCGCAAAAAGCTAAAGTTTGGTTAGGATATGTTTTAGATTATTCTATACCCTTTTTACACAACCCTAGTCTACACATTACTATTTACAAAACTAATAAACGTAGTCTTATACTAGCTATTATATTAGACTAGATCGTAGTCCCATTTACAGAGCTACGGAGGTAGAATAGTTGAAGGCCTGTCCTGCGTCAAAGAATTATGTACGTACACTACATGACAAAACCATGCAAAAGAATATCAAGCTGCTTGAATACTTACCTGTCACGTTCACCTCCTTTGACGAGTTCTCACCTAAACACTACCACTCGTTGCAAAAAATCACGCTAATTTTAGAAACAGCGGAATTAAACAGTTAATTTGAAACTGAAGCTTAGACTGCGTTGAACGGGATTCATATTTAATCAGACAGTTGCTGTTCTGAAGATGCTCACCGGACTGGGTAGCGAAACTTTAACTAAAAAAAAACACCGGAAAATGTTGTCTCATTAAATAGTTTATGTGGTGCACGCTGTAATCTGTAATTATGAAAGTCACTCGTAATATCATGTTCAATGAATCAGAGATTTTGTTGCATACAACATATGAGACATTCAATTTCTATTTTACAATTGTTTGGTGAAAGAAAAATGCACATTTCTTTTGGACACCAGCAGATTTACTAGAAAATGTTAAAGAAACTTGTATCCTCTACATCTGAGCCATAGTGGTTTTTGCTTTTTAAACTAATCAAAAACACTGGTTGCGCAGCTAACGCAAGTGACTCGGCAAGCTAATCACCACAAAGCCATACTAAAACTTGAGAAGTAGCGCCTGATGAAGCTCAAAGAGGACTCCAATTTTAATGGTGAGGAAAAAATCTTACTTCCAGCGAAAATTTTTCCCAACCGCTTTATGCTTCCACCGCAATGGTAGAAATATCAACATTTATTTTTCCAATATTCTGAGATTCAAAATCAAAATATGAAACCAGACATTATAGTTTCACAAGACAATTTTTTAAAAGCACGAAATTTTCCAAAATAGTTTAAAAATTGTAAATTGAGCAACTCAACCCGTGCACGTCCAGCTCTGAAAGCATACCGGATTACCGGTTGATTAGTAATTATAGAACTCACTCGTATTATCAGTGTGTTGCAGAAACTTTTCTTCAAAGAAACCTTTCTCAACCCTTCCTAGCTGACCTTCAACGCACCGTCCCATGGTGTAGACCTGATGAAATTTACGTCAAACTATTTTCGTATTCACGAAAACCCGAAGACTTCCAAGTCCGTCGGATAAGATTCCTAATAGGCTGTTACTATTAGTATGCTGATTTTTTGCAATACAATACATCACTTGAGGATGACCCAACGGTAGTCTTAAATTCAAACTTTAACTCACAAAGGTGAGTGTTGTTGCTACTTGGCCCTTTCCTGAGGATGAAAGCATACTGCAGCAGAAATGCTACAAAACGGAATCCCAGCTGGACGATTTACCAACTAAGCCTGGGAAAAATGGCCACTGGGCAGTAAGCACTCCAGCATCGCTACCGCTGGTAGGAGCCCCATACTCATTGGTCGCCATCTACGACTAAGTTGCATATACGATTCCCATGTTGGCCCAATGTTCGATTACATCTATATTAGAAATTGTTTTGCTTTATTGGTCTGCGTGCTTTTTGGCGTATGCTAAGTCAAAACATTGTATACTCCAAGACTATTAGACACGGACAATCGACGACATAAGGGCGCAGAATAAAAGCGCACAAAATTAAGGACTCAGAGACATAATCCTGACTAGATGGAAACCAATTTAGGAGTTTCCTAGACCAAGATCATTAAGAGTTACAACATACCACCCGGTGCTGTATATTACGCTGCAATGAATGCAATATTATTACTGATGCATGTTTGCGAAATGTTGTTGCCTTTGCGACCCATGATGTTTCTGCTAAGCAAGTAAACTGTTCCTTGCAGCTACTTTGGAACACAAGCTTTCCAGGTCCGTTCGTATGAACCAAGCACTCTGCGTTTGTATAACCACACCAACGCGTAGCACCTTTTTTTGGGTCCTGGTTGCAAGTCTTTCCATCAGGCTGCACCACAGCGGGTAGACTGCTCGACCCCAATGGAAAATAAGCGTAAAGTGTCTTTCACAAGGAAATAACAACGCATATCTTGTAGATATATCAACTTGTAGATATACTCGTAGATAAGGATAATACTTTCATAATCGGACCACCTTTTGAGATTTCAGCCAATGAAAATCAATAATTAAATGTAGAAGTAACAGACATACTTGTTTGCTGAATTTGTTTTTGGAGAGAGAGTCAAAATTATCTTTCAACGTTATTAATTAAGTCACTTTCTATCACTATTCATCGAGTACAGTAACACACAGCAAAAAACAAATTCACCTTTAATCAAAATGATAAAACGAACAAGAAATTAAAAGCATACTTAGAGCAAAAAAAATTAAACAATTGTATCTTTCATTAGCGAGTAACGAGTTCGCAGGGTCCATCTCCGCGTCATTGTTCTGGGCAACAAAGCTTTTTACAAAGAAATGTCGCAGCGGTGGAAAGCCGTTTGCAGCACTGTGTTTGACTTGGACGGCCCGAGATTTGAACCTCAGACCTCCCGCTCCAGAGACAAACACATTACTGCTAGACCGTCTGGCCGGTTTCTTTCATGTCTTTGATATTTTCTATTATAAAATTCGTTGATAAAAAGCGAATTAGCTGCTAATTCCTTACATAAAACCGTTTCATTTTTTTTTTTAAGTTTCTAAGCTTTTGATAGTGACTTTAATTTTAATTTAGAGCATGTGATGAAGAAACGCTTTGGTTAATTGTGCAATCGCTTAATGCTTGTGTGAGGAAACAATAGCTGACGTATATGGCGGTTTTTACCCAAAATCAATGGTAAAAAGTGTCGTTTCAAGTTTATAAAATGGTGAAAAATAAACATTTCTTAACGCTTTACTTGAACATGGTCCGCGGCGACCAAGAAACACAAGCGTAGTGCTTGTTCGCTAATTATAATTAGCGGCGTGCGTTAACTAAGTATTGAAGCAAAACTTACAAATTTGAAAACCGTTTTTTTCTCTCAAACCCAAATGAAAAATTGAAAAAAATAGTTTAGTTTGAGATAATGAAAAAAAAAAAATCAGGGAAACAGCGATAAAGAAAAGTTCCTTTTCAGCAAAACTCCATCTAAAACTCGAAAAACTCGGAACTTGGGAAAGTCCAAGAACTCTTCATGAAAAAATCAATTGAGTTCGCATCCTTGATTAGAACTATCAACGCTACAACATTTTCAACTAACACTATGTTCTTGTTGCAAAAGCACTTCTTTCGTTGACCTTAATTACACACAGTACTGTATTTTCAGATTAGATAAGTACTGAAAAATACACAAAGTAAATAATGTAGTAATATATTTACGTGTTTCGCTGAAAAACTTCAGCCTCGCCCTCGTGGTAATTTACTCAGATACTAGTTTGTGATAATAACTAAATTGCGGCTAATGAAATACTTTCGAAAGTACGGAAATGTTCACGAACAAATCGCAGGATTTTGTCTTTCTGCACCCTTATGTTTGCGCCTTTATGTCGGATTTCGAGGCACGGACATCTTGACCCATCATCAGACAAAATAAAAACCTTAAACGAGCACCAAAGACAAAATCTACGGTGATACCCGAAGTTACGCGAATCGCATAAGACTAGATTGGCGTTGACTCCATCCTTCTTGACTCAACCGTTCCAGAGATATTCCACTTCAAACACGACGTAGGAGTCTCCATTGTTATAAATTGGCAACCCTGACGTTGATAGCCTTAGCGTCATTAGCGACGCTATCTCAGCTCTAACCTAAAGCAACGCCGCTACTGGGCGACTGCATTGAGTCATTTCGCTGCGCACTAATCAGTTTGATCTTGTCAGCAGAAGACTGTACGGTAGCCTAGGTAACAAACGTAAGAACAAGCGAAAGTAAGGCTAGTTGAATCATTCGAGTAGTAGGCCATTGTTTGCAACTCCGATGGAACAGCTTATTCTAGGTTCACAAAATACTGTAAGCAAATACCGTACAATAGGCCTACTCCAGTACTGGTGGTCTTATTATCAGGTAGGAGTTTGTATTATGCAGCTTAGTAATAAAAACCTGATTGCTAGGATAGGCTATGATTTAGACTGAAATGTATCTGACAGATCGACCTTTACTGAGATCCCTAGGCTGCCATACAGTCTACACTTTTTACCAGCTCGGATCTATTCTGCTGACATGATCAAACAGATTAGTGCGAAGCGAAACGATTCAATGCAGTAGCCTAATGCTGACGTTGCTTTAGGTTGGAACTGAGAAGGCGTCGCTAACGACGCTAAAGGCGGGTTCATACAGAAGCCGTCAACGTTTACGTCACCGTTCAGCGTTCTACCGTTATGTGGCGGTGACGGTAACCTGAACATGAGAGGTTCACACTAATCCGTCACCGTAATAAACCAATAGGCCTATCAAGTTTGGGTTTTGTAATCAGTAATCACTATACCATCAAACTATGCTTAAATTGAGAGCTACTGATAATATGTGCAGGCTATTTAATGCATTTTATCCTGTGGGGTTAACTTGCTGGTTTTGAAGTGCTTGCCAAAATCATCAACAAACATTTATCAAGTATCAGTGATAATTGTGGAAACAAGTGATGAGTTTTCACTTTAGTTTTACTTAGTTGTACAGTGGTACTGCTCAAGTAATTTTTTTCATGGTACTGCTGCTGGGTTAAAAAACTGCAGAGATTTTTTGTTAAGTTACAGCTTACATATTTGTTGAATTTCTATTAAATAATTAAATTTCTTTAACAGTCAAATACTGATATGATCACAGATTTTAAGTCTATTTTGCAAAAGTAAAAAAGTGATTAGTAAGTAATTGCATTTAGAGTACAGGGTGGGCCAAAAGCAGGTATACAGCAATCACAATTTAACACTTTAAATTTCTTTTCACTTCTAATAAGCAGCACATTCCAAAAGACTTCGCATTACTTGCTCAGCACTAGGAACTGTAATATGACTTAAAATCAAGTAAAAACTGTAATGGAAAAAAAAAATTTGAAGCACTTTTGAGCAATGGCTGTATACCTACTTATGGCCCACCCTGTATATCATATAAATTAGATTTGCATGAACAATTTTAAGGTGGTGTAGAACTTAAATTTTAATTTACTGTAAGCAATATGATATGAATTCAAATAGCCTAATCACTAGATTTTGTTTTTCAGAAATAATCTGTAGATAAGATATAGGTTGGTACCGTACTGAAGTGGAATTTGAATTTGGCAGATTTGGTGGTCAATCAGTAGGCTTACTGCAATAGTGAGTAATGTAAGAAGTAGAAGACTTCAAAAAGCTGAAAGTACTGACAGAAATTACTTTAAAAACTGAAAAGTACAGGTAAAACCTGCAGAACTAGAAATTTTTATACTCAAAATTGCGGTAAATCAGTGTTTGAGTTTTTTGAAATGTTTCAACTCTCAATATCTGATGTGATTGCAATTTTTGACTAACATCAATAACAACAGTTAGCAGGTCAGAAAGTGAGGAAGAAGATATCTAATGCAGCACATGCAGTTTATTACGGCATTCATTATCAGAAATCGTTATCGCGCAATCAAATCGAAAATTGCTATTACAGTATGTGTACACTTAAAGAAGTCTATTTTTTTGTATGCTACCGTATCGCGAATTGTTTCGGTAACCGATATCATACACTTGTTATCTGTCATATGGCATACTACTAGTACTAGAACATATAGAATCATAAGTGCAGCAACACAAAAACCTAACCCAAACCCATGCGGTCCAGGCTCAGAACCACTATGTACCGTAGGTATGTGTGCACTGTCAGAAACCGATCTGGCGTATTCGGCATCTGTTATATTGCGAAGTGATGGTCTACTGTACTGGTAGGCTATCACAAACTGGTACAGTACTAGCATATGCGTGAAGTGCAGCAACAATTGAACTGTATGGAAACTATCACTACTCAACTCTTGATTAGTGCAGTACTGTACCAGTGTACAGTATGTTTTCTCCACTCCAATTTGATTGTATGGTATTGGTTCGTTGATTTTCTAAAGTAGCTATAACCCCAAACCACATTAAGCTTAAAACAAATAAAGCTCAATGCAATTCAAAACCACAGCCAACTTTGTATGTGCATTGTACCAACACTGTGTAAGTAAACCAGCTATTTTTTTGGCATCTAGTGATCCACTGCTAAGAATACAAGATGATTCTAACAATAACATCATACAATTTCATTTCAGTGACTGTTCAGCGTTCACACAAAACAAACTGCAGAGTATACAGATACAACAACTACCAGTAGCCTCTACCTGACTATTATTAAATCAACAAATAGATAGGCTTATGAGTTCCTAAAAATAAACAAAAGTTAAGAGTCTATGGCATTGGTAGCTAAGCAATCACTGGTCAGTATTTATATGCATCATGGCAATAATCATGACCACAGACCAGTATCGGTACTGGTACAAAGTACCGCTGCACTACGGTATATATATGATCATGACTAGGCCTATTGATGATACAGTGTCCAAAACGGTCAAAAGTGGCCACTTTATTAAAAGGCAGTGGCAATTTTGCTTCTAGAGGCAAAATAGCCCCATGTTATTTTGCAATTTGGAGGCAAAATAGTCCTAATGGCTATTTTGCCGCAAATGCCAAATTAGCCCTAAGCCTCATGCTAACCCAAACCCTAACCCAAACTCTAACTCTAATCCTAACCCTAATCCCAACCCTAGCCCAAAACCTAACTCAAACCCTAACCCAAACACAGCAAAAACACTATTTTGCCTCTAGAGGCAAAATAGCCACTTTCAGACATGAGAAAGGTCTCTACTGTATACAAATTGATTGCTTCCAGTAGTTTATAATTTCAGCTTTCAAGAGTCAAGCCAATTGAAGTTCAAAATTGAACTTTAGCCAATTGTACCAAAACAAGAGCAAGGAAAGCAAATTGAATTGGCTTTCTCAACTGGCTGCTAGCAACCAACTCAGATTTAACATGCCTATACCCAGTACCAATTACCGGTAGTTTCAATATCTCATTCTTTCTTCTTTTCCCAAGCAGAAAAAAAAGCAATCCAGTCTGAAGTACCGCTAGGCTAGATACCAGTATCACTGCTACTGTACACTACCTATACTACAAAGTAGCGGTACATGACTAGACCTAGCCTACTACATACAGCTCTAAGCACTTAACATTGCCTGCTGAAAGCTACTTTTCAACAAAAACCAATTATTTTTTCAAGATTTTCAGTTTTTGTGGCTCAAAGTTTGCCCCAACCACCAAAAACATGCTCGAAATCGCTTACGTTACTTACGTAAAGTTAAAATTATTTTAACTCAACGTAAGACGGATGAAATCAAGAAAATCACTTCCGTCACCGCTAAAATTTTCTGTGTGAACACCTTGACGTTAGACGTAACTGCGACGGAACGGTAATGTTGACGGCTTCTGTGTGAACCCGCCTTAAGGCTATCAACGTCAAGGTTGCCAATAAAAAATATTCAAATTTATAACATTAGAGGCCCCGACGTCGTGTTGGAAGTAAAATATCTCTGGAACGGCTGGATCAAAAAGGATGGAGTCAACGCCAATCTAGTCCAATACGATTCGCGTAACTTTAAATACTCCCCTTGATTTTCGTTCGAGGCAAACCTGGACACCTTTTAATGTTATTTTAAAAGAATAAATTAATTTACCATAAATTCGTCGAAAATTAGACTGGTTAATATGAACACACAACGTAGATCTTTGCGTCGAATTGTTATCGCAGTGTCAACACAAAACGTTTCAGCGCAGTCTCTTAACACGGGTTGACGTTTCAACGCCCAGGACGGATATTTTAAAAAGATAGCACGTTTCACACATACCTTGTTTCCGGCCATTTGATTAGTTGATCGAAATTACGTCACTCGCTGCGCGCTAATTTGAACTGTCGATGCAGGCGCAGATTTGAGTATGAAGGCTTTGAGGATTATTGTAGGCCTACGGTAGGCCTATTACTGGTGGTTGCCTACCTCGGACATTTACTTTTATGGTTGTTTATTTTGTGATGCCTGTTTTCGGCTACAAGCAAACTTTTTTAACTTAGCTGTTTTGCTATGATTCTTTTGGCTATAGACCTTATTAGCTAGCGTGCTGGTATTGTTTGTTTTAGGCTGTGTTTTAATAAAGCTACAACCAAAGTTTATTTTTTTCTGGTAGCAGTAACTTAACTTTGCAGCTTTATTAAGATTCTTTCTGCTATATTCCTACCAAAATATCTCACTTGTTGCCAACAATAATTCTCAAAGCCTTCCTACTCAAACCTGCACCTGCATCCACAGTTCAAATTAGTGCGCAGCAAGTGACGTAATTTCGATCCACCAATCAAATGACTGGAAACGAGGTATCTGTGTGAAATACGCTATCCTTTCAAAATATGCGCCCTGGACAGAGTAACTCAAACTCATGTTACTTGCAAACCCTTGTGGACAGATACATGCAATTAAAAACCAACCTTTCCTGTTGCGGACACCATAACCACATGGTCGTTTCCCGACGCGATACTCACGACTGCTTCGCTTAGCGATGAAACAATGGTAGGGACTTTACAAACTTCTTCTGAGAATAATCCAGACTTTCCCCCACCGAGCTGTTTTCAAAGTAACATCAATAATAATGCATTGCGTTCGCAAAAATCACGCACGTTACTTATACGAAGCCAGTCATCCGACTTTGCTTTCCCTTCTTAAGATCTGTCTTGCAAAGCTTCTAGTCGTCCCAATACTCTTAACAGGCTCACTGTTTCACAACTAAATCCCAAGCGCAATTTTTGACTTCACCATTTCCATCTTAGATTTTTGGTAAAACATTGTAAAGTGGTCTGACTGTTGTACCTTCACAGAATTTCTCCTCTCTTTATCTCTCAAATGGGTTCAGATAGCACAAACTAGTACAGAACACTTACCTGAAACACTCCCCAGAGGAACACCTTTCCTTGGTCTGTTAACGCCATCGTGTGACAGTCTCCTGCAGTTAAGTGGATAACTTTATGGCTTGATAGTGGACCGACTAAAACACAATTTACTTATGTTAAATGACTTATTACCAAAGCCCTTTCTAATTGGTATTACTCATACAATATGTAACCAGGTAACCGGTTGGTAAAAAGTTTGTCAAGAAAGCATCATGCTTGTCGATGCAGGCATGCAAGAAACAATACTTGAACAGGGGTCGAACGATGTTTCAATTTGGTTAAAATGTGAACAATTTAAAAATATGGAATGTTCTAAGCCTTTTACAAAAAAATTACTACTCTCCGTTTCGTCGTCACTGAGTGACATCATTTGAAACATCACTGATCCATTCCACAAAAAAATTTACGTCACTACCTACCAAAATTAGCGTCACAAGTATTTGGCACAACTCGCCAAAACTCGGTATTTGCATGCCAAATTCTGGTTTAGCTCGCAAAATAGCAGGATTGGCCTAAAATTTAGTGGTTTATTACTCACACGATTTGACTAAAACTAAATAACAATGGAAAGGTACAGTAGAAAATGTTTTGTACAGCCAACTGGTCTTGTATAGGCTAGTAAGCCTACCGGTAACAGGGTAACGAAACCAGTAGAGATCTAGAAGTATCGATTGAGTTCTAGCTTATTCATCTCTGATCTAATGGCATTAATTTAGTTGCGATTTGCTTCAAAGTAATATTAAGCCTGATATTTTTACCCGATGCCTTGGCAGTTTTACCTAGCCTACAGGTATCCAATATTGACCTAACCAGCAAAATACTGTATCCACCACTTACACCGCAACTTATAGTCACAATTTTTTGTGGTTGCGTCATAGATCAAGTTTACACAGTATAACCTGCTTCGTTTTGTTTTTTTTGCGGAAAAGTAATGGAGTAATTTTGACTCTTTCGACCTTTGCCCAAAACACTAAATCGATAATTTCAAGGAAAAACTTAAACCGTTCCCAAAAAATGAAATGTGTCTTGCTTAGAGACTGCATTACAGTGAAACACTTTTTATTTTTTTGCTTGCATTCTGGGTCACTCTGATGATCACCCTGAAAAAGAAGTTTTCACTACGTGATAAGAATATAAAAGATTTCATACAGCAATCTAAGCATTATGTCAAACCAGGGCTAGTTTAACAGAATTTTGCTCGTTTGCAATAACAACGAGTGTTTTTACAAGGCGCTAACAAGCTAAGTCTTTCTGGGACAAAGAGGTATTTCTGCATGTTGATGTAAAGCTTTTCAAACTCCGTAGCATCATTCTCGCTCGCTAGGTTGCTTGGAGCGATTGCAGAACACCGCTAGAGTAAACAGTTATCACACTTTCCTTGCTAACTTAACGATTTTGAAGCACTTAATAAGCATTCGAAAAGCCTTATTTAATTCAACAATTTGAAGACGAAATGCTGAAAACTTTTAACTAAAGCGAAGTTTTACTGAAATTTGATTAAAATGATTGCCATGTTTGCCATTAGACCGCAAAGAAGAAAGCGTATTGCGCAGAGAAACATTTGCTGTATCGACTGATAAAGAAATATTGAGAAGCGACAAAGATAGCAATACTTGGATTTGCTTACTTTTGAAAACATTAAAAATTGATGTTAACTGTTAAAATATAAGTTTTCCACCAAAAATCTTAAGCGCCTTTTCCGTCACTTAAAAAATTGAAGAATGGAAAAAGTTATTTTCACACTGATCCACAAATATAAAAAATCAATATCGTTTCTTAATTAACTGCATTAGCAGTCGAGTATTTTGCAGGCCTACGAATATTAACGCATATTATATTCAACAATGTTGGTGCAATATTTTTGTGTAACGGTAAACACTTGTTTTTCCCAAATTATGGACAAGCTATGAAGGCGTTGTTGTTTCCCAACAATCATTTATCCAATAATTACACTATTTGGACAACTTTTCAACAATAAATAACTCTAGTTAGAAGACTTTTGTTTAAAAATAAGCTGACCAAAAGCTGATTAAAACTTAAAACATTATTGAGACTTTTTACCACAAACAGTTTGTTGATTGCGCATTAAACTGGGTAGAAAACGAACTAGAGAAACTCACGGAATTATCTTACTCATCAGTCAGCAGAATGTTGACTTTGTGAGTTCTTCGACAGATCATCTTGATGAATGTTTTTGCTTTTGACTGATTTCATTACTACTAGAACTTCATGGCAAAAGAAACGTAACACAACGATCGCCATAATACATACACATGGCGTGTATCATTTTTCCATCACAATTACGCTTCAACGGCATTATCTTGTAGCAGCAATACGTCTGATGCCGCAGCAGATGTATTTATTCCATACTAACACAGGTTTTGCAAAATCTTGCAAGGAAGTTCGAGCGAACATTCTTAACCGAAACCATGCAGAAACAGCATTTTGTCTGGGCAAGTTTTTCGTTTGTTAGTGGCTATTGGGCGAGCGAAAACGATGGTAACGTGCATGTAAAGCTTGACGATAACGTTCTGTAAGACTGTAACGCGGGACCAAACCACTTGAATCATACCATACAGCAAAGTGAGAGAAATTTAGCATGCCAACCATTCAAGCAACAAAAATTAATCATGCCAAATAAAAGTTTTAGATCTTAAAATAGGGGGTCGAAATTTCTGTTAAGAAGTGTCATAAATATAATAATAACATTACCACTACATTAAAAACAAAAATTGAATGCCAAAACTCAACTTGGTTTTGTAGCTAAAAGAAATGATAATTATAAAACATATCAATTTTGGATATATTACAGCCACCAAAAAAACAAGTACCAGTAGCAATATTACAGAAGTAAAGACAAGTTACTTCACACCAGTTAAATGAGGAAGATACTCTGCTTCTTCGTCTTCATTTGTTGGCCGTCCCAGGGCATAATTATCATTGCAACCAAAACTGTATATCTGTGAACATAATATCAAACAAAATTTAAGAAAATTTCTTTATTCATTCTACAAATCAATTTACAACATTTAAAAAAATAAACAAAATTAAAATAAACAAAACTGATTTTTGTTTATCAGCCTGAAACTCAAAAGAATAGTTGCAACACTACTAAAATAACAAACATAAAAAAACAGAAACCTTGCCCCCTCCCCAATCAAATCAAAAAATTATGCTACATTTTAGATTTGAAGCAAGAAATTGCTGTCACTACATAATCTTGTATATTGATTTGATTCTACAAACCATATTCCAGTGACCATATGCAGGACAGTACGCCCATGTGGCCATGCAAATTGCAAATCAAAAAATATTTAAATGAAAAAATGAGCATTTGGCAAAATCAATATTTAAACATTGGAGCATAAAAATTGGTCTTGAAAAACAGTTTCATAAAAGAACCAAAGCTGCCGTATTAAACAAATTGTTTGCGACAGCTTTGGTTCTTTTATTCTTCGTGAAAATATTTAAATATCAAAATCTGGCACTTAGCTTTGAATAGTCACTCTTGATGAAAATTAGATAATAAGACAGAGGGAAATAAAAGAGCGATAATTACAAGTTCATGCGAAAGCAGTATTTACTCAATTATATTGCTGGATACCAAATAAACAACTTCCTGGCTGTCTTGTTTGCACTTTGCACATTAAAACTTACTTCGTTATCACAAGAGAGACATATGGTGTGCTGAGCACCAGCAACGATTTTCTTTATCCTCCCATCACCAAACTCTTCAACAATCATAGGCTTCTCCAAAGACATGACCTCAGATCCCATTCCAAGATCTCCCATCTCACCCATGCCCAATGTTAACACAACGCCATTGGGAAGGTTACCAAATTCAGTTATTTCTAAACAGAATAGAAGGTCATAAAAACTGTCTAAATCAGGGCTGCCCAAAGTGAGGCCCAACAAGTGTAAGTAGCCAGCGACTGGTCTCCAGATTTACTATAAATTTCTTTCAATATTTCCAAATTTTTCACCAAGAACTTCTTTTTGTCAAATTTCCTGATGTTGGTTTTTCAAACAATATTTTTGTGAATAGTGAATGTTATTTGTTTGATAAGGCCAAGTTACGAGTCTATTAGAAAGTAGCACAGTTGTTTTGCATGGGCTACTACATAAGCTACAGTGTTCTTATTTTCATATTTGTTTTTTATCGCTGCATGGTTTGCATCCCTAAACGCAGGGTTGCAGCTGTAAGCTGTACAACACTTCATAGTTCGTCAAAGATGGGTTCACTAACTAGTGCAAGTATGGGGAATTGGAGAGGATGAAGCCTCCTTGATTAGCCGAGTAATTTCACAGTTTTATCCAAACATGGTAGTTCTTAAACGTGTTTTGGACCTGACTCATAAACTGGGGGAAATGGATCACCAATTCGATTCTTTGAAGTGGTTCTAAAAAGGTACATAATTTCTTTCAAATGGGGTAAAAATTGCTATTTTTTTAAAAAATTGCAAAAATCGCACTGCAACAAGGGGCTTTGCCCCTAGATGTCTTCCATGATACATTTTCAATGTGCAGCAGGTTATTCAAGACGGCTAGTGCTGGACAGTGCGCACAGTACAAATTTCTGCATGGAAAAATGTTAGGTTTTGGTTCAAGCTAGCATCTCCCTTAGCAAAAGCTAGCATTCTGAATATGATGTTGCTGCATAAGAAACAGGATTGTTTTTGCTGTGTTATTGGTAGGACAATGCAAAACTTGAATGAGCAGCTTTTGAGACAGAGGCACAAATAAAGGGGCTAAAAAGGGCTTCATACCCTTTCTTTAGCCAAGTCACTTAAAACATTTAATCTCAAAATAAAAGCATTTTAAATGTGTAGTGGAATTGACTTGTATGTAAGGGGGAGACTGAAAAGACTACACAACTTAATTCTTTCAAATCACTTCAGAATTTTAGCTCTTTTAAGTGGTTCCAAAAATGAGCTAAATGTAATCCAAAAGGCACTAAAATACCAAAAAAAAATCAAAAAACTGCCCAGCAACTAGGGGGTTTTGCCTCAGACCCCCTTTTGTGATATGTTTTGAGTTGCACCAGTTTGCTCAGCATGTCACCAAAATAACTTTGGTTCAAGCCCCTCTCCCCCTCACCATTACAAAATTTTGGTAGTACACCTGATTTGCGATAAAAATCATCCAAAGATTTTATGAGACTTGTGCGACTTGCAAAAGGTGAAAAAAAGTCTAATACGACCTGTCCCTCAAAAAGTTTGGGCACCCCTGGTCTAAATATTAACTATAGAGTAAATTGTTCTAAATACATCGATAAGTTTATCACTGACACACAAAACATAAGCAAGATCATGCTGATAATGTAATGAATGACAACAACTGCCATTTTAAAAGCAATAAAAACAACTGATAAAAAACTTAAAAGAACTAGATATAAGCCTACGACAGACAGAAATTGAAATGATGTTAAAACAATTATTTACTGATGAGAGCTAACAATTATTATAAGCAACTAGTTATTCAATGAAGTACAAACCTAACCGAGGGCATTTTGCGTATTGATTTTCGAGGACATCACTACTGTTTGGACGCTTCTGGGCAATACCATCCTTCTTATCTATAAAACAAATTGGCTTCAGCTAAAAGTTGTTTTGAAGCATTTTAGAAAACTTATGCTGGACTTAATTAACTGCTTAATTCGCAATTAACTGCTCAGTGGTTGCATGGATAGAGTGTCTGCTACCAAAATTGTAGACTTAGTTCGATTCTTAATTGGGCCAAACCAAAACTACAAAAATTGGTCTTTGCAGCTTCCCGGCTCAGTGCTTGATGTTCAGCAATTATGAAAGGGGCAGTGTGATGCCTCCATTGTGTGAAGTAAACAAGTGGGCACATCCTTTTTTTATATAAGTACCAATGTTATAAAAATATAAAACAAATTTTGAAAAAGTATTTTGTTTTGTATAAAAACAGGTCAGACAGTTTTGTCAGAGTATTCAAAGAATACCCAGATGCCCTCACCGATCGTCACTAAATTTGCTGATCGGCTGCTTTTTGGCTATCATTATTATTATTACAATACAGACAAAACCGGTTAATCACATATCTAATTTGCCAGACATTTTTATGCGATCATCCAATATATGCGTTAAAGCGATATGCTCTAGAAAAAGTATTTATTGTAAACGAACGTTGTACTAGGGATTGCATATCAGTCAACTGAGGCATAAAGCGCATTATACTTGTCTAAAATAACACTACAGCAATTCATCACAAAACACTGTGTATCGCCAGCAGTCGCATAAATAGCGCGACTTCAAGTTACTGTAATGCACTTACACTACAAACAACCACGATAAAATATAGTATTGATCTCAACAAAAGTCTTTATTACATCACAACTACTTTGATCAGAGCACGACGTTTTTTTTCCTTGGTTTAAGTGCAACGTAATAACCAAAGAAAGTGATTGAAAAAGGCCGCTCGCTGTTTCAGACATAACCATATTTACGACGTCTTGCTTTCTAGCTCCTTGATGACCTGCTCTTTATCACTTAAACCCAAATCTTTTCGCTTTACACTTTTGCTTGACATTTTGGGCTGACCACAAACAAATGTTAACTTAGTTTTTTTAGATGAAAATTCACTAAATGAAATGCTAACTTAGTTTCCTAGTTCCTACAATAAGTTTGCGTTTTTCTTTTTGATGTTTGCAGTTTTTCTTTTTCATAATTAGTTTTTGATGTCTTAGTGATCGTAAATGATGCCATAAAAGAAACCGTTCTTAGTAGAACAGACAGTTAACGTAAAATCATGACGTTGTGCAGCTCAGTAAGATTAATGCGCTCCCACGTTGCACCAAATGATGAATAGCATGAATCAGTCTGGCATTGCTTTTTGCGTTCATGAGAGACTATCCAGATCACAGCTGGATGTTAGGCCTATTGAATTCACTTGTACTGAAGCGCAACTGGTGACAAAATTTGTATCAAAAAGCAAGAATCAGCATGAGAACTTTTCTCTAAGGAATGTGAACTCATGATCTCTTGGCACATGATTCACTTTGTTATTGATGATTTCCTGAAGAAAATTGTGTTTAACCGAACAAAGGTAGCAATTAGAGCTCTAAAGCTTATGCGATAATCCGATTTATTCCTTAAAACGGTATGCAATTAACCAGTGTTTTTACTTAATGTTAGATAGGATTTGGTTAGGGATTTCAAATTTGTATGCAATAAAACGATATACCAGTATGCATTTAAGAGGTATGCAATTAACCAATTTTGTCTGTACGAGGTTAGGTAAAGGGTAGTGATTTTTTTGTGGAAGTGTCTATTTTGGCACTAATGGCAAAATAGTATTTTGCAAACTAGTGGCAAAATATTGTGGTTACCATGTTGCATGTAGGCCTATCTAACAGTCTAATAGGCCCACAGAATTACTGATTCGGCTACCAGTTCAAGTAAACTACACTGCAACATCTCATTTGTGACTACCTAAATCAGAATTTTTCTATCAAAAAGATACCGGCAGAGGCAGCCTACCTATCGCATTTTCTACCTGATAGGCCTATTAGTAAGCCTATAGCAGATTTACCGGTACTAAGATACCACATTTTTATTTACTTACCAAAGTTACCAGGATTTTCAGAAGTTTTAACTGCTGCAGGATCTGATGTCACTGATGTAGACATGTTTTCTTTATGTTTAGTCTGCTGCAGGTTTGAATAACTGGTTGAAAGCTGAGTCTTTGAGCTTATACTGTATCAGGTATAGAGCTGGGGTATACAAATACTTAAGCCTACAAACCCTGAACCTGTAACTATCAACTAAACATTACTGATTAAGCATTAGGGATCGGGTCATTCCATGTCAAGTGATCCAGGCCCTTACACCCACCCCTTTGGATTTTTTTCAAATTTGGTACGCTGTCAGAGCTAGGCATGCTGATTCCAAAAAAATTATTATTTTCAAAATCGGTTACCAATTGCCTAACTTACAAGTTACAAGGCTTTAAACATTGCCATTTTTGTGATTACTCAAGCGTAAAATTTTACTATTTTTTTAAGGTTGAACTTTCACTGCAGATATCTCGAGCTTCAGAAACTTGAAAGAAGTCATCTTGACACCAATCATTAACTTGAGCATACTCTATCATTTGACATGTATTTCACCTTTGTGTGACCTTTACTTTGACCTTTGACCCCCAATTTCGACATCAGTGTTCTTCAAAATCACTCACACGTGACGAATGTTCAAACCTTTATATCTCGAAGTGCTCATAAGGTACCATGACATGTGACATATTATCAGAAAGGTCTTGATAAGGGTAACCAGAATCAGGAATAAAATTAATGGCTTATTGCACTTTAAACACAGAAATGATCAATAATTGATCCTGATCGAGTAATAACCTAAAAAATACCACAAGTTTTTTATTGGCCTAATGTTTTTCAATTAATCTATGTTGAAAAGCATTAAATACATGAGCTTGATTTTTCACAACATGAACAATCCACACTTTACTTTCAGCTAGAGATCATATGCATAAAAGGGTCATTCCATGCCAAACGTCCTGATTTTTCAAAATGTCCCAGCTCGGCCCTCTTCAAATTAGTTCAAAATGTGTTATAATGTTGTATGGCATGATTGACCTTCACACTACAAATTTTAGCTCAATATCTCTTGTACTTTTGAAAATATAACAATTTTAAATTTGCTACCCCCTCGCGATGGCGAGGGCTTGGTCATTTTCGGCCATTTTTAAAAGGGCATTTCTCTAAATATAAAAACAATGAAAAGCTGATTTTTGGTGAATTGATCAACTTTCAGCTATATTTCATACAAGTGTCAAAATGGCACAGGCTTATAGCATGATAGAAATAGGGGGTGCCAAAGAGTTCACATTTTGACGCAAGAACAAAATTTTGATCAAGTTTGAACACCTGCATCTCTCATATGAAGCATAGCATTGCTCTCATTTTTAGCATGGTAGCTCCCTACCTACTGGACATGAACTTTACCAATTTGGAAAGAAAACACTGCTTTCAAAAAAAAGTTGTTTTACTTCAAAGTAAGCACCAGCGGCAAAATTGCAAAAAACACACCATCTTGTGGTGGAAAAATGGCCCCGTCAGACACTGTTTTCAACAAAAATTTGTTTGAGAGAAGAAAGAGGTTTTTTAAAAGTACTTACACACCAAAATTCAACTTTGTTCCGAAACTGTAAAGGGATGAGATCAGTCATCTTTCACCATATAGTTTTCTCTTAAATTTGCAAAAAAAAAATGAAAAAAATGATCCTCAACATGAAATTTAGATAAAAATTTGACATGTTGTTCAAGAAGTTTAGGCTCAATTGATTACTAAAACTTTTAGCTTGTTACTGCTTATTGTTTAGATGCAATTTTGACTCAAATATGCCACTAGATGGCATACTTTGGTTAGGTAGCATGTGCTTTTTGCTTTCATATTACTCGATCATTTTTAATAGCATGAAATTTCAAAATTTTGGATATTGTTGTAGCTAAATGTGAATTGGTTGTTAAATATTTCAACAATACAACTTTAGACAACAGTTTCATGTTCATTATTGTAAACTTACCAAGGCCGGTCAAAAACTAAAAGACAGCTAAAAATGATATTTTTTCAAAAGTGCCAAATTCAACAACAGCGCATCACACAACAGCATCACAAAAAATTGGGGGATATTGCAAGCCAATAAATAAAGACTATGTTTTATGCAACTGCAATTTGCACTATAGTACGCAATGTGTCCCACTTTCTTTAGAGCAACTTCATTATATATAATAAATCAAGAGTTCTGTCTGGCAGTAAACAATTCTAAAATGTTGTCATACTCTGTGGCAGCCAACATAGTTTCTTCTGCTGTGTTGTAGTAATTGAGGAGGAGCAATTATGGTTTATATATCTGTAAATGGTACCCAACACTCATTTATATATCTGTAAATGGTACCCAACACTCATTTTGAAGATCTTGTGGCCATGTCGAAACCACATGATTTCACTTCATGAACTTGATATAAGCATCCTTGTTTTAATCCGATTGTTCAATTACAGCACCAATGTACCATACACTGTGATACAAGCAAGCAACATATTTTCCAGGTTGTGAATTTTGATGTAGCTGCTCAAGTGATCGAATTGAAGTAACATTATCATCATTGTGAAGTTTCACTATAACTCCTTCTTCATCTGATGACAGCCTTTTCATAGCTAAAGTTGATTTGAATTGAGGGATAAAGCAATGATGAGATCTAGTGCCAGGAACAGTTGGACACCTTGAATATCTTTGTTTTAATTCATAAGCTTTGATATTGCTAGTAACTTCATCGCTAGAAAAAAATTATTCCAACAATATTTTGGGTTGCGCATTGAAACATTTGATTAGGGTTCAAGATTTGGTTGTTTTCAGTGCTTGAGTTTTTGTGTATTCTCAAAATGCATCCTCAAATGCTTGAGTTTTTGTGTCATCTGTGAGTGCATGAGGCAAGACACAAACACTGTACATTCATTTAATGGCAAAGTTATAACGTACATCAACGAAAAGTTACCTGCTATTACCCAAATTTACTTCTGTGAAGAAGCAACTAGTTAAAACAAAAATTTTATTAATTTATGCTATCACGAAGTTGACCATGGGATTAAAGCTCAATGGCATTTTTTGCAATAAGTCATGAAAAGTCGCCTTGTGATGGAATTAGAGAACCACAAAGCAGTTTGTGGCAAGAGCAAGCCTTCAAGCAACTGAAAACAACCAAATCTTGAACCCTAATCAAATGTTTCAATGAGCAACCCAAAGTATTGTTGGAATAATTTTTTTCTACATTAGCGATGAAGAAGTTACTAGCAATATCAAAGCTTATGAATTAAAACAAAGATATTCAAGGTGTTCATCTGTTTCTGGCACTAGATCCCATCACTGCTTTATCCCTCAATCCAAATCAACTTTAGCAATGAAAAGGCTGTCATCAGATGAAGAAGGAGTTATAGTGAAACTTCACAATGATGATAATGTTACTTCAATTCGGTCACATGAGCAGCTACATCAAACTTTACAATCTGGAAAATAATTATGTTTCTTGTATCACAGTGTATGGTACATTGGTGCTGTAATTGAACAATCGAATTAAAACAAGGATGCTTAGATCAAGTTCATGAAGTGAAATCATGTGGTTTCGACATGGCCACAAGATCTTCAAAATGAGTGTTTGGTACTGTCGCAATTGTTGACACTTGGCTAGAGTACAGTCTTTAATCTCTAGAATTGCCCACGTTGGCTGAAACTAGAGAACAACTGAGATGTTAATTGACGAATCGAAAATGGCAGTTGATAGTTTCTTTAGCTTCTTGAATCTCAAGAAAGCAGCACACCAATCTTAAACTAAAACTTCTATTTAAGATTGAAACACAAACCAACTCACTGAGCAAAATCGCTCCACTCACACCTCTTATTAAATGGCTATACGAGCCAACCCCAGATACACAAACTCGGCAAAACTGCCTACGAAACTAACACCTAAAATCACCCACTTTTAGAATATTAGAATAATGAATAAAAAACGACTCGCCTATTTATACTACGACAAAAGCTATCAAATAACCCAGAAAAATCCTTGATACGTCACAATAGCAAAAAATACACGAACTTACGATAAACAAATTTTGACATAATTATGACATCACAAACTTCAAGTCTAAATGTAGCAATTAAGAGTCGTAAACTACCCAAACATCGATAACTGCAGAAAATAGCAGAATGTACGAGAAAGGAGTTATCTTGAATATTCTAAATCAAAAGAAGCAGCAAAAGTAGTAAGTCAGTCACGTACACGTTAACATACAGCAAATCATCATATCTCTGACATTCAAAATAATTATTCGTGACAGGTACCATTTACAGATATATAAACCATAATTGCTCCTCCTCAATTACTACTACACAGCAGAAGAAACTATGTTGGCTGCCACAGAGTATGACAACATTTTAGAATTGTTTGCTGCCAGACAGAACTCTTGATTTATTACATATAATGAAGTTGCTCTAAAGAAAGTGGGACACATTGCGTACTATAGTGCAAATTGCAGTTGGGAAAAAATATCATTTTTAGCTGTCTTTTAGTTTTTGGCCGGCCTTGGTAAGTTTACAATAATGAACATGAAACTGTTGTCTAAAGTTGTATTGTTGAAATATTTAACAACCAATTCACATTTAGCTACAACAATATCCAAAATTTTGTAATTTCTAGCTATTAAAAATGATCGAGTAATATGAAAGCAAAAAGCACATGCTACCTAACCAAAGTATGCCATCTAGTGGCATATTTGAGTCAAAATTGCATCTAAACAATAAGCAGTAACAAGCTAAAAGTTTTAGTAATCAATTGAGCCTAAACTTCTTGAACAACATGTCAAATTTTTATCTAAATTTCATGTTGAGGATCATTTTTTTCATTTTTTTTTTTGCAAATTTAAGAGAAAACTATATGGTGAAAGATGACTGATCTCATCCCTTTACAGTTTCGGAACAAAGTTGAATTTTGGTGTGTAAGTACTTTTAAAAAACCTCTTTCTTCTCTCAAACAAATTTTTGTTGAAAACAGTGTCTGACGGGGCCATTTTTCCACCACAAGATGGCGTGTTTTTTGCAATTTTGCCGCTGGTGCTTACTTTGAAGTAAAACAACTTTTTTTTGAAAGCAGTGTTTTCTTTCCAAATTGGTAAAGTTCATGTCCAGTAGGTAGGGAGCTACCATGCTAAAAATGAGAGCAATGCTATGCTTCATATGAGAGATGCAGGTGTTCAAACTTGATCAAAATTTTGTTCTTGCGTCAAAATGTGAACTCTTTGGCACCCCCTATTTCTATCATGCTATAAGCCTGTGCCATTTTGACACTTGTATGAAATATAGCTGAAAGTTGATCAATTCACCAAAAATCAGCTTTTCATTGTTTTTATATTTAGAGAAATGCCCTTTTAAAAATGGCCGAAAATGACCAAGCCCTCGCCATCGCGAGGGGGTAGCAAATTTAAAATTGTTATATTTTCAAAAGTACAAGAGATATTGAGCTAAAATTTGTAGTGTGAAGGTCAATCATGCCATACAACATTATAACACATTTTGAACAAATTTGAAGAAGGTCAAGCTGGAGGGTCCAGAACGTTTGGCATGGAATGACCCAAAAGTGTGACGATAGAGCAAGTAAGAAAGGTGTGACATCTCATTCGACATTGTGCTTTGTTTTATAAGTTACCAATAAAACACTTAATCTCAGAAACATTTGATTTAAATCAATCAATCTTGTTTGAAAACTAAAAATCAGACACTGGACCAAATTTTTTTTGCTTCAAGCTTGGTAAAAGTGGGCTCTGTGATGCACAAGATTAGACAGTATTGATAAAGAATTATTCCATAATTTCAACATAAAATTTTGATACAATTCTTTTTTGATGGGGACATCTGTCAAATCTTCAACAATGTTAATGCCACGTACATTTTACAATGTTCACAATTTATGCTAGTGCTTGTCATGAACAACATTTTGATTTTCAGTATGAGCAAAGTTTGAAGCAAACAAGTAAAAAAATTATAAATTTGCTGATAAATAGTATTTTTATTGTCCTCCAAAAAAGAAAAATATAGAATATTAACTATATACTGTATTTTACGGACCATATGACGCACTCGATTATAAGGCACAATGTCAATAAATTGGTTTGATTCGTTTTTTTTTTCATACATAAGGCGCACTGGGCTATAAGACGAAATGGATTTTAGGTGGGGTCACAATTCGCAACAATGCAATTAGCAAGTCAGTCACAATAGTACACACGCAAGCCACAATAGTACAATTACTATTGTACTAGTTAATATTGCAGATGCTAGTTGCTATTACTGTAGTTTATTGCATAAGACGGCTGTTTATTTATATACGGGTAACCATAGTGGGCACAAGTCCGTTAATAACGAAGCTAACTTTTTCATTAACTCGTTAATCCGTTAAAAAGTTTTTTCATGTTAACGGACTAAATTAACTTCCGTTAAGTTCTGCTAACGGACTATATTAACTTCCGTTAAGTTCTTTTAACTTCCGTTAAGGTGTTCATCGTTAATATCTAGCACCATTTATTCATCGTACTGGTACAAACCAGTTTGCACGCTAACACTTGTTGCGTATTAGCACGAGTTTTATAGAAGAGAACGAAGAAAGAAGCTCTTTTTTGTGGCAAATAATAAGCTGCAGCTTCATAGGTCTACTAGTTATCGCTGATCACAATTTCCAAAAATTTTCCGATTTCAGCTTCGTTTGTGCATTTGAACTTATTTTTATCTTGAAATTAGATCAGACTGTAAAATGTAACTAGCAAAACACAAAAAGACCACCACAGCAAAAAATATTTCCTTTTAATCAGCTCAACAGCACCAATACGTGTTCTAGAAGCAAGTGAATAAAACGAAATGTAAATTACACGCAAAATGTTAACGAATTAACGGACTTTATTAACTTCCGTTAATTAAAGCTAAAAATAACGGATTAACTTTAACGGAGGTGTGAAGTTTGTTAACGGACTAGTGGTTAACGAAGCTAACGTTTTACATTAACTTGCCCATCTATGCCGGTAACCATAAAACCTATACTGGTTTTGAGTGTATGCAATAAAGCATAAAACACTACCTGATCCATGCATTAGACGCACCGACTTAAAAGACGTATGATCAGTTTTGAGAAAAAAAAAAGGATTTAAGTGTGCCTTATGGTCCGTAAAATACGGTACTCAAAAAAAGTATGTGGAAAGCAGAATAATTTATGACTACTCCAAAAAATAAAAGCTTCAGTGCATTCGATGACAAAAAAGCACCGAATATCAGTACCGATTTCATTGAATTGTTTCCAACCTTAATACAAAACAATAAGACTGAGAATGTACAACAAACACCCAGCATAAATTTACTTCTAGCTTTTGCAAAAGTGCATGTAGCCATGCATCATTTACATTCTCGGCTGCCTTCAATGATAATTGATAAAAACCACGGCTGTTAATTAACGTTGGTGCATCAACTAAGCACAGAATGTGTTGACAAGATATCCAACAAATATCACGTTTTTCTGGCCAATGGAACAAGTGAGATGGTCCATTAGGATGCATAAAATGAGCTAGAAAATCACTACTTGACTGATCAATTTCTTTTATAATTCCGACATACCATTTTTTGTCATATGCAGCTACTAAAAATTGATTTTCATGAGCATTTTGGATCAAAGAAAAACGATTTTCATCTTTCAAATTAAGTTGTAGAAAAAATTCATTATCTTGACTGATTCTCTTCATTCCGAGTCGAGTTGTTGACAAAGGTTTGAAGTAACTAGATGGGAGTTTGCCAGCAAACCCAGTGAACGACCGACGCAAAGCTAATGCTGTGACGCTCAAAAGTACGTTTTGTCTACCGTAAAATCAGCAATTGTTCAAAAATATCTTATTATGGAACCTCCAGAAAAGTGGAGTCAAAATAATTGTCAGCTAAATATCTACTGATATCATAAAACACTGGCACCCTAGCTTGAGCCGTTCAAAAATTGATTTTTGGGGATCCATTTGGGGGGTCCTTGGGGGATGGCACCCCCAAACTATGTCAAAATATTTGTTTGTTAAATATCTGCTGATATCAAAACAGACTGGCTCCCAAGTTGAGCTATTCAAAAAATTGATTTTTGGGGGGTTCATTTGGGGGGTCCCCGTTGGGGTGGCACCCCCAATTTATGTTAAAATATTTGTCTGTTAAATATCTACTGATATCAAAACAGACTGGCACCCTAGCTTAAGCCATTCAAGAAATGGATTTTTGAGGGGTCCATTTGGGGGGGTCCTCAGGGAAGTGGCACCCCCAAACTATGTCAAAATATTTGTCTGTTAAATATCTACTGATATCAAAAAAAAAGTAGAACTCTACGTTATGCCGTTCAAAAAATGGATTTTTGGGGGTCCATTTGGGGGGGTTCCCGGGGGAGTGGCACCCCCAAACTACGTCAAAATATTTGTCTGTTTAATATCTACTGTAATCAAAAAAAAAGTAGAACTCTTCCTTAAGCCATTCAAAAAATGGATTTTTGGGGGATCCATTTGGGGGGTCCCCGGGGGGGGGTGGTACCCCCAAACTACGTCAAAATATTTGTCTGTTAAGTATCTACTGATATCAAAAAGAACTAGCACCCTAGCTTGAGCTGTTCAAAAAATTGATTTTTGGGGGGTTCCCGGTGGAGTTGCCCCAAAAAATTGCGGGAGTAAAATTGCATTTGCAGCTCAACAAGTTTACACAAAAATTAGATTTCAATGTTTTGTCGTTTAGGAGAAGAAGAGCGTACAAAATTTAGGAAGAAAAAAAAGGGAAAAGAAATAATAAACCTCATCGCGGCCAAAAGTAGGTTGGTTGGGATGAAAGGGTATCTTGAGACATATAACCCTATGAAATATTTTTTGCCGTACTTAAGCCGTTTTTGACTGAGACCGCTTTTTATGCCAAACTTGCGGGGCGGTTTTCGGGTTGTAAAACCGAAGTCACGTGACCTATTGCCTCGAAATTGTGTACAAACATACAACTCATTAATCTCAAACTGCTGTCAAAATTTCATGTAGCTAGACCCAACCGTTCTCGAGCTATTAGCAAAAGTCTAAAATTTCGCACTCGTGAGTTGAAAAATGGCCGAGTAAAAACAGAGGAACACGCGACGCGAGCGTCGGTCGTTCCAATGACAGGTTATGGTTCCTTTAATTGTTGACAATTTTTGAAAACGTGGCTCTAATATGACTTTAACATGGTTTAAATCATCCTTTGAAATTTTAACAAATTGAATTTTTGGAATTGCACTTTTGCATTATGACATCATGGAATCCACATCAAAAATTTGATTTTTCAAAGGACGACGGAGGCTCTCTAATGCAGTTGATGTTTTTACTGTACCACCAATACCATCACAATGAGATTTGTCATGGCTGGTGGCAAAAATGAGATTTGTCATGGCTGGTGTCATCACAATTAGATTTGTCATGGCTGGTGGCTTCGACACCAAAATCTTCTTGATGTTTGCATAAGTTAAAAAATGATTTTCTGTTCTTGTACTCTGCTGCGCAACCATCACTAAGGTATTCCACTATCTTCAAATTTGGCATGAGAGATTTCAAGTATTGGATGGTCTTTACTTGAATTTGGTAAACCATTACGACGTCATGTTGCAATTCATCAGACAAAAAACAAAGACTTGCATGCTGCAGTTCATTATCCGCATTCTTGTTGTAACACACCACTGGATGAACTGTACGACTGTGATGGGTCCAGTGATACCCCTGTGCCTCGTCTTGAACATAAAATGCATAATTTTCAGCAAAACCCATTAAAATGAGAGCAGAATTTTCTTCCATGGTTTCTTTTCGAAGTTTGAGGTATGAAGATAGAGAATGAGCAATGTAGTGATGAGGTACCAAGGATTCAAGTTTGGTGATTGTTAAATTTATGTACTCCGAAATGCTTAGACTTTGGGAAAACAACTCCGTTCTATCAACTGACACCCATTGTTTGTAACTGATTTCTTCATTTAAATCTTCAAAATCCAATAATTTTGTTTTAACATTATCGAAGCCTGGACATAATGAACATCTTTGCAGCATGCAATCCTTGTTATGATCATCACATGCAGCCATTTTCTACGGATCTTTATAGGATTCTTCAATTTGAGCAGCACGCAAGAGCGAAATAACGTTTAGATGAATAGTGCAAACACACACAGAATGAGTGCCTGCTTTTCCTGCACTGACGCACCATTTTGGTCTCAAGGAACAAAATTTAGAAAATCCAATCGTATTTTCTGCATAATTTTCTTTAAATGCTAAATAGAGTTCTTTGAGAGAGCAAAGAATTAATCGCTTTTGTTGATATACATTCTTTTTGATACTAACTCTGTCTTTAATTCCTGGTAATATTCGGCTATTTTCGTTGTTTTGATAAAACTCCAATACTTTGTTGATGGTTTCAGTTGCTGTAGATTTACCTTTTCGTGGTGGCGAAAGAAAAAAAAACTCCATGTTCTTCTTCTAAATCTCTTGCTTTTCGAACAGTTCTCTCACTTACTTCAAAAATTTTTGCTGCTTTTTTTTCTTGACCATTCACTTGGAACCAGAGTTAAAATTTGCAATTTTTCTGCTCGAATAGTTTCTTTATTATGGATTTTAGACTTAATCTGGTTTACAATAGAATTCAATGAATTTTTATCTTCCCAAATTTGATCATTGTTGGCTTGGTCTTCCAAAAAATTTATGTTTAGTACTTTTTTCAATTTGGATTCATAAGATTGATGTACAGGGAGTCCTCGACTTACGACCGTGATCCGTTCTTGGGACGCGGTGTAACCCGAATTTAGTGTAAGTCGGAACATGACAAAAAGTTTAAATAACCGATCAAACGAGTTACTGTACAGTACGAGAAAATCGGCTTAAACAACTAAAATGGCTAATCTAAATGGCAAAAAGTTTAAATAACCGGTCAAACAAGTTACTGTACAGTACGAGAAAACCGGCTTAAACAACTAAAATGGTGTATCACTTAAACTGTGTACCATAAGAGTGAAGCTTGGTGATTATTCGTTCATAATCGTAATAGTTCGCAATTGTTCACGTCATGTACGATGCAAATGACGAAAACAAATGAGCCCAAAGCACTGCATTTAAAGTGCGTTCGTAACCATGAAACATCTTAAGTAGAGACCGTCGTAAACCGAGGACTTACTGTATTCTGGGCAATTTTCGTTTACCATAATTTGATCGTGAAGCAGAAGAAAGACCTTGGAGTTTTACTGGAGACTCTTCAATTACATGTAAACTTTCATTCAAATTTGTAAGGTTTTGGTTGGCGTCAATCTGCATCTGAATTTCTTCGATTTCGCTTCCACTTGAGGATGACATGTCTTGAAAAGAAACTTTGAGATTGTCAATTTTTGCTCTGCAGTTGGAGCAAATTTTTCTTCCAGGAATGATATTGATTGTTGGATGCTGATTAATTACCTTTTTGTACCAATCTAAACTAATTACTCGAAGATTTGAGTTTCGAATCGATTTTTTGTAATTTCCAAAAATATTGCAGCATGATTGGTAATGTTTCGAATATGAATCAATGTAAAAGTACTTGTGGTATGTACAAGCAGTATCCAAAAGAGCATCAAAATTGCAATATGCTTTCACCCTAATTTGTAACAGCTGTCTTTCTTCTTCATTAAGGCTTTCAACATAAATAACATCTTTTTTTTTAGTTGAATATTTCTTTTTACTACAATCACTTTGCAACACATTGCCAACACTGCAGTTAATAAATGTTCTCACTTTGTGCTATATTATTTATGTTATACTATTGCTGTAAAACAACATAGCTGTGAATCAATACTCATTCTGGGATTGTTCATGTTGAAAAAAGATGTATATATCAAAGCTGTTAAAGCAAAATTATGTCCATTTGAAAAAAAAGCAAAAAAATAAACTAATTTTGTGTTACAAGACCTTTATTATGCTATTTTGCTTCTCTGCGCTTACTACTTCAATCAAAACAAAAAAATTTAATGGCCAACTGTCAGAATCAAAGGCATAGTGCTATGACTAATAAAGTCATGACTAATAAAGCACTTTTGATTCAAGTCACAATTGGAATGATACAGAAAAGATTAGTTACGAAAGACACTTATTGACTTAAAATGAAAATTTTTGAAATGTCAGCATGAAAAAACATTTGAAATAATAGGACAAAAAATAATTCATTTGTAAGAACTAACTAATTTAAACAACATATTGTGTTAGCAAATGTGTGTTGCTTTCATGAATTATTTATAAGTTATACCTTCGTTTTATCAAAAATTTTTGTTTTTATCAAATTTTTTAAGTTTTGTTAATATCAAGCTTTAAAACTCAATAAGCCATTAATTTTATTCCTGATTCTAATAACCCTTGTCAAGACCTTTCAGATAATATGTCACACGTCATGGTATCTTATGAGCACTTCGAGATATGAAGGTTTGAACATTTGTCATGCACGAGTGATTTTGGAAACCACTGATGGCAAAATTGGGGGTCAAAGTAAAGGTCACACAAAGGTGAAATACATGTCAAATGATAGAGTATGCTCAAGTTAATGATTGGTGTCAAGATGACTTCTTACAACTTTCTAAAGCACGAGATATCTGCAATGGAAGTTCAACCTTAAAAAAATAATAAAATTTTACGCTTGAGTGATCACAAAAATGGCAATGTTTAAAGCCTTGTAACTTCGGCGATTGTTAACCGATTTGGAAAAAAATTAGTGTTTTGGAATCAGCATGCCTAGCTCTGACAGCATACCAAATTTGAAAAAAATCCAAAGGGGTGGGAATAAATTTTCTGCTTTTCTGGATCACTTGACATGGAATGACCCGATCAGGGATTGTAAAGTATGGTACAGATTGCACCAATCAGCAACTAGATGGGAGTTTGCCAGCAAACCCAGTGAACGACCGACGCGTAGCTAATGCTGTGACGCTCAAAAGTACTTTTCATCTACCGTAAAATCAGCAATTACTCAAAAATATCTGATTAAGGAACCTCCAGAAAAGTAGAAATCCCAAACAATCTCAAAAAATAACAACGTCATCCATTCTGATTCTAAAAAATTAACTTGTCAGGTTAAACCAGCATTTCTCAAAGCATAGATCACGACCAAAATGTCAGTTGAACAAATAGAAAAATCTTAATAGCGTAGTGAAAATTCTATCATATCAAATTACGCGTTAAACCAACATTTTAAGTGATTAACAACAATCTGTGTTAAAGCTTCCACCATTAGTACTACAAATACATATATCGTTGCTCAAGCCTAAATTCAAAATTCGTACAAAGCTATCGTGTAATGTCTAGAGCATATTATTTATATACATAATGCACTCTGTGTTACCGTCAGGTAGCTAGGAGCAACACCACAACCTAGGGGTAGAATCTAATTAAATAAAACCCTTGTGCTATCAACATCCGACAACAAGGAATAAGACCAGTCAACACCCCAGAAATTCGGTTACGAATTGTAATGAAGTTCTAGGCAGTTCAAATCCAAATCGCCAGTTAATCGATACAGAAACAAGCAGAATCACCAACCTATACTAACTCACTAAGCTAATGCAACGCAGTCAGCAACCCTACCTCCTGTCAACCGGGGCGACTTTGAACGCTGGGGTGACTTTGAACACTTTGTTAAAACAAATTTTGTTTTTAGTTAAATACTTTTCAAGACCAAAAGCGGTCTCTTACTAGGTCAGTGTTTGAACTTTGATAGATTTTTTTTCTTTTTTGCCCAACTAGCACAAGGTCACGTGACAATGACGTCATCATTTTAACAAAATAATTCTCAAAAATAATGCGATTCATTACACCATTACTATTGACATGTAGATCCCTGAATCAGATCAATTAGCGATAGACGATTGCAGGCTCGAAACCATGACGATGTGATCGGCAGCTTTGACTTGAACCCATGACGAGGTGATCGGCAGATTTGACAATGTGATCAAAGAGCCAATTTTTAAAAAATATTAGGAGTTGGAGTGTGACTTTAATTAATCTTCTAAGCCGTAGCAGGTAGTGATAGTTGGTAGTAGAATGAGCAACTATTTTTGCTCCCTCTGTCTCTGGGAATGGAATATCAAAATATGTGATTAGGCTACGCTTATCCAGGTTATTGAGCAATATGACAATTGGTTCAACTTTTTTTTTCGAAGCGTATTTTTGTATCAGAGTATTTCAGAGGGGAGTGTCATAAAATTTCGGGGCCGGATTCAGTTAAAAAATTTCGGAGTGGATCCGGAATGGAAAAATTAGCCACTCTGCAGCGCTCTAATTCAAAGCATTCCAGGCGAAGGCAACTTTGCGCTTGTAAGTGATGGTTTAAGTGAACGTTGGTAGGTAGTTCAAAGTGGCCCAAGAGAGTGGGGTGACTTAGAACGCTTTTTGAGATAGAATACATGGCTTATGAGAGCGAAATATTTTTTTAGTTGTGACAGTTCCAGTTGCTGAGGCCATACCAGTAAGTGTTACCGTTCAGCCTATAAGCACTTTTCTTGCTTAAACCTGGCGGAAGTGACAAGTAACAATGATTTAAAAACGTTTAAAGTCGCCCCGATTGACGTTATCTATCGAGGACGTTAAAGTCTGCGATGCAAAGATCTAAACACAATTCAGTAAGGCAAACACTGTACAGTTTAAACACTCGCCTAGGTACGCTACCAAACCTTGCAACAATCGACTAATAGCAGATGGCAAACAGATGCCAGTACACAACAACCTAAACCGGTATCGGTATGCTACAAGCCTGCAACTAGGCCTTAAGAAGAACTACGGTAACTGCAGCAATACGCAAATAACCCGAGAGGGATTGCTCAAAGGGCAACTAAACTATCACACACAACCAGCAATACAGTTAACCCTGTCTAGACAACACAACAGCCAACAATAGGCAACACTGCATGCTAAATAAACTACACTTCAGAAAACATCTGCAATAGGCTAATCCAAAAACCAAACAGCCAGTGATAGCTGCCCGATGGCTAAACCAGCTTTAGGCTGTACTGCAGTAAAACTGCAGCTGCACTAAACACTGATTTGTAAACTTAAACTATAGAGTAGGCCTACGCCAAGCAATATTGAGTAGGCTACACACCTGCCAGGCTGCCACTACTAACATCTCACACGATTGACTCCTGGTTAGTGGCGCGAAACACCGACCGACGCTCATGTCGCGTGTTACTTTGTTTTTACTCGGCCATTTTCCAACTAACGAGTGCGAAATTTTAGACTTTTGCTTATAACTCGAGAACGGTTTGATCTAGCTACATGAAATTTTGACAGCAGTTTGAGATTAATGAGTTGTATGTTTGTACACAATTTCGAGGCAATCGGTTTTGTGACTTTTGTTTTAGAACCCGAAAACCGCCCCGCAAGGTTGGCGTAAAAAGCGGTCTCAGTCAAAAACGGCGTAAGTACGGCAAAAAATATTTCACATGGTTATACATCTTAAGATACCCTTTCATCCCAACCAACCCATGTTTGGCCGCGATGAGGTTTTTTTATTTTTTTCCTTTTTTTCCCTTTTTCTTTTTTTTCTTCCTAAATTTTGTGCGCTCTTCCAAACCACAAAACATCAAAATTTAATTTTTGCGCAAAAGTTGTTGAGCTGCAGGCTCGATTTTTTCTCCCGAAATTTTTTGGGGAAACTCTCCAGGAGACCTCCAAAATGGGGCCCAATAAAATCAATTTTTTGAACAGCTCACATGCTAGGGTGCTAGTTTTTTTTGATATCAGCAGATACTTAACAGACAAATATTTTAAAATAGTTTGGGAATGCCACCCCCCCCCCCCGGGGACCCCCCAAATGGACCTCCCAAAAATCAATTTTTTTAACAGTTCAAGCTAGGGTGCTAGTTCTTTTTGATATGAGCAGATATTTAACAGACTAATATTTTAAAGTAATTTGGGCAGGCGCGTAGCCAGGATTTGGAAAAGGGGGGGGCTTTTTTGAAAGAGTGAGAAGTGTGCAAACGACCTTGACTCGAATTTTCATTGACCTTGAATCAGTTTCAGACGATTTGTCCAAAATTTGAGATGAAATGTCTCGGAAAGATCGGAAATTGAAAGTTTTTTCCGCCCAAAATTAGATGATCTCCAAAAAAAAAAAAAAAAAAGGTCTTCGCCAAAATTCAGAGTGATTTGGGTGATCTCCTAAAAAAAAAAAAAAAAAGGTCTTCGCCAAAATTCAGGGCAATTTTTCTTCCAATTTCGCAAGTTCAAACGTATGAGGGGGGGCTCTTTTTGTATGGGGGGGGCTATTTTCCATTTTCCACAAAAAATCGGCCTCAAAAGCACAAAAAACATGCGATTTTGCATACTTCACAAGCCAATGAGGGGGGCTCGAGCCCCCCCCTGGCTACGCTACTGAATTTGGGGGTGCCACCCCATCTGGGGACCCCCCAAAAATCCATTTTTTGATCGGCTTAACTTAGGGTGCTAGTTTTTTTGATTTCAGAAAATACTTAACACACATATATTTTGACATAATTTGGGGATGCCACTTCTTCCCCCCTAGCACCCCCCAAATAAATCCTTCCAAAATCAATTTTTTGTATGGCTAAAACTAGGGTGCCAGTTTTTATTGATACCAGCAGATATTTAACAGACATAATATTTTGGCGTAGTTTGGGGTGCAACCCCGGCTGGGAACCCCCCAAATGGACCCAAAAAAACGAACTTTTTGAACGGCTTGACTTAGGGTGCCAGCCCAATGAACAATTGCATGTGGGGCCCAATTGGGGCCATAGTGGGCCAACATGTGGGGCCCATGTGGGCTACCCACATGGGGCCCACTTCATTTTGTCCGCGGGATAAAACTGGGTCCCATCTGGGCAGCCCATTAATTTAATGGGCAAACCCACATTCCATACTCTTACCACTGGGATTTCACTGGGCAGCCCATTAATTTAATGGGCAAACCCACCTACATCCCATGCTTTTACCACTGGGATTCAACTGGGTAGCCCATTAATTTAATGGGCAAACCCACCCACATCCCATGCTCTTACCATTGGGATTCAACTGGGTAGCCCATTAATTTAATGGGCAAACCCACCCACATCCCATGCTTTTACCATTGGGATTCAACTGGGTAGCCCATTAATTTAATGGGCAAACCCACCCACATCCCATGCTTTTACCATTGGGATCCAACTGGGTAGCCCATTAATTTAATGGGCAAACCCACCCACATCCCATGCTCATATCTACTACTGGGATTTAACTGGGCAGCCCATTAATTCAGTGGGCAAACCCACCCGCATCCAATGCTGTAGTACTCAACATTCCAAGTGGTGTAAAACTGGTGCAACGTGAAGCACAATAACACAAAAGCACTACATTCATCAATACTTAAGGGTTTATTTTTACCAACTTACAGTGATTACCGAATTCACGCACAACAACAGTACACGGAAAAGCAAACACATCACAGATCATTTTAACTTAGAGCTGGCACGGAAGCGCTTTCGAATCTCCTTCTTTTGGACCGGTTTCCGCCTCGATCTCGTGCAATGGTCAACCATTTGATCTCTTCGGTTTCCAAATCGACTTTGCTGCATTTAGTGGTTGCTAGATTCTTTTTTACACCATCTGAAAAAACAACAATGGGCATTGAGAAGCAACTACACAAGTCGTTAGCATAGCCGAGAAGGTAAAAGTGTTGTTTTTACAACGACCTTGCTGATTGCATAATCTGAGTTCAACTTGCACCCTGGTGACGTTGTTGCGTCTTCGGATAAGACGGATTACGATGATTTATCTCTGCTTGGCAGTTTTAAACAAGCAGCAAATTCAGTGGACAAGAATTTGAAGAAATCATCAGACTTAAGCATGTAGGTTACAGTTTCCTCCAAGCAAGAAGTAGTTATGGCAAGGAAAGAATTGTGCATCATCAAACAGTTAGCTTCTGACGCTATTAGGTGACAAAAGATCAATACACAAAATATGTCAGGCGCGTAGCCAGGATTTTGCAAATGGGGAGGGGGTTTTTTTGAGAGGTGAAAACAACAGTAAACGAACTTGACCCAAATTTTCATCAGTCTTGAACCAAATTGAGGCGGTTTTTCTGTCAAAATCAGGTGATTTCCAAAAAAAAAGGTCTTCACCAAAATTGAAACGTTTTTTCCAGCCAAATTTTGGTGATCTCCAAAAAAAAAAGGTCTCAACCAAAATTCAGTCACTTCTGACCAACTTAGGGTGCGCTCCAGAAAAAAAACTCCACTTTTCTGGTCCAAATAACAAGTAGTCCTTCACAACTTCTGCTCCCCATTCCTGTTGGGGGGGCTGTTTTCATTTTTGGAGCAAAAATCGGCCTCAAAAGCCCTAAAAACGTGCTATTTTGCATACTTTTTAGGCCAATGGGGGGCTAATAGCCCTCCTCCCCCGCTGCCTGGCTACGCTACTGAAATATGCACTGCAACAACAAAGACACTGTCACGTCATCTCTCGGACTGTTGGGGCTACATTTTGGTTTAAAGCATACAGCTCGCAATGACCAACTTGGCTACGAGCCAAAGACTAGCAGTCAGAGACGTTTAACAACGAAATCTCAGTTGTATCGTCAATAGTGACTACAAAATTTATCGTGAGTTAGAAACAGTACCGGTAGTTCAAAAACATAAACATTTTGACAAAGAACGCACATTACCCCACAAATTCGAGTTAAATCATTATGTAATATTTTGATGTTTAAGTCACTCTGTGCTTTGCTTAAACAAGCTTAAAATATAAAGGTCAATGGCCGTTTTTCGTAATAAAGACACCGCACAAAATTACCATTTCTAGAGGAAATCGAAATAGGTTCAACATAAAATTAAACTGTTTTTGTTCAAACCTTAGCAGTTTCAAAGTCACTTGATCTAGTGAAAAAAAAACACATTTGGATATCAACATTCTGCTAGAACAAAAGCAAATAAGAAAAAAACTTACCATGCAACACAGATATTATCGACAACTTCTTGCATGATTCTTTGCCTTTGCGTCCCGTAAGATTGTAAAACAAACTAACCATCAAAAAGTTGAACTGCATAATCCATTTACCAAAACGAAATAGCAAAATTTTGCATCATTAATCTGATATTTGTTGCCAGTCTGAGTTTTTGAGACTTTTGCCGCTCCTTTTCGTAAGAAAACTTGAAACTAATTTCCTTAACCCTGCTTTTTGTGATCCAAAACACTTATTTTAGTCACAATTAATTTAGCTTAATGAAACACCCTACCAACCGCGATGACTTAATTTTTCATGAAACTTGACCGCACTAAAAGAGTTTTGTGCTCTAACGCAAACTCGCCACGTGAAATCTTCTAAATTCACGCTTTTGCGCATGCGCAGAACCTGTCTCGAAACGCTTTTTTCTCGTGCACTGTTTCAATAAAGTTTACGAAAATATAAAGAAACTTCCAACATATATTTGCCGTCTGAAACCTTTTAACATCGCAAAATAGTTTTTCTATACTCAACAAATTTATATGAATAAATTTTCTAATACATTGACATTATTTTTCAATAAAAAAATGTTAAATAAGAGGTTAAATTTAAAATATTTAAAACAATTTTTTAGTCCCAAAATTTAAACTGTTATTGACATTTTTTATGTTCTGTAACAACTAAAATTCAATTCACAAAAATTAATACACGTTTTAGAATCAAAATTTTACACCATTCAACAACCACGGTGACAGAAAGCATTAAGTTTTGACTGGGCTGAGAGTGTGAATAGCTTGGGCACCCATTATTCAAAACGTTTAAACTTTCTTTGTTTTATTTTGTTACGTCTAAAACTAAATGGTTATTTTTAGGCTTACAACAATCAATGGTTTTTATACTAAACGCTAAAAAAGATTTTGAAAGAGCCCATTTAGGCCCATGCGAAGTCTAGGCTACTGGGGCCCCATCAAAATGGCCCACGACTGGGCTAAGAGTGGGAATAGCGTGGGCACCCCAAAATCATAAAGATTCAGTTTTTTTCGTTTTATTTTGTTGCAACAAAAATTAGAAAATTATTTTTAGGTTTTATAACAACCAACGGAGCATATAGTAAACGCTAAAAAAATTTTGAAGGAACCCATTTAGGCCCAAGCTAATCCCATTCGGACCCCATCAAAATGGCCCACGACTGGGCAAAGAGTGGGAATAGTGTGGGCACCCCAAATTCAAAAAAGTTTCGATTTTCTTCGTTCATTTTGTTGCGACAATAACTAAATAGTTATTTGTAGGCTATAAACTACCTACGAAGCATATACGAAACGCTAAAAAAGATTTTGAAGGAGCCCATTTACGCCCATGCTAAGCCCATTTGGGCCCCATCAAAATGGGCAAAGAGTGGGAATACCGTGGGCACCCCAAATTCAAAAAAAGCATCAATTTTTTTTTATTTTGTTGTAGCAAAAATTGGAAAATTATTTTTAGATTTTATAACAACCAACGGAGCTAATACTAAACGCCAAAAAAGATTTTGAAAGAGCCCAATTAGGCCTAATCTAAGCCCACTTGGGCCCCAGCAAAATGGCCCACGACTGGGCTAAGACTGGGAATAGCGTGGGCACCCCAAATTCAAAAAGTTTTATTTTTCATCGTTTGTTTTGTTGCAACAATAACTCTAAATAAAGTTATTTTTAGACTTTTAACAACCAATGGTGTTTATAGTAAACGCTAAAACAAATTTTAACGGAGCCCATTTAGGCCCAAGCTAAGCCCACTTGGGCCCCAGCAAAATGACCCACGACTGGGCAAAGATTGGTAATAACGTGGGCACCCCAAATTCTAAAAGATTCAATTTTCATCGTTTTATTTTGGTGCGACAAAAACTAAATAGTTAATTTTAGGCTTTTATCAACCAACGGTGTTTATACTAAAACTATAACAAATTTTAACGGAGCCCATTTAGGCTCAAGCTAAGCCCACTTGGGCCCCAGTAAAATGGCCCAAGATTGGGCTAAGAATGGAAATAGCGTGGGCATCCCACAATCATAAAGATTCAATTTTTTTGTTTTATTTTGCTTCAACAAAAATGAGAAAATTATTTTTGGGCTTTTAACAACCGACGGTGTTTACACTAAACGTGTAAAATAAGTTTAAAGGAGTTCATTTAGGCCCAAGCTAAGCCTACTTGGGCCCCAGCAAATTGGCCCACAACTGGGCCAAGAGTGGGAATAACGTGGGCAACCCGAACCCTAAAAGATTCAATTTTTTCGCTTTGTTTTGTTAGGACAAAAACTAAATAGTAAGTTTTAGACTTTTATCAACCAACGGTTTTTACACTACAAGCTAAAAAAACTTTTAAAGGAACCCATTTAGGCCCAAGCTAAGCCCACTTGGGCCCCAGTAAAATGGCCCACGTTTGGGCTAAGACTGGGAATAGCGTGGGCACCCCAAATTCAAAAAGTTTTATTTTTCATCGTTTGTTTTGTTGCAACAATAGCTCTAAATATAGCTATTGTTAGACTTTTAGCAACCAACGGTGTTTTTAGTAAACGCTAAAACAAATTTTAACGGAGCCATTTAGGCCCAAGCTAATCCCATTTGGGCCCCAATAAAATGGCCCACAACTGGGCAAAGAGTGGATTGAGCATGGGCACCCCAAAATCAAAAAGTTTCAATTTTCATTGTTTATTTTGTTGTGACAATAACTAAATAGTAATTTTTAGATTTTTAACGACCAAAGGAGTATATACTAAAGGCTTAAAATAATTTTGAAAAAGCCCACTTACGCCCAAGCTAAGCCCACTTGGGCCTCAACAAAATGTCCCAAGATTGGGCTAAGATTGGAAATATCGTGGGCACCCCACAATCATAAAGATTCAATTATTTTGCTTTGTTTTGCTTCAACAAAAATGAAAAAATTATTTTTGGGCTTTTAACAATCAATGATGTTTATACTAAACATATAAAATGATTTTAAAGGAGTTCATTTAGGCCCAAGCTAAGCCCACTTGGGCCCCAGTAAATTGGCCCATGCAAAGCCCAGTTGCCCAGCTGCCCACGAAAAACCCATGTGGTCCCCATATGGGCATGTTCACTGGGAGTGTTTTATGATATTAGCCGATTTTTAACTGACAAATATTTTGACATAGTTTGGGGGTCTCTTCAAGAACTCCCCTCCCTCAAACAAACTCCCCCAAAATCAATTTTTTGAATGGCTAAAGATGGAAAGCTAACTGTTTTTAATATCGGAACCGAAAAGTTTGACGTCCTTCGTGGTCGATTCCTGGGAAATCATAACGACTTCCACTGGCAGTTAGGTGGCCAGATCAACCACCAACCCTGCAGCTGCAAAGCAGCTCGAGTCATATTATACATTGAGCTGGACAGCGCTGTTTCGAGCTTTTAGCTCTCATCGACATCCCTCAGTTTTTCTAACAAAGTTATTCCCCAGCTAGACAAGACTCTGGGCCGAACTGGACAAATCTAAAGGGCTTGCACAGTGGCAGAGTCTTTCTAGGGAATAAACGATTTTTCACTTGTTGTACTTAAAAACAAAACAAGTAAAAAATCGCTGAACCCTTGTAGTAAGGACAGCCACAGGCTTGTGGCTATATTTCATTTTGCTTACAATTCTTGTGTTGAGTTTCGAACTCGTGGTCTCTGCAAGCGCTCGGGTTGGTGAGATGTGATGCGCGCGGCACGTCTTGCTTGCCGCGGGACTTGCGGTGATTACGAGCTCGATCTCCGTTTCCTTTATTTTTGAACGTTGAGTGCAAAGTTTAATTTACATTTAATTTGCAATTTAAATACTTGGTTTTCAGTTAATAGATCTCAGTTGGTTTTTTTCCTTAGTTGTGGTTATAGGTGATCGATAAGAAGCACAGTTTTCAGTTCTAGTTTTAAGTTCTTTAAAGTAAACTAAGTCGATTAGCGATAGGCTATCCCTACTACAAGGGTTCCCCTTGTAGCCCAGCTGTTCCCCTGGTTTCCCTTGTAGCCAAGCTGGGGAATAACTTTGTTAGAAAAACTGAGGGATGCCGATGGGAGCTAAAAGCTCGAAACAGCGCTGTCCAGCTCAGTGCATTTTATGACTCGAGCTGCTTTGCAGCTGCAGGGTTGGTGGTTGGTCTGGTCACCTAACTGCCAATGGAAGTCGTTATGATTTCCCAGGAGTCGACCACGAAGGACGTCAAACTTTTCGGTTATGATTTCCGTGGTCACACAAGGGGATGGCTGTCCTTACTACAAGGGTTCAGCGATTTTTTCACTTGTTTTTTTTTTAAGTACCACAAGTGAAAAATCGTTTTTTTCCGCAAAGACTCTGCCACTGTGCAAGCCCTTAAGGTTTGTCCAGTTCGGCCAAGAGTCTTGTTTGCAGTGATGGAGTCGAGTACTCAACTTCCGAGTACGAGTACCGCAAAAAACTTCGAGTACGAGTACTGATATTGAAAAATGTACTCGAGTACGAGTACCGTATAAAAATTCGAGTACTAGTACTTTTACAAGTTTAGAAAAAGAAATTTTTAAGTTGTAACAGCTCAAAATTTGTCGCAAAAATATAAACGAATACGTTTTTTTCTGTGAGTGGGATGTTAAGAAGGCGCACAACTGCAGGCCACAATTTTCTGACAAGTTACACGCAAAATTACTGTTATATTTTAAACAAATTAGGTACCTTGACATTGAAAGCAAGTGCACGTTTTTTTGCTCGTCGGAAAAAACCTTGGCTTGCAGAAGCAGCAAATTGCTCATTGTTGCAAAAAGTTCTGTTACAGCCGCAGAAAAATGTTTAACTCTAAAACTGAGCAAAGAATTAATTTTGAAATTTTTGGTAAAATTCAAGCTTTGATGGAAGTTTACGGCAAAGAATGCATGTCAAGAACCCGCGTTTTTGAATGGCACAAAAGATTTCATGAAGGCCGGACTGAAGTTGAAGATGATGAACGTTCACGACGCCCAACATATCAAAAACTACTAACAATAACCGAGAAATTGAAAAAATTCTCCGAGAAGATCGTCGGCTTAGTATTCGACTGATAGCAGAGAGGATGTCCATTGACAAAGAAACAATGTGGCAAGTACAGCATGAAAATCTGCATATGACAAAGTTCTGTGCGCAAGTTGTTTCAAAGCTTTTTACTAGCGACCAAAAAGAAAAACGCCAAGAGGTTAGTGTTGACATTTCAAAACATATTGAAGAAAAGCCTAAATTTTTAGACAGTGTGCTTAGTGTACCTGCGATGAGAGATGAATATTCCAGTGCGACCCAGACTCAAACAGACAGTCCATGCATTGGAAAACTGCAAACTCACCACGAATTAAAAAAGCAAAATAAAGCAAAATCAAAATTCAAGGCAATGTTAATTGTTGTTTTTTTATGTTAAGAGTGTTGTCGTGTTCTTTTTTTTTGTGAAAATCCGAACGAAACGCTGTGTTGATGCTAAGGGAGAATACATCAAAGGGGAAACAAAATAAAACGACCTTTTTTCCTTCAATAAAATTGCTTTATGTCACCAGTTTTGTTATTTAAAAGCGACACCTCGTATACCGTATGCTTCTTTCAATCACAAATAAGCTTTCAAAGTCCTCTACTCCAAACATGATTACCAACAACAACTTTTTGAGAGCTTTTGCGATTCAATGTTATATTCAGTTAACGTTTAATCATAGGTGGGTAAGTTAATGCAAAACATAAGCTTCGTTAACCACTAGTCCGTTAACAAACTTCACACTTTTGTCAACGTTAATCCGTTATTTTCAGCTTTAATCAACGGAAGTCAATAAAGTCCGTTAATTCGTTAACATTTTGCGTGTAATATACATTTTTTTATGTTCACTCGGTTTTAGAGCACGTATTGACGTTGTTGAGCTGATTGTAAGGAAAAATTTTTCGCTATGGTGGTCTTTTTGTGTTTTGGAAGTTATATTTACAGTCTAATCTAATTTCAAAACAAAAATAAGTTCATATGCCCTAATAAAGCTGCGATTGGAAAATCTTTGGAAATTGCGAACAGCGATAATTAATAGACCTATGAGGCTGCAGCTTATTATTTGCCACAAAAAAAGAACTCCTTTCTTCGCTTTCTTCTGCAAAGCTCGTGCTAATACGCAACATGTGTTACCAGTGCCAACTGGTTTGTACCTTGTACCATTATGATAAATGAATGGTGCAAGATATTAACAATAAAAACTTTAACGGAAGTTAATTTAGCCCGTTAACATGAAAAAACTTTTTAACGGATTAACGATTTAATGAAAAAGTTAGCTTCGTAATTAACCGATTAACGATTAATGGACTTGTGCTCTCCGGTGCATTTAATAAAACACTATCTAAAACTTGTTACACTAAACTGCAAATGACGTAGTAGTAAATGTTCTCGAAATAATGCTGCATTTCAAAGGAGGTGACTAAGTAACGTGAGCATAAAATCAAAGAGGTGGAGTCGAGGACACGAGGTTCGAGGCCATGGCCAAGGACACAAAAAAATCCGAGGCCAAGGCCAAGGACAGGAATGCTCGAGGCCAAGAACCAAGGACACAAATGCAAGTGTTTTCCTAAGAAAAAAGGTCTTAAAAATTTTTTTCCGTCGATCTCCAAAAAAAACGGTCTAGAAAAACATTTTTCAGCCGATCTACAAAATTTAACCATTCAAAAAATAGTGCTGTCCTCGAGCCGAGGACAAGGCAATTTTCGAGGTCTTGAGGATTTGAGGCCAAGGCCAAGGACTTGAAAATGTGTCCTCGAGGCCAAGGACGTCCTCGAGAACTCCACCTCAGTAAAATAATGCTGCCATTTAATATCAGCTACCAGCTACAACTGTAATTTATAGCGGTATTTTTATTCTGTATATTTACCTGTTTACAGTTCTATTATTTAATTTCAGATCTAACATCCATTTTTATAAAATAATCCTAATTAGTGCTTAGTCATATTAATATTTCAAACGCATTTTACATGCGTTATCAAAAGACTTGACTTATTATTTTATCAATTTCTTGCACAAAAAAGTAAAATTTTGCCTACAGCTGCTGCAACTCAGCTACAGAATAACTATGCAACTAAACTATCTCTATCTGACCTAAATTTAACACTGAAAATATTGCCTCCAAATCTAACTCTATGCTTTTTCGGATACCCCTTCCAATACCACAGTAAAACAATTATTTGGGATTGGGAGATTACAGTAATACATCTACTGTAAAAAATATTCTATCAACCATAGGTGGGCACAAGTCCGTTAATCGTTAATCCGTTAATAACGAAGCTAATTTTTTCATTAACTCGTTAATCCGTTAAAAAGCTTTTTCATGTTAACGGACTAAATTAACTTCCGTTAAGTGCTGTTAACGGACTAAAGTAACTTCCGTTAAGTTCTGTTAACTTCCGTTAAGGTTTTTATCCTTAATATCTTGCAGCTTCGTTGTGCATTTGAACTTGTTTTTATCTTGAAATTAGATTAGACTGTAAAATGTAACTTCCAAAACACAAAAAGACCACCATAGCAATAAATATTTCCTTACAATCAGCTCAACAGCGTCAATACGTGTTCTAGAAGCGAGTGAATAAAAAGAAATGTAAATTACACGCAAAATGTTAACGGATTAACGGACTTTATTAACTTCCGTTAATTAAAGCTGAAAATAACGGATTAACGTTAACGGAGGTGAGAAGTTTGTTAACGGACTAGTGGTTAACGAAGCTAACGTTTTGCGTTAACTTGCCCACCTATGCTATCAACATTTGAGGTAAAACCGTAAAATGCTAACCCAACTGATGCCATCTTTGTAACGCGCATGGCTCGATTTCGGTAGTATGTAACTTTAATTGCTAAATAAGTTAAAATTTGCGGCAACTTTCACACGTTTTCTGCAGATTAAAGGCGTTTGTTCTCAAACAATACTATGCGCTGTCGACCCAATCACTTTACCACATTCCAACGCTTGATTTCGCTCGATCTCATCATTAAAAAGCTGTTTGTTCAGCTGTGGTCTGCACGGATTCAAGCAAAAGCAACTCAATAAATTAGCGGGTTTTATTGGCTGCAGTTTGCTATCAAAAATTTATTTTGTTTATTACTTTTAGCAAAGATCAAATATACTCGTGTACTCGGCTCTTTTTTTGACCAAGTACCGAGTACATTGACCTTCGAGTACGAGTACCAACCGAGTACCTGGAGTTCAGAGTACGAGTGCTCAAAAAATGGTACTCGAGTTGTACTCGAGTGCGAGTACTGTACTCGAGTGCGAGTACTGTACTCGAGTACTCCATCACTGCTTATTTGTCCAGTTCGGCCGAGAGTCTTGTCCAGCTGGGGAATACCTTCATTCAGAGCGGCTGTGAATGCTTGAAAAAGTGTCTGCAGCTTTCATTACTACTCCCAGTACCATACCACAAACTTCACATATTTCCAAAAATCCACAAAAAAAAAAGCAGGGGAATACCTTCAATTAAAGAATAAAAATTGATTAACATTGAAAACAATTGTGACATGTTGTGTTCTGTTTGTTTCTCGTAATTTTGTAATAAAAAAAAAACACAACAGCTGGGGAATAACTTTGTTAGAGAAGCTGAAGGCTGCCAAAGAGAGCTAAAAGCTCGAAACAGCGCTGTACAGCTCTGTGCATATTTTTAATATCATTAAATATTAAAGGCGGTGAATCATCCAGCCAATTCCGATGGTTTATGATAGCTAAAATTGAACTATAATTTTTGATATTTTTTGTTTCAATTTTGACGCCGCAGTTTCAGAGATATTCAACAAATGCAAAAAGATATCCCCTGACAAAAAGTTTTTGCAAACTCTGAGTTTTGTTCTTCCCGCCAAAACCACAGTAGGCCTAATAGTTTAGAGAACTGTGGTTTTGGCGGGAAGAACAAAACTCAGAGCTTCCAAAAACTTTTTTCGAGGAATATTTTTTTGTATTTGTTGAATATATTTGCAATCGCAGCCCCAAAATTAAAACAAAAAATATCAAAAATTATAGTTCAATTTTAACTCTTGTAAACCACCGGAATTGGCTGGATGATTCACCGCCTTTAAACAAATGTTTTGACATACTTTAAGGGTACCACTTCCTCAGGAAACCGAAAACTGGACCCCTCCTTAATCAATTTCTTTAAATCACTTGTTAGAGAGCTAATTGTTTTCAATATTAAGTCTTTAAAAAATAAATATTTTGGCATGGTCAAGAGGTGACACCTCTCCCCGGTAACCCCCCAAATACATAGATTCCCCAAATTTTTACTTTTCATTTGAGCCAAAACAGTATTTTAGTAGATATTTTAAAACAAAGAATTAAAAATACAAATAGTCGTCTGTTTGAGATAGAAGTTTAGAATTGTTGTTATTAAGGCAAAAACATAGATCTGGGACCAATACTATGCAGAGTGTCTTATGTAAAATAATAAATAATATGTAATAGACATTACATGATAGCTTTGTACCCATTTTGAATTTAGGCTTGAGCTACGATATATGTATTTATAGTACTAATGGTGGAAGCTTTAACACAAATTGTTGTTAATCACTTAAGATGTTGGTTTAGCGCGTAATTTGATATGATAAGATTTTCACTATGCTACCGATATTAAGATTTTTCTATTTGTTCAACCTACATTTGGGTCACGATCCATGCTTTGAGAAATGCTGGCTTAACGTGATGGGTCATTTTTTTAGAATCAGAAACGATGACGTTGATATTTTTTGAGATTGTTTGGGATTTCTACTTTTTTGGAGGTTCCATAATCAGATACAGTGGTGGGCAGTAACGAATTACTAAAGTAGCGAATTACTTTTTTAGTAATTTGTATGGGTTCCCGGGGAGGGGTGTCACCTCTTAACCGTGCCAAAATATTTATTTTTTAAAGACTTAAAATTGAAAACAATTAGCTCTCTAACAAGTGATTTAAAGAAATTGATTTAGGAGGAGTCCAATTTTCGATTTCCCGAGGAAGTGGTACCTTAAAGTATGTCAAAATATTTGTTTAATGTTTAATAATGTTAAAAACAGTTAGCTTCCCATCTTTAGCCATTCGAAAAATTGATTTTTGGGGGTTTATTTGAGGGAGGGGAGTTGTTGGAGAGGTACCCCAAACTATGTCAAAATATTTGTCCATTAAAAATCTGCTAATATCATAAAACACTGGCACCCTAAGTCAAGCCGTTCAAAAAGTTAATTTTGGGGGTGCATTTGGAGGGTTTCTGGGGGGTGGCACCCCCTAACTACGCCAAAATATTATGTCTGTTAAATATCTCCTAATATCAATGCAAACTGGCTCTCTAGTTGAGCTGTTCCAAAACTGATTTTTGGGGGTCCATTTGGGGGATGCCCGAGGGGAAGATGGCACCCCAAACTATGTCAAAATATTTGTCTGTTAAATATCTGCTGATATCAAAACAAACTGGCACTCTAAGTCAAACCGTTCAAAAAATTCATTTTTGGGAGGTCCAATTGGGCTGGTCCCTGCGGGGGTGGCACCACCAAATTATTTCAAAATATTTGTCTGTTAAGTATCTGATGATATCATAAAAAAATGGTACCCTAGTTTGAGCCGTTCAAAAAATTGATTTTGGGGGATCTATTTGAGGGGACCCTGGGGGGTGGCACCCCCCAAACTATGTCAAAATGTTTGTCTGTTAAATACCTGCTGATATCATGAAACACTGGCACTCTAAGTTAAGTCGTTCATAAAATTGATTTTTTGCGGGTCCATTTGGGGGTCCCTGGGGGGGTGGTACCCCCAAATTATGTCAAAGTATTTGTCCATTAAATACCTGCAGATATTATAAAACACTGGCACCCTAGCTTGAGCTGTTCAAAAATTGATCTTTTGGGGGGTTTCAGGGGGGTGGCACCCCCAAACCACGTCAAAATTTTTGTCTGTTAAATATCTGCTAATATCAATACAAACTGGCACCCTGAGCTAAGCCATTCAAAAAATTAATGTTTGGGGGTTCATTTGGGGGTCCCCAGGGGGATGTGGTACCCCCAAACTATGTCAAAATATTTGCCTGTTAAATATCTGCTCATATCAAAAAAAACTTGCACCCTAGCTTGAGCCGTTAAAAAATTGATTTTTGGGGGCCCCATTTTGGGGGGTGTAAGAGTTTCCAAACTAGCCTCAAGTTCGGAAGCACGATTCTATTGAATAATGCAGACTTGAACTTGAACATCCAGTTGTTGTATTCTAGTTATAATTACGAAACTAAGCATTAACGATTGATTAGACAGTTTAATTTGGAATTTACAGTACTTTGGAAATTACGTAGGAAGTTATACGTGGAAGCCAAGCAAACTAGAAAGTTAAATTTCTTATCGCATTTTCTACACAATAAACGGCAATAAGAAATAGTTTAAATTACTATCGACTCAAATAAGCTAAGGTTGAAACATTAAAGCAGAGTAGCATACAGTATTCAGCTTCTGTACAATTCTGCCCCGGCTATTACAGCTATGAAGTACTCGATCTGTATATCACACGCTTGGTCCTCAACAACTGAAATATTTCCTCGAGTATAGATCCGGCAGAAAAATTATCAATCGACCGAGTTACAAAACATTTCTTGGAATTTTGTAGAAAGGGTAGATGATTAACATCCCCGTGATGATTTCATTCAACTTTGATAAAAAGTAAAATTAAATTTCGTGAGAACTTGCCAAATTCTCAAAAGTTTAGGGGACCTACACAAAGTGGTCGCTCACAAGGCAGTCAACGATAAATTATCAGGTTTGTCAAAAATCAGCTCCATATTTTAATGCAATCACAAACTCGAAAAAAATTGTTTATGCTGGTACATATTTATAGATTCTACAGTAGCAAAAAAGCTATTGCGACGCGTTTCGACCTTGCTCAAGGGTCTCATCAGGCAAAAAAAACAACTATGAAAGTCTCCAAAAAGTCAGGTAAGCACAGCAATGGAAAAGTTGTTTTTTTTTTTACAAGCGCGTAAGTAATTACATCAAAACCTGCAGTACAACTCCAAATACGGGCAAGTTTGCCAGAGTAAAGGGTAAAGAGTAAAGCTTGTCAAGAGTAAACCCTTTACTCTGGCAAACTTGCCCGTATTTGGAGTTCTTCTTCGGTTTGATTCCATTCTTTACGGACCTCATCACTTACTTCATCGCCCCAGCCGCAAGTGTTAGCCACAATTGTTGAGTAACATAACTTTAGCTTGACAAAATAAAGACACCAGAGGCCTAGCGGGTCAAGGTAGGAGTTAAGATAATTTAATGCCGTTCGCCTAGTCAGTGCAAATTTTGAGGCTTGCAAACTCTTGTTACAAATATGATGCGATCACTTTCTGCGTTCCGTGAAAGCCCAAGCGCTTTTTGTTGTGGCTGTCCATCCTCTGCCAAGTTTATTTCTCTCAAGGAAGGAGCCAGAGAGTCTTTCTCCAAGTCTTCAAGAACATCACGGGAGTTACTTGAAAACTTCGTCAAAGCAAAGCCTGTGGTAGCTAAGAGTTTGGTGGCATTGGCTACAAAACTTTTTGCCTTGGCAATGCTGTCCACGGTTGTGATAATGTCAATCACGTAGAAGTCTCTTTCAACCCTTTTCTGCGTCTCTGGCGGAACTTTAGCGTAGTTCTTCCTTGCCGTATATTTAATGCAAAATCTAGCCATGCTGGGAACGCAGACAAGCCCATATGGCATTACCGTAAACCTCCAATGTTTAGCACCACCGGGTGGCTTTCCATTCACATATGGAAAAAAATCTTAACATGTCACGGTGCTTGGGATGCAAGGCTATCTGGAAGTCATGTTTCTGATGTCTCCAGCCACGGCATAGGCAAGCTGTCTAAATCTGAGCAATATCCCAAGTAGCGACTCCAAAAACATAGGACCACGGTAAAGCATGTCATTCAGGCTTACTCCACCAACGCTGAGTGCCCCATTGTAGGCAACCCTAAACTTATCTTGTTGAGTTGCAAAGTGTGTGATGTAGTGCTTAGCTCTGCTGCTCTCCGTGTCGTCTTCCCTGCTCTTGACTAGCTCCGCGTGCCCTTCATCGCTTATCTTCTTAAAAGTCTCCGGGTATTTCATTGCTCTTTCCGGCTGTTTAACGGTTTTCTTTAATTGACTAGCAAGATGGCGTTTTGCAATATGCGAACTTTTGGGAACATCCACTGGAAAGCCTTCTTTCCACGGGAGGGGTAACTGTAGACGCCTCTGCCCAAAATTATCCGTTACTTCCGTAATGTTATCATTGTAAAAAGCAAGAACACTCTCATCTTCTCGACTCATTACCATTTGCTCACAGTCCGGGTCTAGGATGAGTTGATCTTGGTAATAGCGAGAGATGTCGTACATGAGCGTGGGCATTTACTGCTGGCATTCTTCTGCCGATATATTGTGTTCTGTTGACACAATATCCAGGATTTGCTCAGCATAGTTCCTTTTTGGTGTTGAGTGAATGGCGCAGACGTAATGATTGTCTCTTTTATCCAACTTTAAGCCCCAACCAATTGATCCAATCGGATGGAGTCCGATTAATGGTTTAAAAGGCTCGCTATCCTTCCATTCACAATTTTCCAGTATTTGCCACTTTTGCATGTCATTGGCTCAAAAAATCATATCAACTCTTCGGCCGTCGCAGAGACAACCGGAAAGGTCTCTTCCGACAAGCCGTACTTCTGCAAGATAGAGGGACTTGGAATACATTAATGGTAGGGCAACTTCGTGTCCACCAACGGAATATCCTGCAAAACTTTGTTCCCCCATTTCCATTTTGGAAAACCAATGGCTGCTTCATGCAACGATAGTCTTCCGAGACTTTTGTCAGGAACTTGATACTGATGCTTTCCCTCCGGGTTCCATCCAAGTAGCTCTTCGGCCAGTTCTCGGATGCAAAGACTGGTATCCGCGCCCGTATCAAGCAAAGCATACAACGGCTTCGTCCGCTCCATCCCTTCTTCTTTCATCTTTCTTGACAGTGGTCAGTGAAATCAAGGGCAAGGAAGCTATGCAGTGTTCCGCCTGTCTGCGTTGATAGACCACTGACTTGACTGCATATACTTTTTTCCCTAGTGTCCGCGTTTCTGGTTCTTGTGTTGCATCTTTAGGTGTTTGGGCTGCTTTAAAAGAGTCACTATGCAGCAACCCACACTGCACCCCTTTGCACTTTGGGCACTCTTGCTGCATTCGGCATTTCCTGGCCATATGCTTTTCCAAGCAGGAGAAGCACAAGCCATTTGCTCTTACAAACGCTCTTCGTTTGGCTCTGAGGGACTTTCGCCTCTTTTCTTCCAGATTCCCGCGTTTTATTGCTGGAAGCCTTAGACGCAAAGTCAGAATCCGTAAAGTGATAGTCGGCAGTTTGCTGCATGTTGTTAACCCTGAAAGAATGCTTACGCTTGTGGCTGTTTTCCTTCTTTTCTTCGCCAATAATTGCTGAGATGTCGTAGGCGTGGCGCCTTTGAACTGCAAGTTGGAAATTTGTTCATCCAAAAACGATAAAACCTTGTGAAATTTGCCAACTTTTCCACTCTCTGTTTTCGTTAGTGAACTGAGCATACAATACAGGATTAAAGCAGTCAACAATGCGAAACACCAGTTTTGGCCTCGACCGTTCTTCCTCCAAACCGATGGAGACCGCCACACTTTTAAGATTGCGCAATTTTGTACAATAACTTTGCAATGAAGACACTTTGCTGGCTAAGGAACCTCTCTCCCACTTTACATCGCGGATAGCGTTGTCCAGTAGACCCCGGGGATCGCCATAAAGATCTTCGAGGATTTCCCAGATTCTCTCCAAGGCGTCTTGTGGATTCCTCATCACCTAAGCGCTTTAAATATGTTCATACACGGCGTCAGTCACAGAATTGGCAATTTTCTGCAACAGGGTATATGGATCTGAGTTCCATAGCATGGTATAATCTTTTACTAGCTGCTGCCGAAATATCGGATAGTCGCAGCGTTTCCCATTAAACCTCCGGTTAGCATCTCGATATCCCAAATCAAACATAGCCGAGTATCAAGCATGAAGCCTGGCATCCAAGAGTCCACTCATATAAGAGTCGTAACCTTACGTTTGCGTTGCTCTTCTGTTTGCTTCCATGGATGTTTGTCTGCTGTCGCGCTACTTACGTGATTATCAGAATCGCTTAGAAGATTATCATAGCTCCTTTCCACTCTCCTGGCAACTTCGCTCAACCAGGGGCCAGACCGAATTGGCTTCCATGGTTTAGAAGTGTAAGTAGAAAGGCCGATGCTATGAGACTTGACCGCCAATGAGCTACATGGAACGCTCATTCCCGCTGGGATAAAATCGGGTGCTTCCGTTCTTAGCACTCACCTTGGGGTTATGGTTCCATCCTTGTTGTAGCTGGTCTGATCTCCTTTGGCGCCAATTGGACGTCCAACCATTCCAATAGCAGCTGGTTTTTTACTATAGAAGCAGTGTCTAAAGTGGGTGCAAGGCTGCTTGGTGCTGGGTTTATCGCTGGAGAAGAATGCAGGGGCTTACTAAATCCGGCTTCGTTTGAGAACGCCATACTCGAGGTGTCCGGAAACAAGTTCTCTTCCGCTCTTCGCTTATACTTGGCTAGCTCTTTTTCCAGATGATTCCTTTGTTTCATCCATTTACCTTTCTCCTCCAAAAAGAGGTCCAATTTCATTTGTTGTTCCAACAATTCCTCTTCTTTCTTCCGCAGCAAAAGGTCCCTCTCTTCTGGAAACAAAGACTCCTTCGCTACGAAACTCATTCGCTCTTCTTCAGCTCGCTTACGTTCTTGTTTAGCTCTCTTGCGTTCTTGCTCAGCTCTCTGCCTCTCTTCTTCGGCCCTTTGACTCTCCTCCTCAGCCTTCTGTCTTTCTCTGTCTGCCTTTTTTCTCTTCTGTTCGGCTGCTACCTCTGCATCAATCAACCGGTCACTGATCTGAGACATCTCCTGACTGTGATCTTCCATGAGTCTGCTGATAATTTTTAGAGATACGGCTGAAGACCGAGAGAAATTTGAAGCTATCTCCGATGGATTTTGGAACCAGCTAAGAAACGCTCACCGCTCATCGGTCACTGCTGATCAAATCATGAAGCGTAGAACTCTCGTTTCCGGATTGACGCCAGCTGCAGTTCTCACTCAATCAAGGACTTTGGTTGATTCCCGACGGTTTCGCTGCCGAAGATATTTGTTTCTTAGTTTGGACTTTGGCCATGGTTGGTTGAAGGAAGGTATTTTCTTTGACTCTTTTTCCCTAACGTAATATCTCTATTTTTTCGTAGCTCTTTAAAGTATATTTTTGTGGTTCATAGTTTCGGGGTTTATAGTTGAATTTATAAATAGTGAGATATTTATTGGGTTTAATTAATGATTGCCATTTGATATTTTATGTGTAGGCTTATAATATTTGTGTAGGACTAGAATTTGCTTGGATTAAATTTTTGCCTTTTTTTTAATTTGCTTTTGCTGCTAACGATTTACTAAGCCGTTTTAATTTTGCCGTAATTCATTTGTTTGCTTAAGCTTAATAGATTTCTTTAATTGATTAAACTTAGCTGCACGTCGTGTTTTCTTCGAGCAGAGCGCGTTCTTAGACTTCAAACCGCAAGTGTAATTTCACTAATTTGTCAGCGGTCAACCAAAAATTACGATTGCGAGTAATTCAGAAAGCCCCAAAGCACAGCACACACACCAACTTAAACAACAGTAAATACTTGATTTTGCCTCAGCTATGATTAATTATACAGTGCACAAAATAATCGTAAAATATCTGCTATGCTTATAGTGCATAACAAAAAAAAAACTAGACCAAAATTTAATTACGGTGGGAGAGGACTTAGCTGGCATTGCTGCTGTAAAATGTGCGCTCGAATTAACTCCAGTGTTACTCGTATGTATGTTAAACTGATCTGCCATGTTGGAACTGATGAAAAACGGTCGCATCGGAAAATCGGGCAGGGAGTGACACTTTGAACGAGTAAAAGACAAGGGCTAAAGCAGGGCGAAAATGATAGTCACATGTAAAACATTAAATTCAGCACAAAAGTTCATGTTCTATAACATTGGGCCAAAGAAACACGCGCTGAGGCAGGTTGGATAGCTTGGACATGAAGGGGGAACTAAAGTTTTCATGAAGGGAGAACTAACGTGGGAGCTACATCCCCTGCTCAAACCGGAGAAAAGAAAACTTCGTAACGCATAAAATTCATTGCAATAACTGGAGAAACAATTTCTTGTCCACACTTAACGAACAGTAATATACGCGGTTGGGGTGGGGGGATTAGGTTAAAACTTTTGAGATTTTATTTTGTTTTTGGCAATAGCTACCGCCCTCATAGCCCATTTACGAAGCCTTTGGGCGGTTGAGAGCATTGTCCCCATACCCCCGAAATAGCACCCCAGATTTCTGGCTCCGCGTCAGGCTAAACCAAAAGCCACTTTACAAAATTTTATTTCGGAATAACAAATGGTGCCCCGTTGGACCCAGAGCTATTGAACTGAAGGGGAAAATCGTACGGAAACGATTGCATAAATATAATTATCTTGAGCGGACTACCCCCCTGCAAAAATTTCTGATTCCGCCTCTGGGTTTAATCTCACCATGTTATATTTAGTGACAATATTATCTCACAGCTAGACTGCCGAGAAAATTATTTAGCAAAAATTGTATCCATTTTGATCACTGTATTTTATTTAACCGATCCGATTCGGCGTGGGGTATTACCAAGAGCTAGATTGCCTCAAATATTTAGCACTGTATTGGAACTTTTAATTTGTCGATGCCAATTCCGACTTTTTATCAGCCAAAGGTTAAATTTATACCGACTGCTACTGAAACGGTAGACTTGGGTTCGATTCCCAATCGGGTCAAAGTAGGGACAAGAAAAATTGGCATTTACAGCTTACCTGCTTGACGTTCAGCAATTAAAAGAAGCAGGTGGGCAGCTTGACTCGAAGACCGATAGGTCTCTTCGCTATTTTCTTCCTGGTCAAGGCAACTATAGGGTAAATAAAATGTAATTGCAATATGCTACAAACTACAATAGGCTATTCCAAATTTTTGTCTTTTTGACCGGTCGAAAATCGAAATGACATATTAGCTGAATATTTCGCGGATGTTCTAGAAAATGTAGGTTTTGGTTTCCACATTAGCCGCAATAAACGCACTATCCGCCAGATGGGATTAAACCTTGGAAACATACACAATATATATGGACGTTTTCGCCTTTTATTACACGTAAAAGCTATGATCTAGTATTTGAAACGCGGTAAGATTCCAAAAATCTCGTTAAAAAATGAAATACACACGAAGTAATTAAAAATTGTTCACACAATGAAAGTTAGTAAATCTACAAACGTAAATAGGCTTACATATAAAGAATAATTGACAAGGAATTTTGAAAAACATGCATATACCGGCAACAATTAGTTAATTAATTTCCAACAAACTGTGTAATGTAATAACGCAAGTAACGATCCCCAAAAGCGTCAACAGCAGTAACAAGAGAGCAATCAGTATGAAGTGAAAACTTTGGTTTTATGACAAATCAAACAAAAAATTTTTTTCTAGATTTTTATTATCATGGTGTTTAAAGGCCATCTGCAAGTGAAAGGTTTTTCAAGGCCAGACAAAACTACTTTATTCATATTTAAAATAAATGGGCCAAGCAATACAACTGGTCTCTAAATTATCAAAAAACGTAGCGAGTTTAACAGGCCGAAAATCTTTTTTGCTAGCGCTTTACACTTTCCTTTTTCTCGGTAATGATTCATTGAAACACTCCACTGGTATTAATTAGACTACTAAAAAAAGCAATGTATGTTAGAGTATTCGAAATGTATGCTTTAGTAAGGCAATTTCTTTCCAATTTGAGGGATTCGGTTTCGACTTTTTCAAATCTTAAAATCCTGAGTAGACAAAGCTTGGATTTTTCGTACACACTAAGTTTACGCTTAAGCTGAAACTTAAGAACGCTCTTGACTTGAAATATTGCCCTTGGCTTTACGATTTAAAAGTACGGGAAAATTAATTCCACTTTTACAGCATTGCCTATAATTTTGAGTTCCATTATTGACCAAATTTTGTTAAGTTTTCTACATCATAGATATCAGTTCCAAGCATTGGTCAAAATTTTGATACAAACACACCAACAAATCAACAAAAAAAAAATTTTCCGCAAAGAGAAAGGAAGATTAGACATATTAAGCAGGTTATATATAAAAAGGCGCAGAAATATACAGCAGCACATTCATAATCGCCTATGGGCAGTGGCAATTCAATGTTTGTAAGGCTCAATAATTATGACACGGGATATGGCTTTTCGAAAGTAAAAAATCTAGTGCAGGAAAAAAAGGTTTCATAAATTCACTTATTACTAGTAATCACTTCGAAGAGAAAATTCAAAAACTGCGCTTGCTAATGTGCATTGGCCGATTTCACCATTTCTTTCGTCGTCCAAGAGTGCTTCTACAAGAAAATCAAAACGAACGATTACTAGAGAATACGATACGAAACATCTGAATCAGAAACAGGTTTACCGGTACTACGCATAATATAGCAAGAAAAGCGGTACGTGCATTAAGCTCGAGACGATGCATATACCACCTAAAGCATTATTAATAGAAATCAATTTTGTTCATATTCTTTTCAATAATACCTAATCACCGGTAATTTACTGGTAGGTTATATTCATCGGTCAAGTTGCTTGTTTTTGTATTGTAATTTTTTATTGCAAATTTACTGTTTTTTATTTTTATTTAATGGTTTCATTTGAAAAGACTAATGATGACTTCATGTAATACTCTAATGAACGTCGAAACGACTCAAATAAGATGGGATGCTGGATACCAACAACGTGGTCAAAATTTTTGAAAAAACTTGAGAGAGAAAACAAGAAATCTTAAAAATGGAGCACAAAAATACAAAACTAGAAAAATTCCAAAGGTAACGTACTATCTTCCAAATTTTATGGACATCACTAGTTTTAGTTAAATTTAGCATGGTTAGGTTTAAGCTAAACTAATTTTCAGATATAATCATATGATGTAAATTTCTTTGTAAGACAAACTACTAAATATAAGTAAACCAAAATACAAAATTGAAAACAGGAGCGGTATAAAACATGCAGACCACACAAAATACACAAATATAACAAGCACTATTACTCAACACTTATCTGAAACCCATTATTTCTACACGCTTAAAATTACAATTCTGCGAGTCACCTCCAAATCGATAAAAATATTGAGTTTTCCTAGAGCGGTTAACACCATCAAGCCACGAAACGCTCAAAGCACATTAATGACCAGCTGGTCCAGCAGCCCACAAAATGCGAACAAACGTACTCCTGATTCGTTCAAAAACCTTACGTATAGAGTGCTGACAGCGTTAAAGACAGTCAAAATAACCAAGCTGGCACACTACATCTCTACGCCAAGTACCGGTTATACAGACCACGTATAAATGTGTAACACACAGAAAGCTTAGGGAACAACTATCACATCACGCTAAACAGGAAATTGAGGATTTAGCCTGATCACTACACATTCAGAACCATCGTATTGGGGGTAGGGGGCGAAATGTTAAGATGTAGGCTACTGTATGAGTAAAAAGCTGCCTTGACTACTTTCGCGATGTGCTTTATACTTGGGAAACCGTGGTTAGGAAAAATGAGAATGTGGCTTTAACACGGAAACTCGTTCGAGACAAAAGAAGGTACAAACAAACATAGGAAAAAAAGGAACAAGCATTTCAGTATCAGGGACAAATAACTACATTAGATAGAGTTGTAGCAGAAGATGATTTATCCCAACCGAGATAAAAAGGCCGAGAAAAACACAAACCAAGTCTCAGGAAACTAAATATTTGTATATAATCGATTAGATTTCTGCCAGTTTGACAAAATTGTATCGTATTTTTATTGGTAGAACCAAGTTCGGTCTGGAAAATTTTGGTGAAATTCTGCTTAGTCAAGCAAAAATCTCAAAATGCTGACAAACAACATGGAAGAAGAGGTTAACACAAACCAGCGTAGTTTCTTCGATCGAAAAGGTATCAAATGTTACGCGTCGAGCAGAAAAATTAGTAAAAACATGCGAAGTCCACCGGTAGAAAGCTTGCTGGGTTCTGTTTAGAGGCAATTTAACTGGGCGGCAGCAGGATTTCGTGGTTTCCATTCATCGCGCTTTTCCTCGTTTCTTTTTGTCACCCAGTCTACAAAGTCACAGCAATCATTAGTGCAAAAAGCCATGCAAGCGTGGTACGAAACTACAGCAGCACAATTTCAACGTCACGGCAAACAAGATAACATCAAAACCGATCGCACAAAGCCTGGCAAATACATATCACTACAACCATGCATGCAATGATGTATAGAGATATGTAATTCCTCAGCAATACCGTTTTTTTTTACCTCAAAGTTACTAAACTAATCATAACTTTTTGTCAGTCCAAATTACAAAACGCTGTTGAATTTCTACGGATACAATACACTTAAATAAGGATGAAGATTTTAAACGCGAGAAAAATGTTTTGCGCAAATTTAAGCTCTCGAATCCAATTGCTTACTGAAAAAAATACCACAAAATCTATAAAGCCCAAGTAGTTGGAATACACTACTTGGTTAAAAAACAGTTTCTACCACTTGTATGGAGTGGATCATCTCATCTTTACAGTTTTGAGAGTTCCTGATGAGGACTAACAGTCCATCAAAGCGCTGTGAACTTGCAACAGATGAGTTAATTGTTTTTTGGACTATATAAGACTTCTTGTAAGAGCAAAGTTCTAAAAGCTATTATTAGTACGCTAAACTGTTAGGCATTGCATTGAAAAAATGAAAGTTATGCCGCATAAGAAAAAGTTTGCGTTAATCAAAGAGCAAAAAGTTAGTGCAAGTTACGAAAATAAATTAAAACAAGCATTAAAATCACCACAATTTCACTGCCATCAACTACGCAATCGCACATATTTCTGTCGACACCACGAAAAACCTTATAAGCTATACTTTTGCCCATAGCTTGAAAAAAACGCACTTTCAGCAGCCACGACACATACTTATCTGATTTCTTTTCTTCAAGATAGCGTTGATACTGCAGATCAAAAGCCTCCTTTTCTTTCTCGAACTGGTCTTGTCTATCATCGAGGTTTTTATACTCCGTTTCCAGCTTCTTCTTCATGGCGTCATGCCGACGAGAAAGCTGGAAAAGTACAACAATATTGTTCAAAAATTTGATACTGAAAAAAGACAGGTTAGAGATTTCAAAAATATGAAAATGCGAGTGCACACCTTTGAATTATTTACAACACAGTACAACCAATTTTTCGAATTCGTGCAATTATGTCTTTTCAAAATAAAAATATCTGCTCCCATAATGGCAAAACTTTTTCAGATTGTAAAGGTCTAACTGACTTTGGTAAGAAGCGGTAATTGGTTCGAAAAAAAAATGCAAATTATCGTCGAAAAATACCAATCCGCCTCAAAATCAGAAAATCTACTCCTTTCTAAAGACTTTTCATTACACATTTTAGTTCGTTTTAATATGCGTTAGAATTAATTCATTCCGGGCTGCATATTTTAGAAGGATACCCTTTCTTTTAGCACTTCGATTTGCTATCTCTCAGGCTGGCATCGCTGTCCGAACCCGAGCTCAAATGCAAGGCTCTGAAGAAAAAGAATGAGAGCGCAGCACGAGACTTACAGACACGCGCATTAACCACTAGTCCACAGACACGACGCAGCCTAACTGCCAAAACGTCGTACTCAACTCAAAGTAAAGAGAAAAAAGCAGTAAATAGTAAAAATAAGAGTACACTTCGTCAAAATATTTCCGTATCAGACGAAACAAAAGATTTTGGTAAAGAGCTACCAATATGCTTTATCGACTTACATCGGCCTCAGAATCATGCAACTTCTGTTTCTTTTCCTGCACTTTCATCTTGAAAACCTCCTCCATCTCCTGTTCCATCTTCTTCATCTTTTGCATGTGCTCTCGTTTCTCTTCCTCCATCTGGGCAAGAGGACTCCTGAAAACATTTAAATCGGTCAATGATATGAAGAGAAACATTACCAAAAAAAAAAAGAACTAAAAGTTTATTTCAGCTTTCGGCGATTTTATTGAAAAATCAAGCACTTTGTGCGTTTAATCGACTCATTTAATGTGCTATATTTGAATTAATTCAGTTTGTTTGAATTTGATTTCATTTGAATTAATTTTATCTCTTTTGGAAGTTATATGCTCGAAAACTTTTAAAAACGGCTCAATAACATAATTTGTTGAAAATAAAAAAATTTATAATATGAATCATAATGTTAAAAAAAAACTGTTAAGATTTTATAAGTTACACACCTTCAATTAATTAAATTAAGTGAACATTTATGTTTTCCATCAGTTAGTTATAAGTAGAAAGTTTATAATCACAAAACTGACTTGGTTTGAACTTTGGTTTTTCCGTCGCTACTTGTCGTAGTGACACTGCTGAGTTTTCTGCTTCTGTAATTTTCATAGTGGACGTTGTTCGTCACATCTTTCAAATCTTGCATGTGCGTTCTACAAAAACAAGGACGACAATGGCAACTAGCAGCAAAAACAAGCAACATACAGGCTAATTGTTGTAGTTGCAAAAGTAATAGCAAAGTAGGTTAGGGTCGATGCAATTTACACCATAACCAACATTATGGCGGTGAAGTAAACGCTAAACTTTCTCCCACAAACCATTGCAAGCCACAATTTCGACTCTCCAAGTAATAAATGTATTTCAATTCAAAATTTTAGCTTATAAGTCGTTAAGTTAAGTTTCCTTCAAAAGTTCAATTCAAGGTTCCAAAGTTCGACTTCTTCGAAACTTCAAAGTTTGGTTATTATTAACTACATTAAAATTTTAATCCAGTCGAACATTTCTCTCACAATACGGCCAAACTAGAATACTGTACAATTAAAACTCATAAATCTTCTTACCTGATTAACATATTTCTCAATACTGTGAAGTCACAATGGTCGATGTTTTCAACTAAAACATGCAAAAAAATCATTAGCAAGTCAACATCATCTTGATTGGTTACGGTCATTGAAATGTTTTATTGAAATACTATATATAACGCAAATATTCGGAATTTTAATAGCATATTGACTCTGCAAACCTACTGTGCGATATTACTCAATATAACGGAATATTTTTGATTGTTACCAGACAGAGAGGTTGTTGTCCAGTTACATGAGTTGAAATGGACTATTGGTAATTACCGACGATATTACAAATTTGCTGCAACTTTACTCACACTGCCAATAATTGTGATCAGATCGTTATTTGTCATATTGTCTTGGCTAGGAGACTGCACAGAGACCTTTCGGTCTTTGAGTCAAGCGGTCACCATGTCTACCACACATGGTGGAGGCTTGACAATGCTATTTTCAACGCTAAACACCGAGCAGGGAAGACATGAATATCGATTTTTAATTCTTTGGTTTGACATGACACGGAATGGAATCCGAATCAATCTGCCTATGGCTTGACCCAAGCAAAAAGCCGATGGTGAAGGAACATGAATCACATGAAATACACTTGACTTGAAATGTGGCGGCTCAAATTAAGAGCTATTAACGAGCAAAGTTTACGAGGTCGCGGGCAAATTATAAAACAACCACAAACCTTCGGCAATTCCCCATGGATATTGCCTTCCTCTCACTCTTCTACCAGCTATTTCCATTACTGTGTTACTACCCACCACCGCAAAAGGTACACGACTCTGGAAACAAAACGTTTATAAGACTACACGTAAAAGATTTCTGAAAAAAAAAAAAGTGTAGAACATCGCGATGTTAGAATTTAATTTTTTTTATAAAACCTTAAAATGGTGATGCAACTCTTGCTTTTAATCTACACCAACATTCGTTTTTGAGCTTGCACATAGCAAGCCATATCAACTTGATTTTCAATGGGAAGTTTCACAGATGATTAATAAGGAAAATGATCAAAACAAAAACCAATTTAGGCGGCAAAGGGGCACCCACAAAACAACAATTTCAAACTAAAGTTGACCAACTGTTGTCAAATCTTCGTTTATGGGTATTATTGAAAATTACCAAATTTTTATTGCACTGCTGAGTTACATAAAAGCATGTAACTAGTCATTCCCCACCTCCCCGCGTCTTTGCGCTTGGAGTTTTACTGCCTTCTTGCCGCAATGAACTAGGAAGCAAAAAACTTCATTGTGCCAATGGAATGCCAATTCACCAAAACTAACGAGCTTTGCACTCGAGCATGGGGCAAAGGCTGAAAGATTTGAACTCGAAGTCACAAGGTTAGAAGTTCTATTCCCTGCCGTTGTGAACTCCATCAGCACAAGTAATTACCTGCACGTTAAAAATGGTCTCGCGTTTCAAAAACAAACGAGCGTTAGAAATAATCAATCTGAAAATTATTTCTCGCTAAAGATGTTAACAAGGGTTCTACATAACAATTAAAAACATTTCAAAGAACAATACGCTATTTTATAAGAAATCAAATTTTAAGTTGAGGTTGATTGCTCTTAAATTTTCACAAATTTTCAGCCTCATTCGTTCTTAGTTTATCTTTAAAATGCATTGCACTGGCTCATGTCGTTAATTATTTTTTTTATGCCGAGGGTGGCAATGTTCTTAAATTTTTAGCAAAAATGAGCCTCGTGCTCTTCAAAAACTGTTTAAAAAAAAAACGGAAAGACTTCCTGCAGACGGTTATTCGCAGCACACGATACAAAATTTTGCATTCTTATGCCACTAAAAAGTCGCAGCAGAAAGTTTATGTCTACTATGCAAACAGAGCGTTTTATGACGTCATTAGTTGAGAGTCGAAAGTAATCAATCGTAAAACACGCGCTTAAAGTTGAGCTAAATTGCAGTCGTGATCATTAACTGCTATCCAGGAAACAATGTTGGTGAATGGAAGCAAATTGGCAAGAACAATGTTAAAGGTAATACCGAAACACAGTTGCTGTTTATGACGGTTGTGGTTGCAGCGACGCGATGAAATTACAGAAGTTCTTAGCAAAAGTTTTATCGGCAACTTTCCCTTACACCTTAACCATAGACTTTGTTTTCTGTACTACTCATAATAGCACCTTGGTGACTTGATCACAAAATGTGGTTGATTTACAGTACTTAAACCAAAGAACCAGTCTGTGATTGATATCGGGTTTACAGCTTGGTTCGCATGACTTTTCCTGGCCGATGGCGACACCGATAGTTTGAGAATGCTTCGGCCCATGCTAACACCGATAACCGACACATTAAATGCAAAAATTAGGAGGTCAATTTTCAACTGACTTAAAGACATATATCACATACAGACAAATTTATCACAATCAATAATAATAATCAACAGTTTTAGATTGTAAGCTGAGTTTCAGATTATAAGCCACGTTTCTTTGCTAATTTAAAAAAGCCGAGCTTTTTATCATTTATGCCAGCCAAAAAGCATCGCTTATCATCATCTTATGTCTCTTGCAGTGCTGAACATCCGTTCACTTGGTAAGAGTAGTAGGGATTGCTCGGTGTTGGTTAGTTTGGGATGCAGAGCAATCAGGTGTCTATGTGTGTTTTTACATGACGATGTCTACAGGCAGAATTTATTTTATCAGCCGATATCGAGCTATGACCAGGGTTTAAAAAGTGCTCAACAACAACTTTTAGCTAATATCAAAGCGGATTACCATAGCACTAAAACATTAAAATTCCATAAAGCAACAGTCTGTTTCCCCCGTAAATAGGATCATCAGGGGTATATCTTATTCACATTTTTTATGCTTAACATCAGTAAACCAAATACGAATCGGTTTGTATCGTTCAAAACGCTGATATCCGTCGAAAAAAGCTGCTTTTATTTTTCATTAGAAATTTAAATCTTGAAAAACAAATCCATCAAATGCACTAGTAAAACACTAATGACATTAGCGCAGAACATCTGATGCTCTATCGCGGGCTTGCCGAGTCTGGACAAAAAGGGACAAAATGTACGTCATTTCCATGAATCAGGTGCGGTGTTGTTCGATGGCACATTGCCAGTAAGAATTTTACCATTTAATTTGTACTAAACAATAGCTCAAAAAAAGCGCAATTAAAATCGTAAATTTTACATAAATGTAGATAGATGAGAGGTTAAAAATTCTTGAAAAAGCCATTTGTTTTTAAAAAATACAAAATAGACAGCTTAACTCAAAACTATTCACTTCTATTCTCACATAGTATGATGGAGTTGTAATAGTAATATCTAATCAGATAAGCGGGCACTCCAGGCTATTTCTAAGCGCTAATGAGCCATAATTATCCTGTGATGTCAGGTAAAAATGTCTTTTATTTACCTTTTTCAGGCATTTACAAAGCAGGATTAAGCACAATCGCTTTTGCTTGATCTTCAGGATCAGCATTTAAATCGTTATAAACCTACCTTGAGCTTTCGGTTTAATCTGTTTTCTTCTTCGTCTTCGCAATCAGGAAACTCGTATATCTGTATGTTGTGTTCTCGGATCTCTTTCATAATCTAAAGATATTAACAAAAATTTAATCTGGTTTTTGAGTAATTATATTATTTTTGATTGGTATACTGAGGGCAAGCATCGATGAGGACTAGGACGAAATAGTCCCTCATGAACAATGCACATACGGCGCAAAAATTTAACTTGAACTAGCAGTTTAAATATTGAGATCCCATAAGCAATCAGCGACGAAGACTCTGCTATGAGAACTTGCACTAAACGTTTAAGACGCACACAAGACGAAAATGTGAATGTGCCCAATCCACCAGCCAACAAATTGTAAAGGGGGTGAAGCATTCAGCTAAGTTCACGTGCAAAAGATAAAGAAGCGTCTAAAAAATATCTTGACCAAATTTCGGCTTTCTACCACCGATCCTTTCCGAAAAATTACATTTTAAAGTTTATGAGATCTCCCCAACTGTGTTGACAGTTCAGATCTAATTTTTAAAGAATAGGGATATCTTATCAACCTCATAAAAGTATTTCTATAGCGATACTAATTCATGTTGAAGCCCTGCTTTCAAGTACTTTCAAACCAGTAGTGAAAAATAAAATCATTTTACAAAAGATAAAATTTTAACTGGCAACACTGTTGGGGGATCTTCTAACTTTGAAATCAAATACCTCAGAAACAATAAGTCGTAGACAGCTGAAATTTGGTGAAGCTTTAGATTCTTTTTTACCTTTTGCACTCAATTCCAAATGAATGCTTCATCCCCTTCACGAAAAAATGAGGCTGAAAATTCGTCAAAATTCTAGAACAGCTCGCCTCAAACCCAAATTTACAAACAGTGTAATATCATGTACGATTGATTCACCTGTTTTTTAAACCTGTGGCATTCATCCGTCGTCATTGTATCGGCTTTGGCTATCAGTGGGATGACGTTGACTTTGTCGTGGAGTTGTTTCATAAATTCGATGTCAAGAGGTTTTAATCTCAAAAAAGGTTTGATTTTGTACGATTAAAAATTATTCTAACCTAGACAAAAATCGGTAAAGGGCACCAAATCCTCAATTTTGTTGTGATCTGCTAATATGAGGAAATCGAGCAATGGGTTACTTAGGAATCCAAGAAAACAAAGGATGGCGGAAATGTAGCTCAAAACCGGAGTCCAGAGCGGCTTTGGAAAAACTGCCAATAATTTGCTTGTTGGGTTCAAATTTGCGAAGTCTCATGGTCAGTTGGCTGGGAGACCAGCTGGTTGTGTTCGGCTGCATGTCAGTGAGGAGCAACAGTTTTGCCGCTTTTTTTATTTATGAGTTTAGACAGCTATTAACTCTTTTGTATGATTATTTTCAACGAAAGAAGCTGGCAACGCTAAACGAAATTTAGGAAGTTTTCATCAACCACTGGCCAACGATAAATCCACAATAAACAGCAGAGGTTACGACAATCGCATATCCCACTATCAATACCGGTATAATTTGATTAAAACAAAAAAAAATTTAAGTATTTGTGAACTACGTAAAATTAACAGGCTAGTGTAATTAAAGCCTTCTCTTGATGTTGTTCATAAATTTAGCTCGGTTTATGGCAGCTACGCGTGTCTAAGGTGACAATTAAAAAAGCTAAACAAGGTAATTGCTGCTTTCAGCCATATCGTATGCCTTGCTGGTTGATGTCACATCTATTAGCAGTACTTCCGAATCGCTTCTTACGCTATAACATTTGTAGCTCACAACTTTACAAAAACGGACGTCAATGTTTGCATACAACTAAAAAAGAAACTACACACGACATTGAGAGAACTGCAGCATTCAATATTTCAGCAACATGCGCACGTTTTAATTTATTAGCATTTTAACATTTAATGTAATTAGCACTCAGGGTATATTAAATGCATTACAGAAGCATAATCTTTTGTAGTTCATGCCTGACGCTGAATTGACAAGTTACATTAACCATTTTGCTTAGGAAACATCTTTTTCAAATAGCCGGATAATTACCGTATTATATAATCTACAAATCAGTAGCGTAGCCAGGGGGGCAAGAGCCCCCATTGACCTGTCGACCAAAATGTAGAATAAGGAAAATACCACGTTTTTAGCACTTTTGTAACTGTTTTTTTTCTGCACTGGAATGGACTAAAAAGTGATTTAAAGCATCTTTTGAAACATGTATTTAGAGGGGGGGGGGCTAATTTGTCCAAAATGAAACTCCCACATCAGTAAAATCTTTTAAAAAATGGCTAAAAATAAGCAATCAATTTTGCTCGCTTGTTTAAAAATGCGGAACATAGGTTTCATCAAAAAAAATGTTATATTAACTCAGAAATAGGGGGGTAGGGGGGCTATTCAGTATCAGTTAATTACCAATCACTTCTCCAAATCTCCTTCTATTAGCTCTTTTACCCCCTCACCCCCCCAATTATCTTTCTCTATAAAGCATAGACGAAATACACTACTCCGTGTGAGTTTTATCGAAATATAGGATTTTATGATTTACCAGCTTGTAAATAAGAGAAATGAACTTTTACCATTAGCAACCTCCCACATCGCCCATTTATGCACCCAATTTAATCATGTTCGCAATGCTACGTTTTAAAAACATTTTATCAAAATAGGCCTAAAATTACGTTATTTCTGCAAAAAAATGCAAAATTTTCTAGAGCTGGAGGTTCCGCCCCCAGAGCCTCTAAATAGCCCCCATAGCAAATTTCTGGCCACACGCCTGCCACAAGTTAAATGTATTATATATCAAACATATGTGACAAATCTCACAAAAACGAATATTAGCTGCCATACCAATTTAGTCTGTTATACAGGGTTCAATCCAAACACTGTATACACCAGAAGGCTGAACCGTAAAATAATAGACTTCAGTTTCTACAATTTAGAATAAAAAGTACAACATACGGAATACATGAAATCCACTCACCCGTGACCAGTAGGCGCTATAAAATACAAGCAGCAATGCACCCTGCTGTCAGCTATCCTGCTGCGTATAACACGAGATTCGGCATTGAGGTAATCTTCGAATTTGCTCTCAATATGGTTTATCACAGGTTCCCAACTAAAAACAACGAATAAATTCAAGGACAATAATTGGGGCTCTTGGTCCGCTCATTTGCTTTTGACACATTTATCTTTAATGTTAGATATAGTAAGACCGGTTGAAAATGCAGCACTTTCGAGAAGTGGTACTTTTTGAAGCATGTCTTTAGTGTTGAATAATAATCTTATTGACTGTTTCAGGGAAAAACTATAGTATGACATCGCAAGCGATACCCGGGGACTTTGCGAAAGCATTTAACGTTACTGAACTAAAGAACTTCACAATTGCATTAAGCGTGCTTCTGGTTGTTGATAGTCAGATCTGAAGTACAGACATATCGCTTTCGAATTTCGTAATGTTCCATTAACTTGGTCAGTACAGTGGTTAACGGCTTTCAAAATTTAAATGTCTAGAAAAGTTATCTAGAAAATGACAATCAAAATTTTACAACTCTGCTTGGTTTTAGGTTCAAGCTTTAAGGAGTTGGTTGAATTTTCACTAAGCAGCGCAGCGCAACTGTTAAAATTGCGGTTGCGAACAAAACCTACGTTAAAAGTAATATTTTGACAGTAACCTTTTTCCAATATAATGTTCGGATTATAACTTACATTATCTTGACCAGAAATTTGAAACACTATCCTAAATATCAAATCTACACCCTCAACTAGTCCACTGTTATTTTTTTTTTTTTCAAGAATTTTATACAAGCACATGAATGAACAGTTCTACTGATTTTTCTCAAAATTGAAGAACTAAATGAAAACAATGCCTGCCTTCGCAATTAGCATGGAAAAAGATACGTACACAAACAAAATTTAGAAACAAAAATTCAAATTCTTCTAAATTTATAAGTGATATTGCAGAGTCTAACTTAGTGATGACTTCATATTGAAAACTTACATTAATTTACTTAACTCTATGCTTTCCAAAACCCTAGGTGTAATGTTCAAAATCAAACAACTACCTTATCTACCAAAAATTACCTATTTCTCTTGCACATAACGCTGTTTTTAGTTCATTTTAACAGCTTTGAGATTATTCGCTCTCGACGTTTAAAGGTCTCAAAAAGTTAGCAAAATAATGAAGTAACGTCAATCAAAAAACTATTGCGAGTTTCTAGCAGTTTTTTACTTTATTATGAAATAACATACAGCGATTTTTAAAATTCAGCAACTTAATTACGTCAGCCAAACTTAACATAACGCTAACCTCGACCAGAAATATGCACGCATTGTACAGCTATTCCTTTTTTGAGAACGCTGTTTAGCAGTGCGACCAAAACGGCCAACATATTGGATATTGTACCGTGCAGGATATTGTATAAAATCGATTATTCAGCACGAAAGCTTTCTTGATAAAATCGTTAAAAAACTTGGAAGAGGCAGATTTTTTCAACGTCACAAGTGACAGTTCAGAAAAAATTCGGCCATTCAGCTTAAATCTAACAAAGACATTAAGCTCAAGTATTTCAACGTCTTAAATGTTGGAGTAATCCTTTAAGTTTGACTCTTCTACTTTTCTGTTATACCAATATTTATTGTGAGAATTCAACGTCAAGTTTGAAGGCCCATTTAAGGGCTAATTGTCCAACATGGCATTGCCAAGTTAGGCATGTTTTATCGTTTATTTACACTAGCCTACCGCCATTCTTAAAATCTGATATGTGTAGATGGAGTAATTCGTAATAAAAATTTGTTAATTTTAATGGGCCCATTTGGCATGGTCTCCTCAACGTGGCCAACCAAATCTTGTTATCTTTAATCTTTGATTTAAATTAACCTATCAAATAGATTTAATTTGCTTAGCTTTTGCAGATAATGGGAGGAAGTATCAACATAATTGGAGGACCCCTATAGTATGAGATCCTCAAATTATATCGTATTTTATTTCTACCTATCTTGAAAATTTTATTTGTCTAGCTTGAGAGGTTAAAATTTTTAAAGGAATAGTAAGGGGAGGACTCCCCAATTGTGGCACCTGAAATTAGTTATATTTTATTTACCTATTCTGAAAGTTTCATGTGTCTAGCTTGAATGGTTGAAAAGTTTGAATTTTGAAAGACCCCATTTTGATACCCCAAATTTTCTCAAATTTAATCTTTCCTTCTTATTTGCTTGTCTATCCTGAAATTGTGATGGGTCTAACTTACACAATTAAAAAGTTTAAATTATAGCGTCTTTTTTTGAGGGGAACACCCCATTGCAATACTCCCAAATTTTGTCAAATTTTATCTTTTCTTCATATTTACCTATTCTGAAAATTTCATCAGTCAAGCGTAAGTCGTTAAAGTTCGAATTTTGGCATCCTTGTTTGAGGGGGATCCCTTTAGTTTGGTACCCCCAAATTTTGTCATATTTTATCTTTTCATATTTTCCTATCCTGAAAATTTCATGTGCCTAGCGTGAGTGGTTAAAAAGTTTGAAGTTTGGAGGCCCCATTTGAGGGGGAACCACTACTTTGGTACCCCCAAATTTTGTCATGCTTTATTTTTTCCTCATATTTGTCAACCCTAAAAATTTCATGTGTCTAGCATATGTGGTTAAAAAGTTTGAACTTAGGTGGCCCTGTTTAAGGGGGAGCCCCCCATTTTGGAACCCCCAATTTTTGTTAAATTTAGTTTATTTTTAATATCTACCCATTTTGAAAATTTGATCCATCTAGCTCTAATGGTTTAAATATGGGCGGCCCTGTTTAAAGGAGACCCCCCCATTTTGATACCCCTCAAAATTTTGTAAAATTTTGTATTTTCTTCATATTTGCCTACCTTAAAATTTTTACGCGTCTAGCTTCAGTGGTTAAAAAGTTTGAACTTTGTTGGCCCCGTTTGAGAGGGACCCCCCATTTTAGTATTTCCAAATTTTGTCAAATTTTATCTTTTCTTTATATTTACTTACCTTAAAAATTTCATGTGTCTAGCTCAAAAGGTTAAAAAGTTTGAATTTTGAAGGGCCCATTTTAGGGGAAACTCCCATCGTGGCACCCCCAATTTTTGTTATGGTTAGTTTATTTTTAGTATCTACCCATTCCGAAAATTTGATCCACTTGGCTTTAACAGTTTAAGTTCAAAATTTTGGAGGACCCGATTGTGGGGGATCCCCCCAACTTGGCACCCCCGATTTCAGTCGCACAATAGTCCTATGTGATTGATATCTTCAATCGCTCAAACTTTGAATACAGTGCGTTAAGCGGTTTAAAAGTAGATAGCGGCAGAAGAAAAAGAAAAAAACGAAAGTAAAAAAAAAGATGCGAAACACGAAAATAGTTTTCACGTTGGGATAAACAAACATAACCGAAAGAAAGGTGGTTGATAGTGTACTCAAAAAACATTTTTCATTAATATCGGTAATTACCGAGATATATCGGTTCAAAGTCGTCTACTTTTGCAAATTTTCGGTCTGTAAAATTTTGGTCACGTGACTGGGCGCCCCCAAACTCGGTTTGCATAAAGCAATCATAAGCACCCACATCGTGTCCAAATTTCAGTTTTGTAGGTAAAGCGGTTTTTGAGTTATAGGCGAATTAGTAAATTTTCAATATATGTTTTTTTTTAGTCTCAATTCACGATCACGTGACCTAGGATCTCCAAAACTAGCACACATGACGCTTTCATTAATTCTTATGTTCGGTCCAAATTTCAACTTTCTAGGTTTTATCATTTGCTAGTTATAAGCAAAATCAATCCTCTTCTGCCGAAATTCGCAAAAAAAACAAACGTACTACGCGCTCGCGCGAAGTCCGAACGAGATAAAACTTCGTTGTTGAAAACTTGAAACCAACATAAAAAACACTACGATTGATTGCGCGATTACGCTCAATCAAAAACTGACCCACGCAACGTGGTTTACTGTGGGCTACGCCCACAGATATCGTGGTGGAAATTAGTGTCATCTGAGACATGAAAGTTACAAAATTGCAAAATACAACCAAAAGCAACTTCAGCGTTGGGTTTACAGTAATCTTTTTACCAAAAACTTTCGGCTATGTGTTTAAATTTGAATGACATTTTTTCAGCCACTTCGAAACATTTTTTGTTCATTTTCGCAATTGCAAGCTAAATTTTTGGGGTTGTACCGGTATGCTAAAATAATCAATTTTTGAGAGCTTTTCCAGTCATTTAGTAAAATTTTTGGTCAATTACTGCTCAATAGACCGAAAAATTAAACTGGACAGGTTTCAAAAGTGTAACACTAATTTTCTAACTTTTTGATAATTCTGCCACCTTTGCATGATGTGGAGTTACACTTTATGTGGAGTATTATACTAGGAGCATCTTAATTTAGCGTTCATCCATTAACAGCTTTAGTTTCGTCTTAAAAAAACTTTAAACGATTTTAATTTCGTCCCTCAAACCTACGAACCAGGCAATTGCGCGATACAAAGGAGTTTTTAGTGTGCATGGTAAATGGAAATCACAAACCGAAAGAGACTGATAAATGAAATCTTCAACTCATAAAATTTATAACACATATTCGCACAGAACCATTGGAGCATGCAAAAGTTATGAAAATAAACACCATATCGAGCTCAAAATCACCGCTTAGCCCAAAACAGAAATGATCGCATAACCCATGTGCAGCGGCTCGTGAAATTACATGACGTAAACTACGAGCTAATCTGTCGTTAACATCAATGGATTCGGCAACAGGCGGCTCCTTTTTGGCGATTGTAAACAAACTTAACCCTAATCGTGTTCGTTTATTTATTGAAAAAATTAACCTGATTAGCAAATTATCGCAGACAATACAAGAAATCTATTCAAACGGATATAGTCGTTTAAAAAGATCAAAGCAATTGGACAATATCAACCTTGCTCAATTTAAAAAAAATGATGCATAATTGTTTTTCTTCAGAACACTAAAATTTATAGACAATCCAATACAAACAATACATAGCAATTTTATCTCCATCACAATTAAATTCAGTCGGTGGTTAATATCAGGGTGCAAAAAAGTGTAACGAAGAATCAGAACAAAAATCACAACAGATTCTATTCGAATAAGATTTACTCCTGATGATCTCCCATTTACGGGTGAAACAGACTGTTGGAATTTAGAGGTTTTTAATTTTTAATGTTTTAATACTGTGGTAATCTTTTGTCAAAATGAAATTCATTCATAGATAAAGGTGCAAAGATATTCGCACTTGCAGAATGAAACGAAGAATACCGGTAGAAATACGGTTTACGTACGGTATATCAAGTAATAAAAGAAGAGTAATTAAGCGAATACGAAGTTGTTCGCAATGCCACAAATGTGGTCAAAAAAAATCTTTTCTATTTAACTATTATTGGTACCAAAATTTATCCATCAAGTTTTGATTTCTGCAAAACTGCACCCAAAATTGCAACGCAACTCAAAAACCTACTCAGTGGTCATATCGCTAGTTATGTCAAACGAAAACGATCGATTAAGTTCAATCAAAATATGAAGTTAGCCTAACTTAAAATAGCCTCGTAATATCATCAATGGAGTGGTATTTCTCAGTAGTGTTGCAATATGGTTGCTGAAAGTAACTTCTCTTTAACTAAAATGTTGGGTACCAATTGGTGTTATTGACAGCATCACCGAAGCCAGGAGTGTCATCGATAGTCAGTCGTAGTGTTACGCCGTTTTCCTTGATTAATACTTTGGAAGTTTCAACCTGGAATACAAGATTTTAGAGCAAAAACAATTCCTTATTCACAAATGATAAAGAATTAATTGCCGAAACCGCGTCTAGTTTTACTAAGAAAATTCGTCAGACTTGAACTGTAGTTAGGTTTTTACGTCGTGCACGTAAAGGATGCAGATGCAAGTTTAATTCATTAACAAAACGAGACTTTTTAGTCGTCTCTAAAAGTCTAATTTAACCAGAATGCTTGGCTAGAAGACAACGTTTATATTTCAAGTCAAGCTGCCACCTGTCTACCGCACACACACACACACACACACACATACACACACACTAGAGGCTTCACTCGACCTTACGTAGCTGAACGTCAAGCACAGAAGCAGTGAACACTAAAACTCTTTTTTGACCCGACCGAGGTTCGAGTCAATTCTACCAGATTAATATAATAACATACGCTGCGTCCATTCACGGCTTAACTCAAGGATTGGCTAAATGAGTGGCTGTCCGCATGAGATACGATGAAAATACAGACCACTGATATAATCAATTTCTTATTGCATTTACACCATACGGTTTTTAAAATACAACATTAAATGATTTTTTAATGATATTTCAAAGTTCATAAATGAGCAGAACGCTTTGATAACGTTGCTAACGAAATCAGCTTAAACTTGTACCATGATATGTCATTGCAATGCCTAAGGCATAACCAAAGAAGACTAATGTATCATAAATACCTTATCATTGCTACAGTCTAGAACTGTCGAATTGCCCGAGTCGATGCAACATTTAATATACCGATTGCATAATCAATAGTAAAAAAATATGCTTACTACTTAGCTAAAAAAGGGACGTTATCTTGATGTGTTTAATAAACTAAACAATGGTCTAATTGCCAGTAACTCGATTAGAAAAGCACATTAAGTTTAGCATTCGTCCACACGATAGCTATCTAAACCAAATTAAACGTATATTTGTTTTTGCTTACTACCATTATGATAGAATCATAATAATGATGATGGCTGATAAGAACCAAATTTTAAGCAACTGACTTTTAAAATACTTCATAGTATTTTATTTAATTTATCCACAGAATTGCCTATTCAAAACTTACAGCAATACCACAAGAGTAAATCTGACAGAAAACTTACTTTGACTGTCTTCTTAATTCTGCTAGATGGTTCAGGGTATGCACTGGAGTACAAGTCAGTTAAAAATAATGAGTTAATAAGAGTTGATTTGCCAAGGCCCGATTCTCCTGAAAAGATGATCCGTTTGGAATTAGAAGCTTTGCGTAAACTAAAACTTTCACTGTGAATTCACACAACGGCATCACTGCAACTCTTTAATTGTAAATCTTTATGTACCAAGCAACCTTGGCCAGGTGACAGTTAAGGGACTTTTTGGCCTCGAGTCAAGCTACCACCTGCCCACCGGTCTACCACATAAAAAAGGTCGAAACTTTACACTGTCCGTTTTAGTGCTGAACGTCTCACCGAGAAGCTGTAAGCCTGTGAATACGCATTTTTTAATCTTTGGTTTGACCTGATAAGGAATCGAACCCAAGCCTAACGTTTCAATAACACACGCTCTAAACACTTGACCACTGATTAGGTTAACAAAAATTTAGTTTTTACAGTGCAGTTGAACATTCAATATTTAAAATGACTGGTTGGATTTAGTTTATGAAATCATCATCATGTTGGGCATTCCAAAAATGTTAAGAAGTATGAGGACTACACTTTTTTGTTAATTTAAGAACCAGTTAGTTTTAGCGTAAGAATAGCGGTGCTTAAATCTTAATGAATTTGAAGCCTCATTTGTTCTGCTGACTTAGCAAAAGCATTTTTCCAAAATTGAAAAGTGAAAAAAAAAATTTTTGTTGATAATCACAGCTGCAGAAACAAAACAGTTTATGATTGCTAAAGCACACTCATTTTATTGCAATATGAGACTGCAAACCACTTCCAAAAATTGCTAACTTCATTTATCAGTGGTCAAGTGAATAGAGCGTCTGCTACTGGAACAAAAAATCTGGGTTCAATTCCCGGTAGGGTCAAACCAGTGATCCTTCTTAGCTTATGGTGAGTCGGCGGTGTGAAACAATGAAAAATTCAAAAATGAATTGGTGCGTACCCTATAAAAACGCTGAATTGCTGATAAAAATCAGCTTAATGGTAACATAAAGTCAAACCAAAGACTCTAAAACTTGGTATTCACAGCTTTCCTGCTTGACGTTTAGCATCAAAGGAAAACAGTAAAGCCTCCACCCGATGTGGTAGACAGGTGGTAGCTTGACTCGAAGACCACAAGGTCCATTCCCTGTTTCCTGGCCAAGGCAACTTGTTGAATAAAATGTAATTACAACTGATCTTTTGTCATCAATTTGGGGCATGTTTGAAATTTTCTTTCATACAAGGTTGGCATTACTCTTTAATATGTTTGTAAGTTATGCGCAAAAATGAGATTTAGATTCTAATAAAAAAACATGTACTGCACTTACCAACAACCATTAAAGTAAATTCGAATCCTTGTTTGACTGATTTGCGATATAGTTGGTTAGGTAGATTAGCAAATCCAACATAACTATCTGAAGACTTTGGCTGTTGCTGAAAAACAAATTTCAAATGTTGAGAGTGGATAAAAATTTGACTGAAAACCTAGCAATTACCACACATTACGAGATTCGATCAAACACTAACAAAACAGTCGCAAAAATGCAAATTCAACTACAACACCACAAAGCTGGAAAGTGCTTTTTCGAGCTGAGACCTCTCATCAACGGCCCTCAGCAAAATTAAACCAGGAGTATTTCAACCTATCTCCTGGCCAAAACTAGTTCAGTGTTTTCACCTGTGTTTACCCACAACCCGTTTTTATCCAATTTCCGCAAATACTCTGCACTAGATCATTTCCAGGAAGGTTTAAATATAATGGTTGTTATTATGTAAAACATGGGCTATAAAACAGCAGTACTTCATAGTTACACAACTTTTCACAAACATATTATAAACCAATGATACTTACAGCTATATAATGCATTGCAAATGATTCATTGTTTTCAAAGCATCATAACATGAAAAACAAAAAAAAATTGCAAATAGGTTTTTTTCTAACTGGAAAACTTGATATACTTTCTTCAGATAATTTCTGGTTCAAGGCCCAGCTTGATAACAATGAGAATAATAATAATAACAGTCAAGTTCGTTAAAATAAAACTTGAATAGATGAAATAATAAAAAAGTAGACAGAAATTACCCTTGGAATATAGCCTGCCATTTCTATTCAAATTTTTAAGAGTTAATAAGATTAGGGTTTGAGTTATTAGGGGTTTGGATTAGATTTGAGTCAGAATTAATAAAAAAGTAGAAGAAAATTTCGGGTAAAACAGAACCTTGCTTAAATTTTTTGAGTTGATTATCATGTAATTATTTTGGACTTTGCAGAAAGATGTACTACTTGTTCTTGCAACAAATGAGAGGTTGCTACAATGGAGTAGTTCTATGCCTTTACACTCTAAGGTAGCATTTCAGTTTTCATTACTTCATATCAAAAATATTGGTTTTACAATGGTCTTCAGTTAAATTGAGTTGGAACAATTATGATAGCTTACCATTTACTTTTTTTAACAATGTTCCTAATAAATTTCAGACTAATTTAGAAACTTGTAATCGTGCCACAGCTTTATCCATAAAGCAAGCACTAGTTTTCCTGGAATTTTGTTACCCATCCAGGATTACATGGGTGAATCTACAACAATTAAGACGAAAAATGGCATTGAATGCTTCAAGTCTTCAGTGTGCATGAAAAATGGGGACTAGAAAGGCCTACTAGTGCAGTCCAACAAAAAAAAACACCCTTGCCCTAAAACAGTGGTTCTTGAACTTTTTCATATTCTTACCCAAAAATACCCCAAGGATTTCCACTTACTGCTCAGCAAAAAATACAGTCTGCGCAGCAGATTAGCACTACATGGGCTTCTCCATAAAACCGGTGCTTAGTTGTTCTTTTCTTTGGAAGGCTTGTCATTTCACCAAAAATTTCTATCTACTTTTTCATTAATTTTGAGTCATATCTAAGCCAAATTGAAATTTCAGGTTGCTCTAAAACTAACCCCAAATTGAACCCTAACCAAAGCCCAGACTTTATTTAATCCTGACACTAAAAAAAGCAAACAAAAAATGCGAGGATCAATAATCCACATTTTTATTTCACTCTATTTAAAAGGGCATTCAAGTCAAGTTTTTTACTCTTGACCAAAACGTTAGGAAAAACCTAAAATGCATTTTCATTAAATTTGAACTTTCTATGTCTTTCTGTTTTCAAGATATGGCAGTTTAAACTTAACAATTTTCTTCTTACTTCAGTGGCCATTTTTCCAGTATTGTGACAGATGATCAACTTTTGAGAAGTTGGCTTGAATTTACTTGAAAAGCAACTAATTTACAATTCTGGCCTTTTACTTTGTTTTAACAACACCACTGCCAAAAACATCTATTGAGTATTACAAACATTCAGCAAGTTTTTAAATTTGTTTATAATTGGCAACCCTGGTAAAATTTGTAGAGGAAAAAGCCTTGCTAAGGAAAATCTGAATTGTCATATCTTAGAAATGAAAGGTCATAGAAAGCTCACATTTGGTGAAGATAGTCTTCATATTTATCAAAATTTTTTCGATCTGAATGCCTTTTTACGTTACATTTTTTTAGTGAAATAGTTTCTCATTTTTTTTGGAGTGGCTAAAGTTGTATTATGCTATAAAAAACATACCAGTAAGCTAAATGGGCAATGACTGGAATCCCATTTGCTCATTCAGTGTTCCCATCAATGTGATCTTCGTCAGGCAAATCAGCAATTTGTTAGATTAGGGGCAAAAAATTTTTGAAAATAAGATAAACATACTTTTAGAAAAATCAAGAAATTTGAGGAAATATGACTTGTAGTTTAATTTATCATGATACTGAATTGATAAAAATTTACAACACATCTGTATTTTTTGAGCTTAGGGCACAATTGTTTCAAGAAAACTTGGGCATTTGCTGGTTGACCAAAAAGTTAGAGGGAATATTGTTTAACAATACTATTAGAGTTGAGGTTGCAGTTTAGGCTGTAGGGTGAAGGCTAAGGCTATAATACTGAGTTTTATATTCTTATGGCTGATGTAGCAATGTTATGATATCCTAAGCCGTTAATTCAAAATTTATTATGAGAACATTTTGCATAAGCCTACAGAAGATATTATCTTAAGAATCAAAAGTACAATAGGCCTAGTTTAAGATCTTCTGCAAATTTTATCCATAGTGATGTAGTCTCAAACAGCAATAAATAGATTCTAGCCAAAGTATAATGGTGGCTCCATGGGTCAAAACTATTTTTTTCAACAACTTGCTAAGCAGGCAAGTAACATCAAATGTTTACTAGCCCAAAAAAATCCCAAGTAGGTCAAAACAAATATCGTATTTTCCAGCTAATAAGCCGACTTGTCAAATAAGCAGAGACCAACTTCTGGCTCTCAAAAGGAGGGTTTTACCATATTACAGCCCAATAAGCCAAGGCAGAAAATTTGATCAGCGCGGCGCAGAGCCAGATTTATCTAGTGCCAGGCATCACAAAATTTTGTGCCAATTTGATGCAGAAAACACAAATTTTATCAGTTTTAGTTGCACATGCAAATATGGTACTAATAGTGCAAAGTGCAAAATGCGCTAGTGCAAAGTGTAAATAGGTAGTACAAAGTGTTATGAATTGACTATTGTGCTGTTAATTGACGCACAATGACATTTTGATTTCCGATATTGTCTGGTTCAAGGTGCATCTGCCGAATAAACCAACCCCAGTAAATTGGAATAGAAAATCAGGTTCAGAAAATGGGCTTATTAGACGGAAACTACGGTAGTAGGAACAGTGAATTTTAAGGAGTAAATTCAAAAAATGCTTAAGAAGTACGCTACAGAATTTGCTTGAATATCGTATTTCAAACTGCAGCAAATGCAATTCGAGTAATTTCGATCTGGATTTTTCATTAAGCACTCTTTTGACGGCAACGTCAAATCCCATGTATTTAAATAATATCATGTTTTGAGAAAATAAGTCTTTGTGTGCGATTGTTATATTAATGTTATAAGATAACTTTTTACAATCAGAATGCATTACAGCAAAAATTGATTTTTTTATTGTACACATTTCAATTGTTATGCTGCAAGGATTCAAATTGCATTTTAGATGCGAACATAATTTTAACCACAGATAGCGGTATTTCAGAAACTGTACCAGCTAGAAAGCTGAAGTTTTTTTTGACAAAAGATAGCCAGGGCTGAAGATCTTCAAAAAAATAAAAATTTGAACATTGCCTTCTTCTGTCTTACAGCACACGATAGTACCTGTGAAATTCAAAAAAGCGGTTAGCATGACAAGCATGGGAAAGCTTTATACTGAAAAAGAACTTAACATTTCTTACCAAAAACGTTTTGAAATGTACTACTAAACATACATGCACAAGAACTAAAAAGATAGTAAGAACCCTTACCCAAACCCCAACTTTAATCCTTGCAGCCCTGTATATTTTACTAGTATTGGTTTAGAGCAGTGTTCCCTCCAACTTTTTGGCTAATCAATATTTAAGTGCAAAATTTTTCTTGAAAAAATTTTTTCTTGAAAAAATTATACCCAAAGGTATGAAAAGACGTTAATGTGCCCTAAATTCCGTACCAATCCGATATTACAGTATATTAAATATCATATTTCTACAAATTTGTTGACTTTTCTAAAGCTATCTTAAACATATTACTAAAAAGTATTTGCCCTTTTTCCAACAAATCGCTGAATCACTGGCAGAAATAGGCCTAGAGGGAACACAGCTTTTGAGCATTGAACGTATATGTGGACAATTAAAAAGTGGTAATTGGGATTGATGATTCACGTACGACTAAACTAAATGTTAATTGTAGCGATTGTGCTACAATAAAGTAATCAAAAGCTTTCTGAACTAGCATTTTATTTTATTGCAACAAAGGCAATAATTTGTGTTTCTATATAATCTTGATGGATGTTGTTCACTTCATAGATTTTGTTTAAAGGGCATTCAATACAGAAATTTTTTTGCTTAGTTTTTTTTTTGCTGACTTTGACAGATCTGAAAACTAATGTCACAAAATTTGAGCTTTCTACGACTTTCTGTTCTCTAGATATAACAATTTACAGCCTAATATTTTTCTTTAAAAAGCCTTTTTTCCTTGAGAAATTTTGCCAAGGTTGCCAAAAAGAAATAACATTTCAAAAAGTTACTGCATGTTCCTGATTCTCCACAAAAGTTTTGAAACAGAGTTATTGTCGAAACAAATAATAGGTACTGACTGTAAAATTAGCTGCTACTTAATAAATGTAAGCCAGCTTTCAAAAAGTTATTCATCCGTCAAAATGGTAACACAAAAGTAACAGGAAAATTTTTGATTTGGAACTGCAATATCTTGAAAATGGCTAGATGTAGCAATTAAGTACAATCTTTTGGTACATTTTGGTCAACAGTGAAAAACTTAACTTAAATGCCTTTTAACTTGCTTGTAGGGCAGTCAGACAAGTGAAGCCAGAAAATAACTTGATGGAGGTGATTTTATCTTGCCACAAGATAGCGTAACATTAATTTTGAACCCTGGGCTTCTACAACTCTGAACTCTACAGTACAAATAGCAAAGAGGCACCTAACTTGCAGCACACAAAAAATTCTATAAAATCTATAAGGTAGTGTCTACTACACCGGTCCGGTTTTCGATATGAAATTGCTGCTGCACCAGCAGCCTGTTGTTATATTGCTTTTTTCTCATTGATTCGACTTAAATATGGCACTTTGACACATCAAATGCGTAGCCCTGGTGGTGTAGTGGTAAGCATTCTCGCCTGTCAAACATAGCATTCAGGTTTGATTTGCACTGAACACGCTTGGCAAATCTCGCAATTAGATACAATCACGCTGCGTTATTTTTTTTCTTTCTCTTTAGAACCTTGCATTAGAGTAAGAGTTAGAGCATAGATGCCAGCTTGAGAGATAGTAAAATGAAGTGCAAGAAGAAACAATCGGTGCCGCCGATGCAGCAGTGATTTCATGTTGGAAACCGTGACGGTGCTCTAGACACTGCCAATCTTTAAATCTGGGATCACGTCTTTTTGGTGCGACCATTTCGGCGCCACCTATTTTGCTGCCTTGCGTTTTCTGCACAGATTGTTTCGGTGCCTATTTGGTGCGCTTTGACAGTTCACTTATTTAGGGTTAGGGCTTTGGGTTAGTGTTATTAAAAAGCACGAAATATTGGCACCGAAAAGGTCCGTGCCAAAAAGTTGTGGACCCTTTAAATCTCACCTAACCTATTATGCCTCTTTAGAATGGTATTGGTAAGTATTCTTTTTCATATTTCATGGTCACAGTCACATCTGATGTCACAAACCTAACTCCAAGGTAGGTTAAATAAATTAGGGAAAATTTTAAAGATAGGATTAGCCCTAACGTAAACTTCCAAGCCTAAATAGCTTAACTAGAAGTTGGACTATGATGTTAGATATAACTACAACTACTGAACTAAGAAATATGATAATAATATCTGATGCACAAACAAATACTTAACGAAACCATTTCAGGTTTAGAACAACCACTACATGCTCTGGTTCATTAATGTTTGTTTAATAGGATATCCAACTGATGATCAAAAATGCTTTAATAAAGAAGTTCACAGTACAGTCAGTATTGTTAATTAGTAGGCAGAGGCTGCAGCTATGTTACATAAGAATAAGAAATTTGCTATCTTAGCCCTAATCACAACTCTAAACCCAAACTCTGACCCTAGCTATAACCCTAACATTACCCCTAACCAACACTCAAAATCTAACCCAAACGCTAACGATAATTTAGAAAATGAAACAGATCAAATAAGCAAACGAGCACTCACTTTTTGCTCTCTTATTCTCTTTATGGGCGTTACGTAACTCTACCCACTTCCAGATTAGTTAAAACAGTGCTATACGGTACAATACTAGTTGAAATCCTGAAAACATACTAACTTACCCATTTCTCCACCACTTAACAATACCATCAGATGTGCACCAAAAAGATGAAACTCAGCTAAACTAAAAAGGTTGAAGCTCTATAGTCACTCAAACTTGACCTCTTAACCTTACCAGTATACTGCGCAAATAGTCCTAAAGTTAAAGACAAGCGTAACCTAAACATTGCAGAAATACAGGTTCAACATGACATTTGACATAATCAATTAGCCTACTCTCTGCTTCATTCAAGAAAATGCAGATAGTACCTACCTGAGCATGACAGCATTTATTTAAATTACAGTAAGACTGTGTAATGTTATTATAAAACAGTAAAATGATGTAAAGTACCGGTACCAGCTGGCAGCTGACCATCTGACCAAAACTGATAAACACGTAAACTAGAAGCTCAGAGCTGCTTCCATATTTATTTCAAGGAAGTGACTAATATTTTGTTATCAGTTATGTAACACCCATAAAGAGAATAAGAGAGCAAAGAATGAGTGCTCATTTACTCTTTTTTGTTTTTTGAATTATTGCTAGAGTTTGGTATAGATTTTGAGTTTGGGTTAGGATTAAGGCAGTGGCTATTTTGCCTCTAGAGGCAAGGCAGTGGCTATTTTGCAGCAAGTGCCACAATAGCCTTAACCCTAATCCTAACACAAACCCTAACCCAAACTCTAACCCTAATCCTAACCCTAATCCCAACCCTAACCCTAACCCAAAACCTTACCCAAACAGAGGAAAAACACTATTTTGCCTCAAGAGGCAAAATAGCCACTTCCTAGGATTAATGTTGGGGTTAGACCTAGAGTTAAAGTTTGGTTTAGGGCTAGAATAGTGATTTTCTTATTCTTACATATTGTAGCAGCAGCTTCTGCCTTATTTCAAAGCTACTAGTTTGAAAGACAAAAACATACCGGTACATGATACAGTCATACATGTAATCAACTAGAAATTCTGATTCTCTGAAGACTTTGCCTATCTCAGTATCTGCTCTGCCAGCAAAAGGGTTAAAATCAGCACTTAAATTGTAGGGGGGACGCGTCTTCCCATTAAATGTTAGCACCCCCCCATCGAGATTCATGGTCCCCACATCAAGATTTATTTAGGTGTCTCCCCCCATCAAGATTTGAGCGCTGGATGATCAGACGAAAAAGAGCCAGCCAGCAGCCCAGCATGAGTAAATCCTACAAATTCTGGCCAAATATGAGTACCAAATTGCAGGGAAAAATTGAGTTTGAGGAAAAACACTTTAACTGTCAACAAAAGCCTTTTTCAGTTTTTATTATTTTGTTTGATCTTCACCTAATTTCAGGGTAAAAACGCTTCAATTTTCGGCAAAGACCTTCTTTTTTTTTGGTCTTCCTTTAATTATTACATAATCTTCACTAAAGTACTTTCACATGCCAAATGCATTCGGTCAAGGCTGCAAAAGCGTCCCCTCATGCAAAATTATACAATTTAAGCAGCCTACTGGTTAAAATGGAAACAGAATTTGAGCTTAAAAAGTGCACATCTGACACAGGATATGTTCATCTCTCACAGAGTCAAATGCACTTTTAAAGCAGTAGCATAACTAAGTCAGAAATGATCAAGTGCATTTCTCTAGCAGTCTAGTGCACATGTCACATACCAGTATGCACTACTGTATCACAATTTTTGCCAGCCAAAATAGGCTACTGGAAGATCGATTTTTTGCCATTACATACCGGCAAGGGCGTATTTACCCCCCCCCCCCCTCTTTGTAAGTTGGGCAGAAGGTTTGAGCACACAAACGATGACGCTGGGAGAAGACCTTTGTTTTAAGCCTGCACCCTATTTTGGGAAAAAAAAACGGACCAAATTTTAGTGAAGACCTTTTTTTTTGCTCTTCATCTAATTTTGGGCAAGAAATTGCACTGATTTTGGGTGGAGCAAGTTTTTATTTTGATCTCAAATTTTCTGAAGTTCCTGCCCCTCCCCCCCCTTTCAAAATCCTGCATACCCTACTGCATACTGGTACTCCAAAATGCCACTAGAAGTTGAAACAAATTCAGTTAAGCACTTGGGACATACCGTAGGCCTATTTGTTTCACTGTACTGTACTTGGGACGTTGCTTTATTGCTTCTCGAAATCTGAAATGAATAGGCTAATGATATAATGACAATAAATGGAAGTGCCGTATGATAACGGGTATTCTTTTTAAATTCCATTCATCTGTTCAGTTATTACCGGTACCATTCTTTTTCAAAATTCCATCTATTGTAGCAAACCATCACCCAGTACCAATAGCCTATTCATTTTGTGAAACAATGTCCTACCGGTAAGTGCTCTTGTTCTAAACCCCCTTAACTGAATTTAATTTACGCCAACCAATTGAGGTTTGAGTACTCTTGCAGCTCGGTTTGGGAATCTCTTGACCTGTTAACTAAGACCCTAGGCTATGACTCAGCATTACAGATCAGGGCTATGTACGGTACTTTTTTTAGGTAGGCTATTAATACCTGTATTGCAGTTTCAGTATTTTTTGCCTTGTCTTGGTCTTAACTGACTGCTTATGCAAATTTCTATAATTGCTTGTGTTCAAATCAAATTTTTTATCATAGGCTTACTCGCTGTATGTATGCCCAAGTGTGCAATGTAACAAGTTTGTGGGATCAACCCGCCCTGATGCCAGAATATAGGCGCCAGTCTGAATTTTACGTACCGTATGTTTTTCCGAAGATCTCCGGCGTGGAAATTTGTTTCTTTGGCGTGGCGGCATGAGTTGAAGTGCTGCCACGACAATTGGCATAACACTGGCGCAAGATGCTGCTGCTCTAGGTTGATTTTTTTTCTAGACAGAGAGTTTAAGTTAGAGGCACGAAACTCGGAGCATGTTATTTCTTATCTGCTTTTACTCATTGTCTTGAACGCCGACTCCGCCAAGATCAAATGGCACACGCGTAATGTAATTGTAATTACATTTTATTTACCAATTCGCCTTGGCCAGGACACAGCAAAGGGACCTTTCGGTCTTCAAGTCAAGCAGCCATCTGCCCACCTGTGTACCACACACGGCTGAGGCTTTACAAGATCCTTTTAGTTGCTGAACGTCAAGCAGGGGAGCTGTGAATACTAATGTTTATAGTCTTTGGTTTAACCCGACCGGGAATCGAACCCAAGTCTACCGTTTCAGTAGCAGACGCTCTATCCACTCGACCACTGATCGATTAATTATCATGTTCCATTGATCACAATATTTTGGCCAATATCTCTACCAGTTGATGTTAGAAAAAAAACTAAGAACATGAAATATCAATATGTTGCATTTTTCATCTAGTTTTCAAAAATCTAAAGATAATTTTAGAAATTTACATTTTGTTGACTTTTCCGTGATTTATTCACTTGCCCCCTTCCTCTAATTCTCCTCCGATTTTTCAGGTCTGAACCTCATAAATTTTTTTTTTTTTTTGAAAATGCAATGTGACAAGAGTCAACATACTTTCTTTCAAAGACATGAAAATATCGGGGAAAGCAGCTAGAATATGCTGTTTGACTGGTTGTCATACTAGCCCAGCACATGCTATGGGCCTTTTATAGACCTTTTTACGACGTATTTTGCTATTTGATTCACATACAAAAATAAATTGAAATATCTCAAAAATTTCCCAAGGAAACACTGTATTCTTATAATATCGCTAGTCGCTGTCAATCAGGCGCGGAGCCAGGATTTCGCAAAGGGGGGATTTTTGAGAGGTGAAAACAGCAGTCAACGAACTTGACCTAAATTTTTATTAGTCTTCACCACAGTTGAAATGGTTTTTCCTGCCGAAATTAGATGATCTCCAAAAAAAAAAAGGTCTTCGCCTTCTTCTGAAACGGTTTTTCCGGCCGAAATTAGATGATCTCTAAAAACAAAAAACAACAAAAAAGGTCTTCACCAAAATTCAGTCAATCCAAAAAACTCCAGTTTTCTGGTCCAAATAACAGCAAGTCCTTCACAAACTTCTGCTACCCAATCCCGTTGAGGGGTTGTTTTCATTTTTGGAGCAAAAATCGGCCTCAAAAGCACTAAAAACGTGCTATTTTGCATACTTTCAGGCCAATGGCGGAAACTGTAGCCCCCCTCCCCCCCCGGCTACGCTACTGCTGTCAATATAGGCATAGCGATCGCTGCTTAAATAGCAATGGTGATAACAATGGCGATAGCAATAGTGATTGTCAGTCGCTTGTCGAATCGCTGTTATTTCACAAAGTTGCGAATCACTCGATAGTTTTTTGTTTGTTTGTGTTTTTCAGCAACTCCGAAACCTGATTATGATGCATACTGCTGTTGTTTGAAACGTAACGTTTGATACCGGTCATAGGCGTAGCCAGGATTTTTGATTGGGGGGAGGAGGGCAAACCACAAATCACATGCAATGACGTCATCAGAATTTTTCGAAAGAGGAACTTTTTGTGGGGCAAAGGTATCGTACAGTGGAAGATCAGAAGCCGTGGCCTATTTTGGCATTTCACTGGGCTTTTGCTAAAGGGAGAGTGCTTAAACCAAAAAGTTGAAAAGCGAAAATGTCTGAATTGGGAGAAGTGTTGACTGTTGAGTAAAGTAGTGCAACTCAAACGTATCATAGGCTTGGGGTGGAGCCCAAGAGGGTTCTGGGGCTATGGGGCCCTGGGGGCAAAGTCCGTTGTAAATTTTTGGAAAAAAAACTACTTTAATTCCATTGATCACATTGTGCGCGTGTTCAGAGGTCGCCATTTGCAAGAACTAGATTTCTAACATTTGAAAACCAATCAAAAAAAATTAAGTTGTTTAATCCTCCTTTAACTTGCAATTTAAGTCTAAAGCTAGTTGAAAATCTTGCACTTTGGTGCTAACTTTTGTAAGTAATTTGGCCTAGGTAGGAGGAGGTAAGATACATTGCCTCCTGCAATATTTTAGCAGTAAATAATAATTCATTCGAAGATCTCCATGAAGAGATTTTTGTTTTGCCATAAAGATAACCAGTTTAGGAGTACATGTACGACCAAGAGGCCCATGCTCTCTCAATTTAAATTCAATAATTTGCTCAATGAGCCTTTCCCCTAGCTAATGTTTTTTTCAAAAGTAGTTTTTCCCGTAAAAACTGGCGAAATGGTGGTGAATCGTTATTGAAAAATGGCATAACAGATGGTCTTCTCTAAGTTTTCACACTGTCAAGAAACAAGTCTGGAAACACCTTGGATTAAAAAACGTTCGTGTTCGTCGGCGACTCCTAGCCTGAACAAACTGACCGTAGCTTTTGTTTTATATGTGTTCGTTTTGTATGTACTTGTATTGCTCAGGCGAATAAACTGTTTTCTATGCCATACGCCTACTAACCATGTTATTGCCCGGGCCGAATTTACATCGCGCGGGGTCCCCGGCACTCTGGGAATTCCGCAACATCTTCCAGCCAAATACAGGTGAAAACCAAAAAAGTCGTATCATCTGAGCGCGAGGCCCTTTGCACGGTGTCGTATGGTAAATCCATCTGTAGTTATTACACTACTTTCATGAAAAGGTTAGAAGATGGCCTGAGTTAGCAACTTTTAGAACAAAAACCCCTAATTTTACCCGGGTGATACATTCAAATTGGCTGGCAAAAATTAAATTGAGGGGGCCCGGGCCCCCTTGTCGTCAATATTATTGATACTTATTGTTGTACGCGTATACTGTTGTACCCGAAAATACCAAAAGAAACCGAAACTGGAGAAACAATAGGATTTTATGTCACCTTTTTTATCATTTGTGGCATTTCAATAGGGGGGGCAAGCTCCCTGCCCCTCCTTCTGGCTACGCCTGTGGTACCGGTAGCTAGTATTTCTGTTCTTCAGTTGCCATAGCGATGGATGACAAATCCATTTTCATAGTAGAGGTAAATTCCAGGTGGAAATCAAAATTTTGACTCAGCTTTATGGATCGCGTAAAAAGTGGAGAGGGTCGGGGGAACCGCTAAAAATTTAAGCTAATTTTGAATGAAAAAATAACATACAGTGCTGTTCATATTTCAGAGACACCCCTGCGAAAATTGGCATGTTTGATGTTTGCCGCCAGTTTTTTGCTACCCATGTTGGTTAAAGGTGGGAAAGTTATATATCAATGTAAAGGGTATCTCTTCAGCATATCATCAGGAATACATTTTTGAAAAAAAAAGTTAAATTGGGCGGATGTTACCGCTTGAAACGCCACCTAGTGCTAGTTTTACAAAATTAACTTCTACCATGAATAACAATATTACAAATTATTTTCTCATTCAAACTGGCATTTTTAAAAAATAGTGTCGCTACTCATGCCCAATGTTATAATGTGTGGTCACACCACGATCACGCCACCGTTGTGCTATTGTGACGTCATAAACATAGCAGTTTCTCCGGACCCTGTTAGAAGAGAATCATCCTCATTTTCTTCAGACATCATGGGGTTTAAAGCAATATGTGCAGAGAAAAGAGGGATAATAATTTATCTCCACAAGCAAGGAAAGTCTATTAAGTTTATTGCAAAAGGAATGTGGATTATCTCGAACTGGTGTAAGAGGTGTGTTGAAACGCTGGAAGGAGACAGGAGAGTCGAAATGCAAACCTCGGCCAGGGAGAACTCGTAAGTCCACCACAAGAACGGACAGAACTCTCGTCAGGCTTTCATTGTCAAACAGGAAGTTGACATCCAGCGAACTATCCAGGGACCTAAGGGAAAGCACTGGTACAAAATTATCTGCTCCAACAGTAAGAAGAAGGCTTTTAGAAAATGGTCTTAGAGGTTGCAAGGCTATATGTAAGCCGTTGCTCTCAGATAAACAAAGGAAGCGCCGTTTGGAGTGGGCTCGCTCTCATGTCCACTGGCCTGTGGAAAAATGGCATAGGGTATTGTTTAGTGACGAGTCCACTTTTACGGTAAATAATCATGCTGGGAACAACTATGTGAGGAGACGGCCCAAAGAGCAATATCGCCCATATTGCATCTCTCCAACCATCAAACATCCACAGTCCATCATGGTGTGGGGATGCATGGCTGCAAATGGTGTCGGGAGGCTTGAGGTAGTGTCTGGTATGATGAATGGCACAAAATATATTGATGTGCTAGAAAGAAAAATGTTACCAAGTGCCCGCTCGTTATTTTCCGACAATCAGTGGATCTTTCAAGATGATAATGCGCCATGCCATCGTGCTAAGAAGGTCCAGAAGTGGTATGAATCCCATCAGGTGGAGAGAATGGAATGGCCGGCCCAATCACCAGACTTGAATCCAATTGAAAATTTGTGATACAGGATAAGTAGCATTATTTCCAAAAACAAACCCAAAACAAAGAGGGAGCTAATTGAACAAGTTATTGCAGCTTGGTTTAGAGTAATTTCTCCTGAAGAATTGACAAAACTTGTAGATTCACTCCCCCGAAGATGCAAGATGGTGATTGAAAATAAAGGATGGCCAACAAAATATTAAAGATACTTGTGTGTTTTGTATTCCGCAACATAAACGGCCTTTTTCAAGGCCACCCACGTTTGAAAAAGAGTTACTAAAGTGATATCTCATATCACTAATGTTTTCAGTAAGGCTACAAACATTCATTCTGAATCGTAATTGGATAGCTAGTAATAAGGTCCACAATGTGTATAAGGGTTGCGATGTGGCAACCCTGCATTAAACTTTGCAGAAAGTGAGTTTTACAAACAACTAGAGTTTTTTTGCATAAATCTTACCCTTTGGGGCGTTAGGACGTAAAGTATTTAATTAATAGCATTTTTTTGGCTTAAAGACCCAATAATTTCAAGACCCTACTAAATTCACGGAAAATTGATGTATTTGTGACGTCACAATGACCGAACGAAAGCGACATAGTAGCATGATCCTAAATTATAACATTGGGCATGAGTAGCGACACTATTTTTTAAAAATGCCAGTTTGAATGAGAAAATAATTTGTAATATTGATATTCATGGTAGAAGTTAATTTTGTAAAACTAGCACTAGGTGGCGTTTCAAGCGGTAACATCCGCCCAATTTAACTTTTTTTTTCAAAAATGTATTCCTGATGATATGCTGAAGAGATACCCTT